>CM032446.1:62154640-62412140 GCA_019049505.1 Pachyrhynchus sulphureomaculatus
GATGAAGATGCTCCCCCAAGAAAAAGAACTAAATTTCGTGATTAATAAAAACGATTAAACCATTTCGAAATTTTTTTGTCCGTATAGGGAGGAAGAGTTAAACAAATATTTGTTGATATATATTTTTATTTCCAACAATTTTTATAATTAAACAATACTTTTATATTGGCTAACACGCAATACTATGGATTAAAGTTCTTATGAAAACAACATGTTGGAATCTTCTTAAATCGACTTAATTTAGGTTTTAGTTTAATTAGAATATTATTTAAGTATACTTCACCCAAAAAGTTTCTAAAGAAATTTGCCTTGTCGTTTCCTTTAGGATAAATTCGGTATGGAGAATGGTAAGCCCTTAATATAGCTTTTAAAATGTTATAATATCTATTTCATTAATTTCAACAATTCCAGTCTGCCAATCTAAACCACCGTATCCTCTTCTTCTTTATAAGCAATTGCTTTTCCACTGCAGGAGATAGGCCTTTACAAGTTTCTTCCAATTGTCTGTATCTTATGCAAGATGAAGCCATTTACTGCCTGATATCAACCTGATATCATCAGTCCATCTTTTCATTGGTCTTTCGACACTTCGTCTGCTCTCTCAAGATCTCCATTTAAGTAATTTTGTTGGCCATCTACCATAATTCGTTCTAGCCACATGCCCTGCCCATTGCCATTTTAATTTTGTCACTCTTTGACTGATATCTGTAATTCTTGCTGTTCGTCTGATATCCGTGCTTTTAATGTATTCTCGTAAACTAATACCTAACATCTGCCTAACAAACACTATTTTTTGTAAGGGTCATGGTTTTCAGCCCATACGTACTTACTGGAAGTATGCAGCTCTGGCACATTTTTCTTTTTAAGGTCATGGGGATATGTCTGTTTTTTAGAATAAATCCCAGTTTTTGAAATGCAATCCAGGTGAGAGCAATTCGCCATTGTATTTTCGTTATTTGATTGTTCTTATCTAATTTAATCTTATGTCCCAAATATATATACCCTTCCACTTCCTCGATATCTTCCGTGCTGATTTTAATTTTTATATTTTGTGAACTTAGAAGTTTTGTTTTCTTATCTCGAGTCCAACTTTCTGTGAAGCTTGATTGTGAATCGCAATTGATATAAATATATCTCATTGATTTTAATTCCCTTCTCTTCCCACTTAAGACTTTTAAATACATCCTCCAAGGTCAAGGTAAACAATTTTGGTAAAATTGTGTCGCCCTGCCTAACACCTTTCTTGATCTTTAGCGATTCTGTTTTTCGATCTTCATCTAATTTAACCGTTAATGTCGCATTTTCATATATAAATTTTAGGAGTTCGGTACATCTTGAATCTATTCTGGCATGAGCTAAGGACTGCATAATTGCCCAATTTTCCAGGGTATAGTTCTGACCAATTAATCAATTTTTAATCTTCGTCAGATATCATGTTTCTTGTAAATGGTGGTTAAATAAATAATTTACACATCATAAATTGCTTGCTCTTTGGGAACATAACCACAGGAGCAATTATATCCCTGAATGTCAATAAATACGCCTAATTCGAGCAAATCCATGTTTGATACTGAAATCAAATTGACAACAAAAAGATTGTTTTAGTTTTGGTTTTTTTTTTCGGATTTTCTCGTTTTTTCCCGTCAACTTTTCTACTTTCTTTCTTCTCTTCAGCACATACGAGGCTGGTTTGAAAAGTCCGTGCAAAGTCCGAGAGATGGCACCACCGGCGCGTATCGAGGTCATGTTTAGTTAGTAGCATCTCTTGAATGAACGCACACCAAGTTTCAGCCATATTGGTCTATTTCTTTGTGTTTGGCATTCGTGTGAATCAAGGAAGTCGAGTGATTTTCAAGAAATGGACGAAAAAGAATTTCGTGTGGTGATTAAACATTACTTTATGAAAGGCAAAACGCCTCAGGAGACTAAAGAGAAGCTTGATAAACATTATGGTGACTCTGCACCTTCGATTAGAACAATTTATAAGTGGTTTCAAAATTTTCGGACTGGCCATATGGGCACAAGTGACGCTGAACGTTCTGGACGGCCTGTGGAGGTTACGACTCCAGAAATCATTGATCAAATCCATGATATGGTGATGGATGACAGAAGAGTTAAGGTGCGTGAGATTGCTAGTGCTGTGAGCATCTCGACTGAACGGGTACATAATATTTTGCATAAACATTTGAACATGAGAAAGCTATCCGCAAGATGGGTGCCGCGATTGCTCACGCTTGACCTAAAACAGAATCGTGTGAAGTGTTGCAAGGATGGTTTGCAGCTGTTCCAGAAGAATCCGGAGGACTTTAAGCGTCGTTTCGTCACTGTGGATGAAACATGGATAGATTACTATACTCCTGAGATCAAACAACAATCTAAACAATGGGTTACCAAGGGGGAATCTGCACCAAAAAAGGCGAAGACCGTTCCTTCAGCCGGAAAGGTTATGGCGACTGTCTTTTGGGATCCGCAAGGGATAATCCTCATCGACTATCTGGAAAAGGGTAAAACTATTACAGGTGAATATTAGTCATCGTTATTGGAGCGTTTGAAAACCGAGCTCCAAGAAAAACGCCCGCGATTGGCCCACAAGAAAGTCCTTTTCCATCACGACAACGCACCAGCACACACCTCAGCAGTTGTGGTCGCAAAATTAATGGAAATAGGATTCCAACTCGTTTCACATCCCCCCTATTCTCCAGACTTGGCTCCCTCGGACTACTATTTGTTCCCCAATTTGAAGAAATGGCTGGCGGGACAAAGATTTTATTCAAACGAGGAGGTGATTGCAGACACTAATGGATATTTTGCAGACTTGGACAAATCCTATTATTCGGAAGGGATCAACAAACTAGAACATCGTTGGACGAAGTGTATAAGCCTAAAAGGAGACTATGTCGAAAAATAAAAAAGGTTTACTCCAAACACATAAGTAGTTTTTATTTTTGCACGGACTTTTCAAACCAGCCTCGTATATGCATCATAATTTGAGAGGAGGAATCATATATTAATATTATTCTTGGGAGCAAGACTTATTCTGTTTATTGGAAGTTACTCTGTTTGCTAGGACGCGTCACTCTTGTTTGTGGGAGAAGGAGCAGAAGGAGATATTCTCACACACTACCTACTAATTTACTAGGAGCAAAATATTTACTTCCGTTACATTTTTTAAAATAAACTTAACCAGAACTGTTTAAACGACCCATACCATTTATCTCTATAAGTCTATAAATTGTGGTTGTATTGAACACTAAAATTTACGTGTGCCTTTCTCACTTTTACTTTGATCTCTTAATAAATTTTAAAGTTCTGGCACTTCGTGCTTAAACTTTCTAGTAAAGGCAATATTTATTTGTTTGTTTTGGGGAAGCTCAATGCTTTTCCAATAGATTTACTGTAGACAAAGAAAATTAAGTATGTTGTTTGTATTTATGGCGATACTTAAGGAAGTATTATTTACATGCACAATTTATTTGATCGGAAAGTCGATTGGCAAGTCTTTAAATCTTCAAATAAACTTACAATTACATTGCAATTAGAGTATATATTGTAGAATTATTGACCGAATTTAATAAATTGGCATTTGAAGTATTAGTCGTGTAAAATTGGCAGAAAGTTACAGTCAAGAAAAGCAACAGTTATGTTCGTAAGAGATGATTTAAAACGTGACGCTTCTTAGCTACCTTATAGCCAATAAATGAACCTAGCTCAGTCTAGAATCTAGTAAAATTTTAAACAAATATTTACTACCTAAATATTTGTTTAATTATAAACAACTAAAATAAAATTATTTTGTTTCACTACTCGGCACCTATCCGTTTGCCATCTTGGAAATTTTCGTTTATCTGTGATTAGCCAAATGCAGTAACGCACTGAAATTTAGTATATTAACACAAAGGATACGCATTTATATTTCGAAGCTCCTAGACTAGTTAAATTCACATCTTTTCACGTACAAAACTTTCACCATATTATCAAGACACAGTTTTTTTAAACCGTATAAATTATCAGACGTAATGCATTCGTGATAATTTTCACCCCTTTAGGGGAGAAAAAGTTGCTCTTTAATGAAGAAGCCGTCGAAGCTGATCGAGAATTGAATACGTAAGCTTCCTAAACGATAGCGACACTGTATTCAAAAGGAGGGAAAATCTATTAAAAAATGATGACATGTAATTTTAGTTTTGTTTGGTAATTTCGGTATAATGACTGTATTATAATTTAAATTTGAACGCTCCTAGTGTTATTGTCCAACAAAGAATTTTAAATTATGAATTACTGTTTTAAGAACATGAAAATATATCGAAAGTTGTTAAAATAAGGTATTGTTGGTTAACAAAGGATTTGGAATTACGTAACAGGCCTTATAACTGCCCCAACAATTCAGATTTTTTATAATATTTATATTTAATGCGCTATAGGCCATGAAGGCCCTCTTCCATCATCCGGCGTCCAAGTATTGTTGAATCGTATGCCTCCACTCTATTCTGTTCTGCGCCTTCGTCTTCCAGTCTCTAACTCCTATCGTCTTAAATCCTCCTCAACACGTTGCAACCACCTCATCCTCGGCCTTCTCCTCTTTCTCACACCCATAGGCCTCATTGCCAGCACCATTTTCGGCAGACTCTCTCTTAAAGAGTTGATTGATTCTCTCTCTTGTCAGACGCTGTACGTGTTCTCTTATAAAAGATGTGATTCTAGGTCCGTCATATAGGTTTCTAGTTCCTGATTTGTCAGTCTAGTCCACCTTTTCGGTGTATTTCTTCCTTCGTAGATCACTCTCAACATCTTCTTTCCCACCTCTCCAGCGTCTCTTCCTCTAATTTGTTCATTACCCATGTTTCACATCCGTAGGTGACAGTAGGTCTTATGACCGATATATAAATCCTTAATTTTGTCTTTCTAGAGACATATTTTGATTTCATTAAAAGGTTCAGGCTCCCATATTTTTTGTTGCCTTTTGCTATTCGTGCCTTCAATTCACTCCCCTCATGTCCGTTTACTTCTAACAGTACCCTCAAATATACATATCTATCCACTCTCTCAAATTTATATTCTTTTTCCTCATAGGCCACTACATTAAGTTCTTTTTCTTTTTTAATTTCTGTGCTTCCTGCTATCATATATTTCGTTTTCTCGGGGTCGATTTCTAGTCCATACTTACATGCCTCTCTTATTAGTCTTTTCGTTCCTTTTACCAATTCTCTGCAAGATTTTGCTATCAAAGTCAAATCATACGCATATGCTATGCACTGGTGCTCTTTATTAAAAATTGTACCGTTAGTCTCTAGACTGCTCTCTCTTATTATCCTGTTTTAAAGTAGTTTTCCTTTTATCGCCAAGGAGTTGGAAAAGTACAAAAACCGTAATACAGTTTTAGAATTGTTCATTGTGGAGCAGTACCAAGAAATATCAGAATTTTGTTAATAGGCCGCGATAGTATCATTCGCGCTCTTTCCGAATAAAGAAGTTATCAAAGCCGTATGTTCTCTTTTAAAACTTAAGATAACGAAGAAAACAATGTTTTATCATTTACTAAAGTTGAAGACTAGTCTTGTGCTAGCGAAAATTTGAAGCTACTTGCCTTCAAACTGAGTTTGTAGGCAAGTGGTTGAATCAAACATCGAAAATTGTTGAGTCGTTAAGAATTTTTTCAAAGTTTTTTGATCAGTACTTTTCAAGATAAAGGCGGGGACAAGCGATTTTTGCCTCTTTTTGAGAAGTAATATAAAGAAAAGTATGACGTGATATATATTTTCGAAGTCGTATTTTCCGCTTTCATTTGACACCCTACTCGATTACCTTACAATTTTTTTTCACTTTCCCTATACAAGCTAACCACTTAAGTCAAAATTTAACTTTCAAAATTACATGGCTTTAATTGGGCCATCAATTCCCATATTTGTGCCTAATTTCAACTTTTTATGTCAAATAGTTTCCATACGAAACACTAGAAAGATCAATATTTATTACCATAAACCAATAAATTTTTTTGAATTATTGATCAATTACTTTTAGTTAATTAATACGTCTCGGATATAACTTTTTTTAATTCAGTTCCGGTAACTATCTTTTTAATTGCCAATTATAACTTACATGGAATTTTCCGTTGAAAATAATTTGCATAATGTACAGAAACTTACTTGGAAACAACTATACTACAATGGCATTATATTGTATTCCTTTTTTTTATTTCACAAACTTAAATAATTATTTAAATTGAATAATATTAACTACAAATATTGTGTTACTAGTTTTTTTGGAGTTCTTTTTTTATACCTGTAAATATATTTTCAGTTTTGGTAATGCACCTTTACATATAGACCAAGAGGGCGACCCGAAATGTTTACCTATCAACTAACCGTCTGCCTAGTTGTTCATTCTATCTGGACAACAAATATTATGGTACTTGATTTAAGTGGTTAAACGACAGTCTATTTTTGGATATAGCATTCTGGGTCTTCCAGGGCACGGGGGTCCCAAAATTAACGTTAAAGGCTCACCGATAGAATGAACAACTAGGCAGACGGTTTGTCGACAGGTCGAAAATTTCGGATCACCCTCTTTGTCTAATATAGAAGTTAAACTAATAAATACAAAGAAGTAACGAAAAAATATAAATGTGTAAATAAAACTCATTAAAATTGCGTTATTATTTTTACTTACGTTTCGTTTTAAAACAAGTCATACAATCTACTTAAAGAAAACTATATAATTTAATTCTGTTACTAACTACATATATACATATATATATATATATATATATATATATATATATATATATATATATATATATATATATATATATGTATATATATATATATATATATATATATATATATATATATATATATATATATATATATATATATATTTCTAAAATAACATGATCTTCTATATATCTTAATTATGAATAACACCACCCGAATTCCCAAAAAAAATCTGTAATCATAGGTCTAGCAGATAGAGCAATAAAGCTTTTTGACATAGAATACAGAAAGAGTGCGTTAACCAAAGCTAAAGAAGCATTGACACTTAATAAATATCCGATGTATCCTATAAATAAAGTTTTCAGATTACGAATACGTAATTTTACAATACCGTAACGAGAAAAACATCAACTAATAAAAACCATATTACATAGATAGTTTTACCTTTTCTAAATGGACTATCCCAACCACTCAAAAAAATTTTTGAAAACTACAAAATTCTTTTATGTCACAAATTATAAAATCTGCTCTCATCCAATCTTTCCAGGCTTAAAACCAAAACCCCGAAAAAAATAAAAAAATTACTGGTCTATAAAATCAGATGTAATCACTGCGAAGGAGTATATGTCGGTCAAAGAAGCCAATACCTAGAAAATAGAATCAAGGGCCAAGTACGACAAAAAAACAGTACAGCTCTTACAAATCATGAAATTATTAAAATTCATACCTTTGATTTCAAAAATATCGAAATTATCAAAACCGAAATAAATACCAAAAAAAAAGAGAAATGCTGGAATCCATTCACATACAAAAAACACCCACTGCAATCAACCGAAAAACAGACGTAAACAACCTAAACCGTATCTACCTAGCAGTCATATAAAGTCCTTCATGTTAAGTGTTTTATTTGTGATATTTAAAAATGTGCTTTTGACAATATTTAAAACATATATTCTAATATAATGAACTACTTTCTAAGGTATATATATATAGTTAGCTTTGAGCGGCAGCAGCAATAAAATCACAGTATCGAGTGGCAACAACAGTAAGAGCACTTAAAAATGCCAAATGAGATTTTGGTGAAACATCGTGCAAATTTATTGTTAGACGAACAGACTGAAACTCGGAATTTTAATGTATTTTATATATATATACATATATATATATATATATATATATATATATATATATATATATATATATGTATATATATATATATATATATATATATATATATATATATATATATATATATATATATATATATATATATATATATATATATATATATATATATATATATATATATATATATATATATATATATATATATATATATATATGACGAGATATGGAAATTTGGAGAAAAAGTAAATTTATAGATAGTTTCTGCATTACTTCAAATCCAAGAAATAATTTTGAAGTGCAAGTTGATTTTGTTTCTTGACTCAGAAATATATTAGTTAGATTGATTGAAAATTTTTTAAATATTTTCGAAAAAAATCAATTGTCAATCTAGTATTTTTACCCTATAGTATGTAATTTGAGGTTGTTGTTTTTTAAAAACACCCGAGCATCACAATTTTATGGCGCAAAAGAGAAAAATAAATTAATGAATTAATATTTACTAAAGGTAATAAAGGCATTGACTATATAGTACACAAAAAATTAATAAATTACAGACACTTTACAAATTAAATAAACAAAAAACCATTAACTTAAAAAAAAATATCTAATTAGGCTGTATTTCAACGTGCTCACGGCCCAATTCTATGCACCGAAATGTTCGCAAATGTAATTCTTTTAAAACCTTTCTTAAGATGTACAGAGTAACGCTATTTATGAACTGCCTTATTGTATTTTCCAAGTGTTCAATATTTCTGAAAGGTCTGAGCATGAACTTTGTTCTTAAGGTAACTCCCTAGAAAAATGAGCGCTGCTAAGTCCGGAGATCTCGCTGGTCAAGGATTAATAGAATAATTCCAATCCACTGGTCTTTAAATCATTCGTCTACTGGCAGCGTACTGTGAATGAACGCACCAGTTTGTTGAAAAAATAGTCGCTGAAGTGAAAGTTCATGTAAAAAATTAAATATTTTTCTAATTTATTTTAGTTTTCCGATTTGTCGGAAAAAGAAACGGTCCAGAATTTAGGTGTTCCATATCCCACATCACACGTTTATTTTAAAGTAGTACTAATTTTTGGTTTCTAATACAAAATTTGAAGTGTCGTCTGCCCAGCATTTGTAATTCTGTGAGCAAACCACTCCTTTAGAAAAAAAAAACATAGCCTCGTCAGTAAAAAAGATGTTTCTGTACAAATGTATGTCTTCCTTTTATTCTTGTAGCCAAGAACAAAAATCTAGTCGAGCATCATAATCCTTTTCTTACAAAATGTGAATAATTTTGGTTTGTAGGCACGCAATTTATTTTTTACTAAAACTCGCTTGATCAACCGCTCTGACATTCAAATTTGTTCACGTCTTTCAGATAGCGCCAGTTGAGGATTTTCGACAGTTGCTCATATTATATTAAAGTTTGCTTCTTCATTAGTAACAGGCCTATGATGATGGACTTTGTATAGGCTATCTACATAATTAACTTCCTTAAAGATATTTAAGAGCCTTTCATTGAATATTCCAGGAGCATTTCGCCAACTTTAATAATTATCACCACGTATTATAATTTTTCCATAGCTATTGTACATAAATACAATTTGATATAGACTAAAATTAAATGACATATGACAATGCGAACATAATTCTTCTATTTCAGTTATAGTCAACTTTATGAAAAGAGAAATTAAAATTGCAATAGGTTATTTACGGCAAGTATGTAATAAGTTATTAGGAAAAAAAAAAACACTATTTTATGTTCAGTTAGTTTTTTGGTTTTCATGACTCTAAATATATATATATATATATATATATATATATATATATATATATATATATATATATATATATATATATATATATATATATATATATATATATATATATATATATATATATATATATATATATATATATATAAAAATATATATATAAAAATATATAAATATTTACATATATATATATATATATATATATATATATATATATATATATATATATACTTAAATATATATATATATACATATATATATATATATATATATATATATATATATATATATATATATATATATAAAAATATATATATAAAAATATATAAATATTTACATATATATATATATATATATATATATATATATATATATATATATATAAATATTTATATATAAATATTTATATATATATATATATATATATATATATATATATATATATATATATATATATATATATATATATATATATATATATATATATATATATATATATATATATATATGTATATATATATATATATATATATATATATATATATATATATATATATACATATATATATATATATATATATATATATATATATATATATATATATATATATATATATATATATATAAATAAAAAAATAAATATATTATTTAAAAATAAAAGATATATATATATATATATATATATATATATATATATGTATATATATATATATATATATTATATATATATATATATATATATATATATATATATATATATATATATATATATATATATATATTTGTTTTATTGTATACATTTAATGTCAATATACGTAAATACAAATTTGTATTGTAGGGATAATCTCGAAAACATGCAAAATATTTACATAAATTTAACGTTCTTTAATAAATATTAATGTACTTGTTTTTCTTTATGTTTTTCAATAAATTATGACGCTAGAGTGTCCTTTTAAAAATAAAATCCTCAAACTGCAAGTAATATTGTAAAAATATTCGATAATCTTCCCTGCCACAGTTGCGGTTTTATGAAAATCAGAAATTTTAATTATAAATTGTAAAACAAGTGAAACATAACTTGAAATCAAAAAATAAATGTTCAAATTCGTGTACCAATCTAACAAATATATTTCAAATTCAAAAAATTAAAATTTCCTTGCGATCATATTTTTATTGGTCAAAAACTGACAAAATTTTGTCCAATGTATCTGATATTTTGCTCACTACTACATGTATAAAATGATATTTAAAACCCTTTTTCCTAATAAATATTTCTTATATTTTAAAAAACAAAGTGACTTTTGGAACTTTAGAGAATTAAAATATTCCTCAAAATGACAAAGGAGAATCAGCTTTACAAAATTTATCTATAAACTCACTTTTTAAAAATAAATCACCGGCCAAATGCAAGTCAGATTTGCGCAATTAGTGTACCGTACATTGATTGTTTTAAAATAAAAATTTTTGTTATCAAGGTATAAAAAACGATCAATGGCTTCACAAAATACACCTTCAACAAGTTTTTTTCCGATCTTTACTGAAAACTGATGACCTTAACATTTTTGTTTTTTTTATATACCAGATAAATTATTAAAGGTAATGTACTCGTGATAATTTTCGTTCAAACTACACCCTGTAGATAATATTCCAAAATTTTTTCACAATCTTTTGATCACTACATTTCGAGATAAAGGAAGACAGCAATTTTTCGCAATTTTGTAAAAATAATACAAAGACAAGTGTGCGCAAGTATGTTATTACATTATATATTTTTTTAGAAGCTTTCATTTGACACCCCACTCGACGACCTGGTAAAACAAATTTTGTTTACTTCCGATTTCACCCCCCAAAACTAACCCCTTAAGTCAAAATTTATCGTTCAAAACTACACGGCTCTGATGAAGTCATTAAAATTGGTGCCAAATTTTAACTTTCAATCTCAAATAGTTTTGGAGAAAATCGAGTGTGACAGACAGACAGACAGAAACCGAAGTGATCTTATAAGTGTTCCTTACGGAACACTAGAATATCACATACGTCGCAGACTTTCTACCTCTTACTATACATATATATATATATATATATATATATATATATATATATATATATATATATATATATATATATATATATATATAGTGTTCTGTGATCTGCCTAAGGTATTTGACTGCGTGGATCAGGGGATACTGTTGACTAAGCTCGAGAGGTATGGCTTTAGGGGGACCTCGCTTTCTTGGGTTTGCGTCTTATCTCGGGGGCCGAAGCCAATCGGTGGTGGTTTCTGGTCAGCGATCGTCAACATTGAGTGTAGAATATGGAATCCCGCAGGAATCTGTTCTGGGACCCTCCTTTTATTAATACATATCAATGACCTTGTTCGCATCAAAATTTCAGACGAATTTACGCTTTTGCCGATGACACCTCCGTTAGACCCCTAGATCGAACCTTTCCATCGACTTATTGGAAGTTAGGAAGTGATGTAGCGCTAACCAATTGTTTTTTAATGTCAGTAAGACACATGTTATTGGTTTTGGATGCGGTATGCGGAGAATACACTTGGGGGACGACTCTTTGCGTGAGGAGCCTGCGACCAGGTTTTTGGGTGTGCTCATTGATACTGATCTCCGATTTAAGAATCACATGATGCAGCTGAGTAAGAAACTTTCTTCGGGTTGCTTTGTTATCAGAATTACAAGAAATGAACTTGGCCCTGATCTTGCTCTAACGGTTTATTTTGGATTGTTTGAATCCAATCTCAGATATGGTATTCCTTTTTGGGGTTTTGCCAGCCAATCTCTTCTGAATATTTTGTTTTTGCTGCAGAAGAAGGCTGTCTGCTTCATCACTGTTGCCCATCCGGAGACTGCTTCGCTGATATATAAGAATCACTTAAGTATTCAGCGCGTAGCATCTCAGAGGGGCGGATCTGCCTTTGCCTGTTCGAGTTACGGCACTCACGAAGTACTCATTAATATATGAAGGCAAAAAATTGTTTAACCATTTGCCCACTTACATCAAAACTGCTAAATCACTTAGAGTGTTTCGAAAGTATCTTAAAAAATTATTAAGTAACAAATCATATTAGGATCTGGGTGAGTTTTATGCAGATTCGCTTGCATGATCTCCTTTGTCTGTTGTTGAGCTTTCGTTCCGTTTAATCGAGAAGCACCTCTATTGTGTTGATTTGTATGCTCCTTTTTCCCTTGCTAATGGCAGTTACGTATTATTGTTTTGGTTTTGTATGCTAATGTTTATTTTACTTTGATTGGAACTAGTTCTGTGTTAACTAGTTTTCTTGCTGTTTGTCTACTGTGTATTTGATGTTGTGTGTTCTACATTTTGCCTCAATATATGTTTCATTTTCAGGTTAATTTGTTCATGTTCTATGTTTTTACATTTCTTAGATTTAATATGCTTTGTCAAAGAAAACTGATCGATTTTTTATGACAATAAAGTACTTTTGATTTATATATACATATATATATATATATATATATATATATATATATATATATATATATATATATATATATATATAGGCATACTCCATCACACACACAAATATTTGATTCACTCACAGGCAGACAAAATTGTGTACCTACACAATCCTATATTATACATTTATACATTTACTTAGTAACACATGTCAAGCAAAGAAATACTGACATAAAAAAAAAGGTACAAATCCACCCTCTGAATAAAGGAAATAAATTCGTACAGAGTGTAGAAAAGCCTTTTTTAACAATATTTTTTGACCGTTCTTTTTAAAGCCTAATTGAGAAGAAATAATTTGATTTCTTGAAGTAGTATTACTTCCAAAATCAACATGATTTTTTCTGTAAGCTTCACGAAAATGCTTAGTAAAACAAATATTATTGTAAAATGAGAAAAATGAATAAGCCTTAAAAAAAGTTTATTTTTTTGTATATGTAAAAAAATCGCTAACCACTAATATATCATTTCTTAAAAATATTGCGACACGTAGAATTATAAGGTAGATCAAAATTATTACTTATATGACGAATACTTAATGAAGGTTCATTTATTGTGATCAATTATTATATTGTTGAGTAATGTTGAACATGCAAGCGCATAATAAATTTTAAGTCGATATTTCTTATCCTTTAAAGAGCGTTTTAGGGACCTAATACCATAAAAAAATTTATTCAGGTTGAAACGCACCATATTAATATATTCACTCCAATTAAAACAACCAACGGTCCACATTAATAAAAATTTAATTTCTAAATTGCTTCTGGCTTTACAGAACACTGTCCATGTTATATTTTCAAATTATATATAACCAAGTTATTCTTGCAATAATTTGAATTTAAGCTGTTTTTGGATACGATCATAGCTTTGACCTATACTGGCACCAGACATCACATCAATCATCATCAAATTTATCAGAAATACGTTAGAAATGAGTTGACCTCAGTTGACAAGATATAAGAAAATGGATTATATATATATATATATATATATATATATATATATATATATATATATATATATATATATATATATATATATATATATATATATATATATTTATACGCCTTAGTCAAAAGTATTAGGCACCCCTAATAAACACGTGAAACTCATAAAACATTAAAAAAAAAGACTAATTGTTTTAACAATACTATAGGTGGCGCTGTCAAAACCTAACTTAAACAATAGACAATCTCTTTTACAGGTCCATAAAACACCTGGCCTACAAAATTGTGATAATGGGGTTTTTTGAAAAGTATTTTAAATGTTTTATCAGTCTCTTTTTACTACTAGTAGTGTCAAGAAGCTTCCGTGCGTGTTTTATTTGTGAACTGGACATTCTTATATTTGAGAAATGCCTAAGAAAAGTGAGCTTGGTATCGAAAAACGAATTAAAATTCAAACCCAGTCCCAAGTCCCAAGTAGAAATAGCCAAGTTAGTGAAATGTTCTCGGTGCGCAGTGCAACGTGCAGGTTTGTGGAGATTGGCTCCCACGCCCACAAAATGAGAACGGACAGAAAACGTAAGACTAATGAGCGGTAGGACAGAAAACTCATCCGCGAGTCTATTAAAAATCGAAAAAAAAAAAAAAAAACACATCATCTGAGCTCGCTGCAACTCTGTCAGAAGAAACTGGGATGCCGATTAGTTCTCGAACGGCAAGGAGAAGACTGACAGAAGCTGAATTAAGAGGGTGTAAAGCTAGAAAGAAGCCTTGGCTTTCAGAGACCAATAGGAAGAAACGCTTAGAATGGGCTCGATGAATCCAACTTTGAGGTAAGTTTTTATATGATTTATTTTAACAAATAACTACATACAATTACTTTTAATTTAATCCATTTTAGTCAAAATAATAACTAATTTTTTAATTGAGCATTTTTTCTATTCTTACAGCTATTCAGAACGTCAGGTGTGACATTCGTGAGGCGGCATGTTGGCAAGGAATACCATCCAGATTGCGTGGTATCTACTGTAAAACACGGAGGAGGCAGCATTATGATCTGAGGCTGCATGGCTGCTAAAGGTGTCGGCGAAATGTTCGTTTGTGAAGGCCGCATGAACAACCAAAAGTACATAAATGTACTAGAAACTGTACTAATGCCTTCGCTAACACGCATTTTTGGCGACACTAATTTAGACGACATCAAATTCCAGCAAGATAATGCACCTTGTCATAAATCAGCAGCTACGATGCTCTGGTTTAGTGACAATAAGATTGTCTTGTTGGATTGGCCGGCGCAGCCTCCAGATCTAAACCCTATCGAGCATCTTTGGGGTATGCTGAAGCACAAGATACGGGAGCATAGCATAACATCAAAAGCAGCGCTAAAAAGCGCTTTGATGGATGAGTGGGATAACATAAATACAATTGAATATCCTACGCTTGTACGCATCATGCCCTAAAGAATTGCTGCTGTAATTAAAGTTAAGGGCGAACACACCAAATATTAATTTATTTCATAATTTTACCTCAATATACGATTTTACAAAACATACGAATTTAATTTTTTACCCTGAAACAGAAGAAATGAAGTAAATTGTAGGGTGCCTAATACTTTTGGCCAAGACTATATATATATATATATATATATATATATATATATATATATATATATATATATATATATATATATATATATATATATATATGTATATATATATATATATATTTACATATATATATATATATATATATATATATATATATATATATATATATATATATATATATATATATATATATATATATATATATATATATATATATATATATACTTGTCAATACGCCAGCTGCTCAAATATCAAGGTACATTGTTCAACTCTCATCACCAAAATAAATGTCAATTTTTATAAAACCTGTCATCACTTTTGCGGTAAAAACTAAAGACTAAAGTATAGTAGAATATCCTGTATATGAGTTATTTATATGGACGTCGTGTCCACTTTCAGAAAGAATTTCGTTTATGAAAGGAGTTATTCCATCTTGTTATATAAAAATAATAACGCTTTTGTATGATAAATCCTTTACAAAATTTCTTGGGATAAAAATTCATTAATAAAACCATTTAAATGTCAATGGATAAAAATAAACTTTGATTTGATATATAGAGACAGAGAAAATACCTAGTGTCTAGTTTAACAGACATTAAAAAATACATTAATAGGAATAGAAAACTGTTTTTTTAAAAAATGCTCTTAAACTAAAATTAATAGATAATTATATTATAAATTATCAAACTTTTGTTTAAATATTTGTTGATGATTCTTCTTACCAATAATTAATTTTGGGTATTATTATTATTTATACATGTATTAAATTAATTTACATAATACTTACTTTCAAACAAGAAAAACAAAGTTAGCAAACCAGTCGGTGGTTTCATTGTGGTCAGTACACAATTCACATGTCGTTCACAAACATTTTTTATAAATAATAACAAAACACTACAATTACATCACTTCCTAATAGTAAATAGATTGTCCATTAATAGCAATACATTTGTTAAGTTCAACATAACTTTATTACAGTGATAGCTAATTTGATTTCTTTTTTCCGAAAACTTGCGTACTTTCCTGACCCGCTCGTCAACTCCCCTTTCGCGCAAATGTTGGGAGGCAACTAAGCAACAAGAATGAACAAGTGCGCAAAATTTCGCGGGTGCAAAACTGCCAGAATTCTTCGAAGCCTCAAACGCATGCTCACGTAAAACATTTGTTTGCATAAAAAAAAAACAAAAACTTTTAATCAGATCTCAAACATACCCAAGTGTGTTTAAAAGCCTATGTTCTAGATTCGGAATTAATTAAATAAATTCTAACGATTCAACTTTATATAGTAAAATAGGTTTTCAGAAAGTTTTAATTGCAATCAAAGTAAAAAATTCTCTCTAAGAATAATAAGAATATAAAGTTTATATAAATAGATAGTTTACTCAAGATAATAACTAGAGGTTATCAATTTCGAGCTCCCATCATATACAGGGTGGATATATGTATATATATATATATATATATATATATATATATATATATATATATATATATATATATATATATATATATATATATATATATAATATATATAATATATCGGTTTAAAACGTCTTTCGTCGTTGTCCGATGCCTAACTTCCATTCTTTCCGATCCATCCATTGATCTTCTCTCAGGTATCGAGCACTCATAGCTTTATTAATGCTCTCCTTCCATGTTTTTTTTGGTCGTCCTCGTTTTTTGTGATTCGGTGGTATCCATTGCATGGCGATTTTGGGTAATCTGGTTTCTTCCATCCGTTGTACATGCCCGTACCATATCAGCTGTTTCTGTTCGATGTCTGTTATAATGGATCCATCTATCCCCATTCGCTGTCTTACTTCGTCATTTCGAATTCTATCTCTTCGTGATATACCTAATGTTCTACTAAATACGTCCATTTCAGTTGCCTCAAGTTTCCTGCGATTCTGGTCTGATATTCATGCATCTTCTTTGCATGACGTGTCGAATTCTACACCCAGATACGTGTATGAGAGGCAGCTGGTTATTTCTTCTTGATTGTCTAGCTGGATATTCGATGGTTCCGTTCCTATAAGGAGGTATTTAGTTTTCTGCGTGTTAAGCTCTAGTCCCCAGTTCTTATATTCAGTATGCAATTTTCGAGTCATATACTCTAAATCGTCCCTATCATTTGCTATGATGACTTGATCGTCAGCAAACTGAAGAGTGTATAGGCATGTTCTGCCAATGTCAATACCCATCCCATTACATTTCCTCTTCCATTGGTATAAGGCCCTCGCTACATATATTTTAAATAATGTAGGTGATATACAGCATCCCTGACGCAAACCTTTATCCAATAGGAATTTCTTTGACACTTTGTTGCCAACCTTTATTTGTGATGAGGCTCCTGTATATAAATTCTTAAGAGCTCTTATAATTGTCTGGTTAACATTGGTTTCCTGTAAGACTTTCCACAATTTTTTCACCGGGACTGTATCGTAGGCTTTCTGAAGATCTATGAACATAAGGTGGGTTTCTTGGTTGGTAGCTGACCTTTTTTCTATTATTTGTTTTAGGGGGAAGACATTATCGGTACAGGTTCTTCCAGCTCGAAATCCAGATTGCTCTTCTTCTTCTTTAGCTCTATATTCCTCTTCAATGAGATCCCGAATAATTCTTCCATAAAGACGGCTCAAAGTACTGGTCACTGATATTCCTCTATAGTTAGAACAGTCAAGCTTGTTTCCCTTTTTATGAATAGATGATATGTAAGCCTCTTTCCATTCCTCAGGCACACTCGCGCCATTTATATACTGATTTATACACCAGGTAAGCTGATCAAACAGCTTTCCTGACCCACATTTAATCAGCTCAGCGGGAATTCCTCCTGGTCTTGCAGCTCGACCATTCTTCAATTTACTAACTGCTTTTTTAACTGTATCAACGTCAACCACGATTGTTTCTCCCTCTATGAGTATATCCGTTGGTGTATTCACCAGGTATTCGTCTCTGTTTTCTGATAATAGTATCTTGTAGTGGTCCATCCATTTCTTTATTGATACAGTTTGAATGTTTGCTTTATTTTTAGAGTTCGATTTTACGTTTTTTATGAACTTCCATGAGTCTGAACACTTTTTTCCTCCTAAATATGTGTTGATTTCCATACACTTTTTGTCCCATATCTCCTTCTTTGCTACGTTTATTATTCTCCTTGTTGTCCTTTTCAAGTCTAAATATTGCTCTTTGTCTTCTTGTTGTTGGGTGTTTAACCATTTAAGATATAGTTGTTTTTTCCGACTTATTAATTCTTCAATCTCGTTATTCCACCAGAGTTTGTAACTATGCTTTTTAGTTTTTAATCCAACTGCCTCTTCTGCAGCGGTTCTAATACTGTTTACTATATTTTCATATACAATTTCTAGTGGCTGTCGGTTTCTTGTTCCGAAGAGTTTTTCGTCCAGTCTACTTTGGTATAACTTTTGTGTACTTTCATTAATTAAGCTATCTATTTTATATTGTTTTGTTGATACTTCTTCTGTCTGGTCAGTCTCTTCTCTCTTATCTGCACGTTATTTGGATCTAAATGGGACTATAAACTTTGCCTTGACCATATAATGGTCTGATCCACATGTCACACCTCTATAGGATCTTACATCATTAATTTTTAAATTTGTCTTCTGTTTAACCATTACATAGTCAATTACAGATTTAAGGCTTCTTGTGTGTTGAACCCAGGTGTATGTATGAATTTTTTTATGTTTGTAGAATCCATTGGTTATTTTTAGCTGATGTTGTTGGCACAATGCAATTAATCTCTGGCCGTTGTCGTTTGTAGTAATTTCTCCATGGGGCCCTACTACGTCGTCATCATTTCTTTGACCAACTCTACTATTCAGGTCTCCAAGTATTATTACTTCTCTTGATGTTCCAATTTTTAGAATTTCATCGCTGACCCGTTCAAAAAATTCGTCCTTTTTCGTTATTGGTTCATCATCAGATATTGCATATAACCCAAGAATTGTTATTGGCTGTTGGTTTACAGTCAAAATGATCCGAATAATATTTTCACTCACTGCATCGAAATCATATATATATATATATATATATATATATATATATATATATATATATATATATATATATATATATATATATATATATATGTATGTATGTATGTATATATATATATATATATATATATATATATATATATATATATATATATATATATATATATATATATATATACATATAGGGTGTCCCAGTATTCCGTGTACATAGAGTTACTGCGGATTTTTGGAATGAAAATATGACTATTTAATCCAACTTACCTTAGTCCAAAAATTCGTAATTTTGAGATACAGGGTGTCAAAGTTATACTTTTTATTTTAGTTTTTCTTAAGGAGCTTTCTTAATAATTCTACTATTTGTACCAGATTCGGTGCTTAGGGGTGTTTTAAGAAGAGAAATCAAAATCAGCTCACATTTTTGTTGTAAATTGTAGAGGGCGCCACTTATTGCAATGTGTATACTTTTAAATTGTCATAATTTTTTATACTACTCTGTATGATATTTTTAATTAAATATTCGTATTTTTCGCCTCCACCAGTCTAAAAAAGTTCTCTTGGTAAATGTTGCTCCGAGTAACGGTTTCTGAGATAATGTAATGTTTGATTCCAGTTTTTAATTCCATTGTCAAATTCACAAATGCGTTCCTTCACCCTTCATCTAGGCTTAGAACCGGTCCAAAAGAATAGTCATTGAAATCTGGAGCATGCTTAAAGGCAAACAGGCTAAGAACAATAATAAATTTAAAGACCGACAGGCCAACAACAGTAAGAATGTAAAAACCAACTGGCTAAGGGCATAAAAAATTAGCCACAAATTGATAAATATGAAAAAAGTTTAATCGTTCCACTGAGAAGGTATTGGTTTCACAATAAATGTTCAATATGGCCACCACTTTCGTTAATGCAGAAATTAGTACGTCGCAGAAAATTTAAATGTACTCGTCTTAAAATATCTTCATCTCGTAAAACGTTAGCAGCATTTTGAATCCTATTCCACAATTGCTCAATGTTGTCGATTTAAACTTGATAAATTTTCGATTTCAATGCACCTCAAAGGAAAAAATCGCATGGATTTAAGTCTGGGGAACGAGGTGGCCAGTGAATAGGAGCATCTTCACCTCTTCCGATTCATTAATCTGGTTAACTTCGGTTCAAAAAAATTCTCACATTACGCGCAAAATGCGCGACGTAAATTAATGGTAAGTTTTCCAATAATTCAGGAATAGTTTCACGAATTAAATGCAAGTAAATGTCACCATCAAGTCGATCTGGTAATCTAAGAGGCCCGATTAAATAGTTCGCGGCCAATCCCATCCAGATATTAGTAATGAATTTGCGTTGAAACTCTCTTTGTTGCATCTGAGTTGTCTTCAGCGTAAACATGATTATTATGCATATTTGTTATACTACGTCGAGTGAAGCGTGCTTCGTCTGTAAACAGGATTTTAGTGTGAAAAGGCGGAACGCTCACGATGCGTGCTCAAATAATTTGTGAAAAATGCAAACGGGATCCAAGATCTGGAGTTAAGAGTTCCTGGACGGACTGTATATGAAAGGGGTGAATAATTTGTTGGCTAATGATCCGGTTAGTTGTACTTTTTGATATTCCCGCTTGACGTTCAATTAAACGAATGCTGATTCTAGGATTATCGTGTACGGTTTCAAGGATTTCCTCTTCAACATCGGGTGCTCTAGCTTGTGAAAACCACCCAGCACTATTCCTGATCGGCTTAAATTGTCCACTTTCGCGAAATTGTCTCTCAATATTGGCAAAAGTCTGATGGTTAGGAATCCGACGATGCGGAAATCTTTCGTGACATTAAAATCGTATCAGTTTGCTCACCAAAAGTGTACTCCATAATAATGTAGATTTAAAACATTGTTGAGCTTGAGAAGGGATTAATTCTCGTTAATACTGTTAAAACCTGTTTGATATCTGTTAAAATTTACTTTCTGTCAGTATTACTACAAGCCAGTTAAGTCATAGAATATATGGTATCTTACATCATTGCCAGAGTGATTTTTGAGCTTTGCCAAGTAACTATATAATGTGAAGAAACGTGTGAAGGAATGCATTTGTAAATTTGACAATGGAATTTAAAAAATTGAAACAAACATCCCACTATCTCAGAAACTGTTGCTCGGAGCGACATTTACTGCGAAAGCTTTTTTGGACAGGAGAAGGCGGAAAATATGAATATTTAATTAAAAATATCATACAGAGTGGTATAAAAAAGTTATGACAATTTAAAAGTATGCACAAAGCAATAAGTGGCCCTCCCTACATTTTACAACAAAACTGTGAGCTGATTTCGATTTATCATCTTAGAGAACCACTTAGTACCGAATCTTATACAAATAGTAAAATTATTAAAACAGCTACTTAAGAAAAACTAAAATAAAAGCAAAACTTTGGCACCCTGTATCTCAAAAATTAAGAATTTTTGGACTAAGGTAAGTTAACTCTAATAACTCTATTCACACGGAATACTGGGACACCCTGTATATATATATATATATATATATATATATATATATATATATATATATATACATATATATATATATATATATATATATATATATATATATATATATATATATATATATATATATATATATATATATAAAGAGATAGAGAGGCGGCTATCGCGTGCTGGGTAATACCTTTTACGGCGTAGATCCGAGTTCGAACCTAGGCTCAGAAATAATAAATTAAAAAAGAACTTTACATACTACCCACCTGATAAAGCTCTCTTACTTTGGTCGCTCGGAACCGGCATTAAACTGTAGATCCCCTTTGTCTGTGAAACACCTAAAAAACACCAACTACAGGCAAAGGCGAGAGGGTCGTCTACGTCCATATAGGATATGGCACTTCAAGAAGAGTATAAATATTGCGAGAATTCTCGATTTTTATGAAAAAAGCTTGGACACTTCCATTTTACTTTATCTTAGTCTATGTTTTAATAATACACTACTTTATAAAGAAGTGCTACATGCAATTTTCTTATAACATATTTGGTGTGGATTAATGTGCAGATATGCTGTTTGGGTGGTTATGTAAGTAAGAGCTTTGTTTGAGTTAGACAATCCCTAAAACTATTATAAACTTCCATAACAAATAATTCTGAGCACATGACGGTATAACCGTGATAAGTTAAATGTTATCAATTTTGATCCAAGTTGGTATTAATGGAAAAGCTGTAGGTTTAGAGATCAACTACGTTCATGTGGAGTAATCAAGTAAATTTTTCATTTTTTCCTCTTAAGTTATTTTGGGTGCAGCAACATCAATACTGTCGTACCTGGTCTTGGTGGAAAATATTTGACAAATTTTATTTTCGGTCTTTATTTCCAGAAGCGATAAAGTCTTAAGAAAAATGTGGATAATTTATAAGTATAGGGATCCAGTTCTAAGTATAGTAAAATAATTTAGCCTTCAATGTTTTATTTTACTGGGAACTGTTTAGCTATAATTAGCAATTGTAGTTGAGAAATAAACTTCAGCCTTAAACAGAAGAAATAACGTGTTCAGAAATTTAAAAGTATAATTAAACATGTACATATTTGTTATGGACTTTTACATAATCTACTTTCCCTGCTAAAGTAAAGTAATGTATTCGTGAAATAGTCTCCCTTCGAAATTCTTTATTTTTTTCACGTTTTATGGCTCTTAGCTCATGAAAATCAAAGTCACTCATTTTTGTAGGTTTGTTTGTCAAAAAATGCGTGAGCGAACTAACACCAGTTTTTTATAAACTTTTCAACTTATTCGACAGAAAAGGAATATTTCATTCCTGCTGAAAACGTGCTTTAGTTTAGGCAATACTCGGCATTTTTTAAAATATCTGGGAGGATCTAATACAAAAAAGATCTTCTAACCTATGTAGCACAAATTTGGAACAACGCCATTTAATAGTACCGAGAATCACTAGCGGTTGCATGTGATATATCCAAGGCATTTGACTGTGTTCGAAATGACGATTTGTTGTTGTACGCTAAGATATGCTCTTATACTATGTCTGAAAGGTGATGTTTATGTCATTCAAGATTCCTGAGAGAGTCGCAGTGGTTAGACAAACCTAACAAAGATCTGGAAGATGCTCAGGCTGCGTGTTGCTCGTGCTAACGTTTCGTGGATGTGTCGAGATTTCTCGATTCTGCCGTATGAAAATAAAAGCATGATAAAGTTCTCAGGATCATAAAATCCCGAAGGTAAAATGGCACTCCGTTCGAACCGAAATCCGGGTGGTAACTTGTTCAAGGGAATCACCATGCGAAGATTGAGATTTCATAGTAGATTTTTGCAATACTAGGTTTAAAATGGAACATAAATTCAGCACATCAGTATCCAATATGAAATAAAACTCATACTTTCTCTCTTTGTAAAACTAAGGTCAATTAATTGATCAGCACAGTCAACTCTCTTAATCATCGGTACAAATTTGGTTTAGGCAAAATTTTGGAATTCATGTCATAAGAGATCTCTTTTGCCAACAAGGAGAGGTTTTAAAGCCGTGAGATTTTGATGTTATGTGATTAAAAATAACAACTCAGTAAACTACAAGGCTTCATCTGCGGCCTGTATCTGCTAACAAGTAATACTAACTTTAGAATTTTGCTTTGCTTGCCTTACAGATATCATTGGTCATTTATAGATTTAGCACTGTAAATCTACTAAATAGGAAAAATTCATAGAGTATTTTCCCGTGATTAGACATTTGTTTCAGATCTGACGAACTATTTGACTGTGCTAAGGAGGTTTTCAATATTAGTTTGGCTGGCATGGAAGCTAACGTTCCTCTTCGTGAAAATGACAAATATCGGTTCGATCAAAAATTAAACATCTGGCCTACCAACAATGCCGTGAGAACCCTAATGTCACAAGTAGTAACATTTCCGTTCGCAACCGGAACAAATGAAAAGACGTAATCAATAATACCAAGGAGGCACACTATCAAAGAATTGAGAACAAATTTCTTATCTGTGCCAACAATTTTGAGATTTTTTGGTCGGTCGCGCAGTCAAAATTTGACTAAATTCAGTATACCACCTCCTACACTGCTTGATAATACTATTACAACAATATCTATTGAGAAAGCCAATTTATTAGCTTCCAATTTATTTGCTTCCCTTTCTACTGTATATTCTTAGGGAAAAACAGCACCCACTATTCCCAATGTACTATTGCAGATGAACCACATTGTTTTCAGGGAGCGGATCTTAAGACGAGTTTTAATGAAGATAGATACCAAAAAAACTACTGATGTAATACCTGCTATAGTGCTCAAAAAATGAGTGAGCGCACTAACACCAGTTTTCTGTAGCCTTTTCAACCTATCCTACAGAAAAGTTATATTTTCTTTCTACTAGAAGTGGTCTATAGTTGACTCAAAAAAGGCAAAATAACCTAACCAAACTACTATCGAAAAGTCGCACTGTTTTCATTAATATCGAAAGTTAGGGGACGAATTGTTAATCAGCATCTGTCAAAATATCTGGAAGGATTAATATGTTTTTCGCAAGCAAAGATCAACAAAAGATCTTCTAACTTATGTTAAACATGTTTGTAACAACGCAGTTGAATATTTTGTAGAATCTCAAGTGGCTGCACTTGATATATCCAAGGCATCTGACCGTGTTTGGTATGACTGATTATTGGTTAAGCTACTTTCTAATCGTAAGTCTGAATGGTTTTGTTAATAGCTCCCGTGTTTTCTCAGAGGGCGTTCTACACGAACGGCAGTTGACGGATTTCTTTCTTACATCTTTACTACCAGCGCCGATGTGCTTCAAGGCACCATATTGTCTGCTACTCTTTTTCTCTTTTACATTAACGATCTAGTGCAGGGGTGCTCAAACTTGAACTGCTGGCGATCTACCTCAATATTGTTAGACTACGATCGGTCGACTCTGAGAGGCTGCAAGTAAGTGTGATGCAGGATTGTCGTCTAGGTAGGATGTATCGCGGCATATATATTAGTTTTTTGCACAATATGCATTTTTTTAGTCAAGGTAAGTGTAGGTCTGCTCTAAAATGTCAATGAAAAAACTCATAATTATTCAAAATTGCGAGTTTATTGGTTCTTACGAAACAAACGAGTTCTAGTGTCTAAACTTAACTAAAGAGTGACTTTGGATGTTGAAGCGTGGCACTGCATGTCCTCAGCATACTTTTCATAAGATGGTACGTAATTACCGAGTACTAATCGCAAGCATGATGACATATGTTCGTCAGTTAGTCGATTGCGATATTTTGACTTAATTATCTTCATTTCAGGAAATGCAGACTCGCACAAGTAAGTTGACCCAAACATTGCCGTCAGTTGAAGGGCGATTTGCCTTAGATTCGGATATTTATCTTCAGATATAAAACACCAGAATTTTGTATCAGATGCTGTGGCTTTGAGATGTATATCTGATATAATCTGCACTAACTCATTTTCAACAGAACATGAGTCCATGTTAAACTGACTTGCTATTTCAGTAGTTAATTCCTCAATGTTTTTACACGAAAAAGGATAACTCATAAATGATGCGATATTTGCCAATTTACTGAAATTATAAAAACGTATTTCGAATTGACCCAAAATATTTGATAATTCTGCCTCATAAATATCATAATTCAACTGAGGAATCCTTGCCTTCAAAGACGGAAAATTTTTCAGATCCTTTCTTTTCAGTTGATCTATCATAAGTTGCAATTTACTTTTGAATGCGTTTATTGCACTAATCATCTCAATAATAGTTTTTCCTTTATCTTGAAGCTCCAAATTAATGGTGTTTAAATGCATTGTGATGTCTGTCAAAAATGCCAAATCAGACAGCCATTTTCCGTTTTTCAGCATCTGAGTGTGATCACCTCTTTCGTCCAGAAAAGCTGTTATTTCAGGCAATAATTCTTGAAACCTTTCTAGGAATTTTCCGCGACTCAACCACCTGACGTCCGTGTGAAGAACTAAATCAGTGTGTTCAGCTGACTCACTATCTTCCAACTGCAATTTAAAGAGCCTTCGTTGCAAGCTACGTGCACGGATAGAATTCACAATTTTTATTGCAATGCCCATAATCTCCTCCATGTTTAGAACCTTTGAACACAAAACTTGTTTATGTATAATGCAATGGCAGGAGAAGAAGGGAAATCATCATTAGCTCGACACAATGCCACAAAACCGTTTTCGTTTCCAGTCATTGCTGGTCCTCCATCGGTTGTAATGCACACTAGTTTATATATTGATAGCTTGTAGTTTGTTACAAAATTGAAGAAAACGTCATATATATCTTCGCCACGGGTCTTTCCTTTCAGAGGAATCATTGTCAAAAACTCTTCCTTAGCCGACATGTCATTGAATACCATTCGAATAAAAATACACAGCTGGGCAGTGTCTGTCATATCGGTGGATTCGTCGAACTGTAAAGAAAAGTATGTACATTCCATGATATCATGTTTTAGTTTATCTGCCATGTCCTGACTCATGACTTCAACACGCCTTGTGACAGTCGGACGAGATAACTGAAGTTCTCTAATAGCAGACATAATCTCTGTTTTATTTTTAAAATCTCCAAATAAAGTCTCACCCGCTTCAATAAATGCATGGTTTGTTCTTTTTTCAAACAAGTTATCAAATCACGTACTTTTCTCGTTTTCTTAATTCACTCTGTGACGGAAAATCCTTTTCATAGTTTTTATGAACCGTTTTATGATGCCTCTTTAAGTTCCCACGCTTAGGTATTGCAACTGACGCACGGCAAATCAGACAAATGCACTTATCCTTTACCATACAAAAGGAAAATTCTTCCTCCCAATCGTTATTAAAATGATAAGTTTTACTTTTCTTCGCCGCACTCATTTTGGACTATTTATTAATAAACTTTGTATCGATGTATCGCCTTCAAGTTACAACTCAGACTGACTCCTATTCCTGCAGGCGCAACACTTATATCGGCCCGAACGAAGTCTCGAATGTTCCCGTCAAACACGTCCCCCGAAGTTTCTAGAAAAATCGGCGGAAATCAAAAACGCGGCTTTTCTTTGACAAGTACCGCGCGTTCCTTTGATAAAGCCGCCTTTTGCCGCTAGCAGGGGGTTATTACGATAAAAGTAAGTGATGAGGGGGTTATTCTGGCGTAATTGTGGATCGAATAAATTTTAGTAGTTTATTCATTATATTTTGTTTTAGTTACCTAAAACAAAATCTGTGAATTCTATATAGGAATTTTTTTTCTCAAGGTCGACTCAAAAAGCACTCGCGATCGACTTGTCGATCGCGATCGACCGTTTGAGCACCCCCTGATCTAGTGGAAAGGACCAGGAATCCAATTTACAACTTTGTTGATGATGGTACATTTTGCATTTTGAAATGTAAAAACCTAAGCTGCCCTCTAAAAAAGTTCAAGTTGCAGAACCCAACATAATTATGTTCCTTTAGCATCATCGCTCAACTTGATGGTTGGAGCAAACATGTTTAGACATGAACATGTTGCATGCATGGCAAAGAGAGCTTCTCCTAAACTGGAACTATTTTTCCGTAGCAGAATAAGAAGTTATACTCCATAATGACTTTTAATCCTGGATGTATAACATACAGATTTGCCCAATGATGATTCCACGTTTTCCCGAATTCTTTTTCATGTAGAATATTATCCCCTTGGAATGATTTTCCCAGTACTGTTTTTCCCACCTAGTGCAAATTTTAGTGATTCAAAATCCATGTGAATCGCTTATTCCGCACACGCGTAACTCCTATGGTTCTTTAGGGATTTCCCTGCAGCACATGTGCTATGTGCATAAAAAAAAATACTGCTGAAACACAGAACAAATTTAAACGGAATTAAGATACTCAGGCATTTTCTAAACAAATCTAGCTGTTGGAATATTTCCATCATTCCAGACTTGAACATGCTTCAAAAAATATTTTTTTAAGCAAAGGTTTTCTGTATACTCTGTCTGCTTATATTGTTGTTGTTATTAGTTGCGTAATATTTGTTTAAAAGTTTTGTGGTTATACTCGATTCAAAACTTTTTCGGTTGTGTCGTAGTATAAATATAAATAATTCATAAGTTTATGTCTGAAAGCTTACTGGTAAACTTGAAAGTTCGAAACAAAATTAAACTTTTAATGTGCGTAATAGATACAAACACAGAATATATATATATATATATATATATATATATATATATATATATATTTATATATATATATATATATATATATATATATATATATATATATATATATATATATATATATATATATGTATATTTATTTATTTGCGGTTCATTAGAACCTAATTTAACTATCGGATAGGCATATTCTTACAATGTTGATACAATAGTTGCTTAAACTTATTTATGGTTTCACAATTTTTAATATTATTTGGTAGGTCATTAAAATGTTTAAGTCCTTTATAATAAAGATTTGATCGATCAGCTTCATTTGTAATTCCCACTACTTGGAAGTCATTTCGTCCTCTGGTGTTGTAGTTGTGTATCTGATTGACGTATCTAATTTTCTCGGTCAAATATGCAGGACAATTTTCTGTCTTTATATTATAGATGAATTTCATTGCGTAATAAAATAAGCTCTGCTTTACACTCCAATTTAATCGATCTAACATATCTTTTATGTGCGTATCTCTAGACTTCTGCAAAATAAATCTCATTGCCTTGTTTTGAAGTTTTTGCAGTAGTTCTATTTGTGTATCCTTAGCAAGAAATAATACCGAAGGACAATAAATAAAATGTGGCTCATTTATGCTTCTATATATTAATATTTTATGGTATTCACTTATGATGTGGCAAGTTCTATACATGAGATAAAGTTTTTGGTTTATTTTATTCACTAAATATTGAAAGTGCGCATCAAATTTAAGTTTACAATCTATTATTATACCCAAGTATTTAATTTCGTTTACTTCTTCTATTTCACGATTATTTATGTATAATTTATGATTATTATTATAGTTATTGTGTGATATTATCATATATTTAGTTTTATCTGTATTTAGTTTTAACATATTTATACACATCCACTATTCATACCAGATTGCATTTTATTAATAGCCACATCCAAACTAACATCACTAATTGCAATCAGTGCATCGTCTGCAAATAGTCTAACATCCTCGTACTTTAAACCGTCTTTAATGTCATTTATGTATATGAGAAACAGTACCGGCGCAAGGACAGAGCCTTGCGGTAGACCAATATTCACTGGTATCGCTGATGATGTCGTGTTTCCAATTTTTGTTTGTTGCTTTCTATTCGATAGATAATCTTCAAACCATTTTAATTCTATTTCACGCACTCCAATTTTATGTAGTGTCATAAGCAATAATTTTCTGTCTATAGTTTCAAATGCTCTTTTTAAATCTATGAAAGTTGTTACAATGTATTTTTTATTCATCAAATCTTCACGCCATTCACTTATAACATAATTAATTGCAGTTTCACATGAGTGTTTGCTTCTAAAACCCGATTGCTCTGGAATAATAATATTGTTATCATTCAAATATTGATAAAATTATATAAAAACAACACTATGTTTTAATTTCCAATATATTGAAAGTCACTTGACAATTGTTTCACCATACAATGGCTTCTTCAGAAGTAAATAAGAAAGAAAAATATTTGGTGGTTAAATAAACTATCCTTAATTGCCTAAGATTTTGCTAATCATTTTATTATATTATTTACAGACAGAATTATTTTAAGAATGCAAATCTATGGTACTATTTCCGAGAACTAATAAAGATTAAGTAAGGGTGAATGGTTTAAGTCTACCTGTTCGTTTAATAATTGATTGGAGTTTTTCCGTTTGTTAATTTCAAGACATTCAAGCAAATTTAATTTTTTAGATTTATTTTCTACATGTAGGATTTTTAAAGTATCATCAAAATTATGAGACTCGTTTATTATATGAGTTGCGTAATGTGAATTATTCTTATTTTTTAATTAACTATGTTTATGTTCTTTAATGCGAGTTTCAAAAGATCTACCAGTTTGTCCTACGTAGGTTTTAGTACAAGATCCACAATTTAATAAGTAAGCTCCTGATTTTAAGGAATTCTTAGATTTGGTTTTGTTATTCAAAATTATACTCCCTAAGGAATTACTGGTTTTGAATGCTATTTTATTGTTCTTTTTTATTAAATGTTTGGAAATTGTTCTAGTTATTTTCCCTCTCAGAACAACCAACAAACGAAAAATCCCGACAATAGAGCCAGAAACCAAACACTTTACGGACCATACATTTCACAAGAGATTTGTTAATCTTACTAACTCAACATTCACCGAAGAGGAATCAGGACTACTTGAAAAAGGATTACAGTACAATTTAAAACCTAAGGATACCCAAAAATCAAGAGAAATCCTCGGAGTTGAATGTGAATTAGCGTTATCTAATGAAGACCCACATTTTAAATACATGACAGCCAACAAGATTAAAAAAGAATTATTTGAACAACCACAACCAAGACAAGCCAGAGAACAGAAAACAGCAGTATCGATCAAAACCAAAGCCAAAGAAAACAACATAATATTCACTAGAGCTGATAAGGGTAAGTCTGTGGTAGCTATTTCTAGAGAACAATATATATTTAAAACTCTTTCTTTTCTGAACACAGACAAATTTCAAGTATTAAATAATGACCCAACAAAAGTTTACCAAAAATTAATAAAATCTACTTTAAAAGATCTCACAATTTTCAATGATTTTGAAAAAAGCACTTTAACAATAATGAACCCACAGGCTCCAAAATTATATTCCCTAATTAAATTACATAAAAAGGATTTCCCTATTAGACCAGTTGTATCGTTTGTTACTGCACCATCTATCAAACTATCACAAAAACTCATCCCTTTACTACGACAACATTGCAAATTTAAACCGAAATATAGTATAGCCAATACCTATGAACTAATCGATAAAATTAAAAATATTAACTTACCGGAAAATTCTAGAATTATCTCATTTGACGTACAAAACTTATTTCCTAGTATCCCACCATATGAAGTCATAGAATTAGTAGATAAGCTCTTAATCAAAAATAAAGTAAACGAAATTATTAAACGGGATATTTTAGATTTACTTACGACGTGCTTGGATCAAAACTATTTTGAATTCAACGACAACTTTTATACATCTAAAGAAGGTCTAATAATGGGTAATCCTATAAGTCCGTTACTAGCGGAAATTTTTATGGATCACTTAGAACTAAAAATTCATCAAAACGCGATAAGCAAAAATATGGTTTACTGGTATAGATATGTTCACGATATCATTTCCTGTTTCACGGGAACAGATAGACAACTAACAATCTTCCTTAACTTCCTAAATAATTTGCATCCTAATATTAAATTTACCATAGGATTAGAAACCAATAACTCTATAAATTTCTTAGACATATCTATATCAAAAGTGAACAATAAACACGATTTCTCGATTTTTCACAAACCTTCACATACTGACACAGTCATACACAATAGCTCATCCCACCCGTATCCTCACAAAATGGCAGCTTTTAACTCTTTCATACATAGATTGTTACATATCCCTATGACTAAAACTAATTTTAACAAAGAATTCAACATAATCAAACAAATAGCAATTAATAATGGATATGACCCCAACATTATAGATAATATCTTGAATAAAAAATCCTTTAAACAAGCAATCTCTCTAATTTATCCCACAATGAATGACAAAAAAGGAAAATTTAGTACACTCACATACACAGGGAAAATAACTAGAACAATTTCCAAACATTTAATAAAAAAGAACAATAAAATAGCATTCAAAACCAGTAATTCCTTAGGGAGTATAATTTTGAATAACAAAACCAAATCTAAGAATTCCTTAAAATCAGGAGTTTACTTATTAAATTGTGGATCTTGTACTAAAACCTACGTAGGACAAACTGGTAGATCTTTTGAAACTCGCATTAAAGAACATAAACATAGTTATTTAAAAAATAAGAATAATTCACATTACGCAACTCATATAATAAACGAGTCTAATAATTTTGATGATACTTTAAAAATCCTACATGTAGAAAATAAATCTAAAAAATTAAATTTGCTTGAATGTCTTGAAATTAACAAACGGAAAAACTCCAATCAATTATTAAACGAACAGGTACACTTAAACCATTCACCCTTACTTAATCTTTATTAGTTCTCGGAAATAGTACCATAGATTTGCATTCTTAAAATAATTCTGTCTGTAAATAATATAATAAAATGATTAGCAAAATCTTAGGCAATTAAGGATAGTTTATTTAACCACCAAATATTTTTCTTTCTTATTTACTTCTGAAGAAGCCATTGTATGGTGAAACAATTGTCAAGTGACTTTAAATATATTGGAAATTAAAACATAGTGTTGTTTTTATATAATTTTATCATGAATTTCCAACAAGTATCGGCTAACACAATCAAAGATTCAAATATTGCACTAACTGATTTTTTATTACTGTTTCAAGGATTTTTTCGTCACTTGGGAGCGTATTTATTGGCCGAATCTCTTCAGGTTTTATAGTATATTTTATTTTTTCAATTGGCACAATTTTGGAAATTTTCCATTCGTTAGGCACTTTTCCTTGCAGCATACTATTATTGATGATATTGGCGTAAAAAAAAAAAAAAGCCGTGTACGTTATAGAATGTTTAATTACACCTTCAGATATTGTATTCTTACCCCCAATTTAATTTTTAAATTTTTTAACTATTTCAATTATTTCGTTACTATCTACTGTTTGAAATTTAAATTGGTGATCAATTATATTTGTATTTCCCATAGTATTCTGCACAACGTCTATACCATTTTTAATGTCAATGACACTCTGAATAAAGAATTTATTTAAAAGTTCAACAATTTCTTTTTCATTTTCAAGTATTTTACCATTCATAACGATTCTATTTATTGCACTGGTACTTTTTGACATACAAATTTCTTCTTTTAAAACTCTCCACATTTCTTTGCTGTTTCTTTGATTATTTTCAATTTTATTCTGTACATATTGCACTTTCTTCTGTTTAATCATATTTTTATATAATTTTTTCACTGTCTTGTAATCTTCCCAATTATTAGTTATTTTGGCTATTTGGTATTTTTCATACTTTATTCTATGTATTTCGGTTAGTTCCCAATCATACCATTTGTTCATCAACTTTATATTTACGATTTTTTCTTCAGTTAGCGATAATATAATATCCTTCAACGCTTGGCCTATGAAAAACACCTTAAAATCTATATCACCGTTTAACATATTACAGAAATTTATCATTCGTAACATTTCGATAATTTTATCACAGTCATAGTTTTCCCAGGAAATAATTTTTTTCGTTAATCTGATTTTGTACTATTTCACAATTGGTATTTTGAATAATATTGTTTCATGATCTGATATTTGATCGTTTTCTAGTTTAGTACTTGTTACGTTGTTTATATCTGTGTATAGATGATCTATTTTCGTACTCGAATTTTCACTCACTCTTGTATCAAATGTTATAATTTGTTTCATTGCTGCAGAGCTAAATATATTTTCCAGTTCTTTGCCATGTATAGAGTTTCTATTTAAATCTATATTAAAATCACCAACCATAATGTTGTTTGAGTAAGTCATAATTTTATCTTCAATTATATTGTGCACATATTGTATATATATATATATATATATATATATATATATATATATATATATATATATATATATATATATACGATTTACATGTTTTTTTTAATCCATATATATATATTCTTTGGCCAGGATATAGGATATATTTTATTAAGTGAGGTAACATAAGGAATAAATATGGAACAATATCATGTAGCAAAGAATATAATATATATAAAATGCAACGTCTCTGTGTCTGTTTTCTGTCCGTTTGCGCGCTTGTTACTCGAGAACGACTTATCCGATTAACGTATTTTTTTAAATTCATACATATGTTCTCTGGCCAGGTTATAGGACATAATTTATTACGTTAGGTAACATAAGGAATAAGCAGTGACGATAACAGTGAATCAAGTCCACGCGAGTAGAATCGTGGGAACGTCTAATATATATATATATATATATATATATATATATATATATATATATATATATATATATATATATTAAACAATTTTTTATATTTATATTGTAATGATTTCCTTTTCAGATTCAGAATATCGAGAAGATGCAATAAACAAAGCCAAAATTTTAAACAAATACCCGTTATCTCTAATCAAAAAGATTTTTAAAAAGCGTATTCACAAATTTTCAGTTCTACCGAAACAGTAAACCACAAACAAAAAGACACTAAAAAATATATTCTTTTACCATATCTAAATGAATTCTCACATCAAACTGAAAAACTTTTCAAAAGATACAATTTCAACATCGCTCATAAAGCCTATAACCTCCTTAGTAACAAGTTTTCAAAATTAAAAGCACCAACACCAAAAAACAAAAAAAGTAACGTTGTTTACGAAATCCCATGTAATGATTGTAGTGGAATATACATTGGACAAACTAGTCAACATTTGCAAAACCGTATAAAAGGCCACAAGTATGATAAAAATAACGTAACCTCATTAAATAAACATGAAAAGGGAAAAAACAGACATTTAATTACGAAAGCACTGGATTGCTACTTACAACATAAGAACTTTAATATCGCAACAACACATGGAGAGATTAGAAGAGGAACTCCGACACATAAAATGGGACATCTTGGGATTGTGCGAAACAAGACTACATATCTGAAGTCAGGTCATCTGTTATACCGGAATAATTCGGAAACAAATGACCACATTCACCCTATTGGTGAATAAACGATTGAAACATCAAATCATAAAAATGGCAGCCCTATCAGATAGAGTCATCTACGTTACTACACACATCAACAAGAGGTATAACATGCAAGTGATACAGATATATGCTCCAACCAGCACATCTGGCAACGAAGCAGTAGAACAGCTATATGAAGATATATCAACAGCAAAAACAAATGAAAATGCGAGATATGTGATTATTATGAAAGATTTCAATGCCAAAATTGACAAAAATACAAACCAAGATACCATAAATATCGGCAAATTCGGAGTGGGGGATGAACAACTTTACTGTATAAATTCATTCTTCAAAAAACCTGTAAAGAGAAGATGGACATGGAGTAGCCCCGATGACAGTATTAGAAATGAAATTGACTACATAATCACTAACAAAAAAGAAATCTGTTAGGGTGTTACCGTTTTAAATCAGTTCGATACAAATAGCGACCATTGAATGGTTAGAGCAACCATATACCTAAACATCAAATTCGAAAGAAACAAACTAATACTAAAGAAACAAAAATATCCTACAGTGGAAACTCTATCAAAAAATAAAGAAAAATTTCAGGATACATTAAACGTAAAACTAAGAGAGACAAACAGATTAAAGGACATGGAAATGTAAAACCATAAGAAGTAGTATACAAGTAGCAACAAAACTAATATGTGCTAAACAAAAGAATATCGGCAAGTTTAGCCAAACTACTAAAAATCTAATCAAAATGAGAAGAGAAACAGATAGGGAGCTGAGAGTTATAAGACAATAAATAGAAAAATAGACAAGAACATTCGAAAAGATCTAAGAGAATACAACACAAAGTTGGTAAAGAATACTATTGAAAACAACAAAAATATGAAAGTTTTAAAATCCCACTTATCAAATGGAAGAATGAAATTAAGTAAATTGAAGAACAACAGTGGTACCGTAGTTAGTAGCAGAACGGAAATTGTTGCCATAGTTCAGGACTTCTATAAGCATCTCTACAGTTCTAAGTCCCAAGGTCATCAGTACAACAGACGGAAAATTCAAAATATTGGATCCGAGGAAATTCCTGAGGTAGATACCAATGAATTAAGAACAGCGCTCAACCAAATGAAATCTCAGAAATGTCCAGGAGAAGATCAAATTACCACTGAAATGTTAAAAATGGGAGGAGAATATCTAGTAGAGAGTATACGAATCCTACTCAACAAATGCATAACCGAAGAAAGAATTCCAACAAAATGGAACAACGCCGAGGTTATTTTGCTATACAAAAAAGCGGATAGAAATGACATAGAAAACTACCATCCTATTAGTCTACTATCACACTTATACAAGTTGCTAACAAAAATAGTAACAAATAGATTAACTCAAAAAAATGGATTCGTATCAACCAGTAGAACAAGCAGGTTTCCCAAAAGGTTTTAGTACGATTGACTACTTGCAGACAGTACGCACTCTCATAGAGAAGACCACAGAATATAACATACCATTGCACCTGGCATTTGTAGATTACAAAAAGGCCTTCGACTCGGTCGAAACTTGGGCAATATTGAGAGCTCTAGACAACGCAAGAGTAGACACCAGGTATTCAAATCTCATCGAACACATATACGAAAACGCGCCCATCCAAATAACACTGGACGAAGATACAAAGACAGATAAGATATTGGTAAACAGAGGCATACGTCAGGGCGATACTATCTCCTCTAAACTCTTCACACTAGCCTTAGAGGACATTTTTAAGAGTTTAAATTGGCAATCCAGGGGCATAAATATAGATGGTGTGCGTCTGAACCATTTACGATTCGCAGACAATATAGTGATTAAAAGCTATAAAACGGAGGAAATTCAGAGCATGCTGGAAGAATTGCATCAGGCATCCTTAAACATCGGGGTCGAGATGAATCTACATAAAACAAAAATAACGAGTGTGGAAAATATTCAGGTAAACATCGGAAACCAAACACTGGAAAACGTATCAGAATATATTTACTTGGGACACAAAATACAACTTGGTAAAAAAAATCAAAGCTCTGAAATAACTAGAAGAATAGGACAAGGTTGGGCTGCGTTCGGCAAGTTGGGGTATGTAGTTAAATCTAGAGAAATCCCAATAAATCTTAAACGTAAAACATACGACTCATGTATTCTGCCGGTCCTTACGTATGGTCTCGAGACAATAGCACTCACCCGAAAAACCGCTGACAAGCTTCAAGGGACACAACGAGCAATGGAGAGATCTATGCTCGGAATTAGCCTGAGAGACAGGATACAGAACGAGGAAATTAGAAGAAGAACGTGCGTGACAGATGTCCTCAGAAGAGTAGCTCAACTCAAATGGCAATGGGCTGGCCATACAGCTCGTCAAAACTCAGAAAGATGGACCAGCAAAATAATAAACTGACGTCCAAGAGAAACCAAAAGGAGTGTTGGAAGACCTCCAAAAAGGTGGCGCGATGACATCCAGAAAATTGCAGGGGGAAATTGGATCCAAACAGCCCTAAACAGAACGACGTGGAAAAGATTGGAAGAGGCCTTCATTCAGTAGTGGATAACTATAGGCTGAGGATATATATATATATATATATATATATATATATATATATGGTATATATATATATATGTATATATATATATATATATATATATATATATATATATATATATATATATATATATATATATATATATATATATATATATGTATATATATATATATATATATATGTATATATATATATATGTATATATATATATATATATATATATATATATATATACACATATATATATACACTTTTTTTTTAATTTTTTGGGTATTAATGTTCATGAAATCATAGCCTTGGTTTATATCATAGTATATATTTTGGGCAAAACGTTTCTACTAGTCTTTTTGGTCTTCATTATTTGTGTACTCTACAATAAACACTTTTTTTTGGTTGTGTTGGTTGTTTTTTTAAAACATGTTTTATTATTCCTATTTAAAGCGTCTCTATCTATATATATAATATTAAATTCAGCTTACCTGTTATTTATGTTAAAATATTGAACACATACAAATTAAAAACAAACCAAAACTATACATGAGAACATTACATGGAACATTTTGCAACCGACATATTATAGCTGAATATGGTATTGATATTAAAGTGATTTTTATTTTATTATTATTTTTGTTTGGTTTAATTTTTTTGTTTATTTAGGAATATCAATGTATTTATGGTAGTATAGGTTTATTTTGTGTTATTATATGCTGGTGCAGCACCCTGTGATTTTGTTTTGAAACTAGTATTGCCAAATTATATTATAATATATATTTGATCAACCCATTGATACCTTTTTTATCATTTATGGCATTTTTATTATTTTTAATATGAATTATATCTAGAAATTGCTGTTTATATTGGTTTGGTTCAGTTTTTAATACGCTGTCTTATTTATATATATATATATATATATATATATATATATATATATATATATATATATATATATATATATATAAATTCCATCCAGAATGTGGCAAGCGATCGGATATATTTCCGGATTGACAGTTGTATGTTTCAAAAACATATTTAATATAGTATATTTTTAAATTTCTCCCATATTCACTAATTTCATTTATTAATTAATCCCTCTGATATTTCTTAATTTTACAAACTTTCAATGCTGCTGTCAACATTTATACAACTTATTTAGAATTTACTAAAAGCCGCTGGGTTAGTGCCTTCTGTTTATTTAAAACCTTTTGGACAGCAATGTTTAAATTCAAGACGAGGATCTTTTGTTGAAAATAATCCCGTATTTGACGTAAATTTATTTCTCATTTTATGATGACATCTTGGCCATAACAATTTTTCATAGAAATATTAGTAATAACAAATAAGTTAAAACAAATTACATAAATAATAATGTCGTTTATTAAACAAGTTACATATATAGATTTTCCGAAGTCAAAAGTGGATATGTATGTGTTTCCTTTTGACTTTATTTGTGTGTCGACCACCTTTACTTTCTTTAGCAATAATTGCATAATACAACAATTAGTATCTCTTAAACCTAATATACATCTGCCCTTTTCTGGAGACTGGTCAGGCCAAAGTCCGGCCGAGGAATTGTTGGCTAGGACAAAGTTATGGTTTATCAACAATCACTGCTTAATCTCTAAGGGTATGGACTATATAAAAGTTGGTAAATTTTTGCATCTAATATTGAAGTCGATATACGTGTGTTAATCGATTCTTCAAAATTGCACTTCTTTGCGTTGATCGTGGAAATTGTTACTTTGTTTTTGTCAAGAATTCCTTTGCCTTTCTGTGTCTTGACAGGTAGCACAGAGGTAGTATGCTTCTAATATAGGACACATTACCCAGGGATACCAATTGTTGTATTGATAAGGCGAAAAATACTTTTCTTCGTATCAATGCAATGTTTTCTACTATATCGATTTTAGCTCGGCAGATAGGTCATAATACGACAAAACACGTCCCTAGATGGTTCGATAGATAAAAAAACAGTAAATAATTGCTAAAATATGGACTTCGTTCAATTTTGGCATTAAAATTGTTTTTTTTTAACAATATTCAACATGTCTCAATAAATGTTTATATTTGCTGTTACGTCTGCCAATAAAATGTAAACTGCATACCGTGGTCCTAGAAGAGGAAAAATCATCGATACTTCATATTATCGACGTATATCGAAAGTCGCTAATATCATAAATACGAGGCTGGTTTGAAGAGTCCGTGCAAAAATAAAAACTACCTATGTGTTTGGGGTAAACCTTTTTTATTTTTCGACATAGTCTCCTTTTAGGCTTATACACTTCGTCGAACGATGTTCTAGTTTGTTGATCCCTTCCGAATAATAGGATTTGTCCAAGTCTGCAAAATATCCATTAGTGTCTGCAATCACCTCCTCGTTTGAATAAAATCTTTGTCCCGCCAGCCATTTCTTCAAATTGGGGAACAAATAGTAGTCCGAGGTAGCCAAGTCTGGAGAATAGGGGGGATATGAAACGAGTTGGAATCCTATTTCCATTAATTTTGCGACCACAACTGCTGAGGTGTGTGCTGGTGCGTTGTCGTGATGGAAAAGGAATTTCTTGTGGGCCAATCGCGGGCGTTTTTCTTGCAGCTCGGTTTTCAAACGGTCCAATAACGATGAATAATATTCACCTGTAATAGTTTTACCCTTTTCCAGATAGTCGATGAGAATTATCCCTTGTGAATCCCAAAAGACAGTCGCCATAACCTTTCCGGCCGAAGGAACGGCCTTCGTCTTTTTTGGTGCAGATTTCCCCTTGGTAACCCATTGTTTAGATTGTTGTTTGGTCTCGGGAGTATAGTAATGTATCCATATTTCATCCACAGTGACGAAACGACGCTTAAAGTCCTCCGGATTCTTATGGAATAGCTGCAAACCATCCTTGCAACACTTCACACGATTCCATTTTTGGTCAAGCGTGAACAATCGCGGCACCCATCTTGCGGATAGCTTTCTCATGTCCAAATGTTTATGCAAAATATTATGTACCCGTTCAGTCGAGATGCCCACAGCACTAGCAATCTCACGCACCTTAACTCTTCTGTCATCCATCACCATATCATGGATTTAATCAATGATTTCTGGAGTCGTAACCTCCACAGGCCGTCCAGAACGTTCAGCGTCACTTGTGCCCATATGGCCAGTCCGAAAATTTTGAAACCACTTATAAACTGTTCTAATCGAAGGTGCAGAGTCACCATAATGTTTATCAAGCTTCTCTTTAGTCTCCTGAGGCGTTTTGCCTTTCATAAAGTAATGTTTAATCACCACACGAAATTCTTTTTCGTCCATTTCTTGAAAATCACTCGACTTCCTTGATTCACACGAATGCCAAACACAAAGAAATAGACCAATATGGCTGAAACTTGGTGTGCGTTCATTCAAGAGATGCTACTAACTAAACATGACCTCGATACGCGCCGGTGGTGCCATCTCTCGGACTTTGCACGGACTTTTCAAACCAGCCTCGCAATATGGGGACTATAAATAGAACCTACGTTTTTATTGCAGTACTTACTCTATAACTCCTATAAAGACTACATCTTGGTAAAGCTTATATAATTCCTCATAGTTAATCGAAGGTTTTATGTCTGTCTGGAGGACAGGAAGAGTAGATGGAGAATCCAGAAAAACGGATTACTCCAGGAAAGTGTGCTATCACCTATCTACTTCAACGTTTACACTGATATCCAGCGTAAGGTAAGACCTTACGATAAGCATTTCTTATCCGCTGACGACCAAGCGATTGCTGTACAGGACCGTCTTTTCCCAAGAGTTGAAGAGCTAATGGAACTGGCTTTGTCAAACAGGTCAACATACTATAGAAGAAATGCTTTGAAACTAAGTCCATTCAAGCCGCAGATATGCACTTTCCATCTGCGATCAAGAGAGGCAAGAAGGAAATTAAACGTTACGTGGGAAGGACATACCCTAGAAAACATAGACCATACCAAAATATCTCGGTGTCACTATTGACAGAAGTCTTACCTAGAAACATAATTGCCGAACCACTGCAGTTAAAGTCCATACGAGGAACAACATCTTAAAAAAACTATGTAGTAGCAAGTGAGGAGCAAGTCCAAACGTTTTGCGGATATCTGCCAAGGTACTGTGCTTTCGACTGCAAAATATGCCTGCCCAGTTTGACATGGTCAACACTTAAAAGTAGGCAGGAGATCCTCCTCAGGCATACGGGTTTATTGTAAAATAACTGGAAACGGACAAGACCCTTTTTTTCAGCAGTTTACCCACTGTTCTCTTATTCCTTAAATCCATCCCGAGACGCGTTTCGCCGTATCACGGCGACAAACAAGAGAATGTTTTTTTTTTTACAGGGAGAGATCAGCCTTATGGATTCTGAAGCAGTTTGCGTCACCATAAGGGTGCCCCAAAATGCTTCAGATAAGTCGGGCTCTCCAACCTGAAGGGTTGGCATACCCACTTAAACTCCTTGTGAGTTGGGAAAACCCTTTACTCCTTTTACAATTTCTGAATTTCTTAATGACTAGACTTTTGATGTGTTTTAACCTTAAGTTAATTTTCTATGAATAGATCTAACCTAACTTAATCTATCTTAACGCTAACCTAACCTAAGCCCCCCATTCCTGGGAGGGTGTCGTGTTATAATTATGTATGGTGTGCTTTGTTACACTTTTACCTGAAGGAGTAGCTTAACTGAACCTACGGTCTTAACCTTAAACTAAGTCAAGGATAGTCTTTGTCTGCGTCTAGTCTTGTAGTAGAATGTCTGTTGGTCGTAAATATCGATTGCCGACATTTACATTGCCTCTGAAAGTGTTAGCTATCTCGGGGTTAGAATGAACCACTGCTTTCTCAAGGAAGCGGAGTTGAACATTACGCGTGAACTCTTTTATTGTCGGCATGTCGAATTCACTATGCAACTGATTGTTGCGTACAAACCAGGGAGCTCCTGCTATGATACGAAGGGCTTTATTCTGAACTGTCTGGACCTTGGCCCGATGGGTTTTAGACATCTGGCACCAGGCCTGACAGGCTACGTAAGCCCGGCCCTGATTATCGATTTGTAGATCAACAACTTGTTGTCAGTTGACGATCTACTACAATGGTTCAGGAGCGGGTACAGCTTTCCAAGAAGCTGATTTGCCCTACGCACGACCATTGGCACATGGTCCTTCCATACGTGACGCTTGTCGTATAGGAGGCCTAAGTACTTGATTCTGTTGGCTCATCTGAGCCTAGTTCCATTCAGGGAGAGTTGAGGAGGGGCTATACGGGTACCTTTTTCAAAGATTATGGCTTGAGTCTTCGCTGGATTGACCTTAATCCTCTATCTGTCAAACCAATCGGAAAGGCGCGTAAGATGACGTTGGAGTCGGACCGTGACATAATCGATCCTCGCTGCAGAGGTAGTAATAGCAGTATTATCGGCATACAATTGAAGATTAGTATATTGATCCTTAGGAATATCAGACGAGAAAATGTTGAAAACATGCGGAGATACGGCGGAGCCTTGTGGAACTCCGGCCCTTATTCTCTTTACCTCAGATAGAGACTGCTCAACCCGGACTTGGAAGATCCTATCGGAGAGAAATGACTGAATCAGAGTGATTAGATGAGAAGGGTAACTAAAACGAATAAGCTTAAGAATTAAGCCTTCGTGCCACACTTTATCGAATGCTTTTGAAATATCGAGGAAAACAGCACCAACCCGGTGCCTGCGGTTGAAACTACTGGAAATGAACTGGGCCAATTTAGTGGTGACAAACAAGAGAACAAAATTTACAGGTACTTATCTAAGAAGTTACGGGACACGAAGGTAGGATACAACGAAATGTACTAAGTTCACATACCTAATACTCCATCGAAAGCTGACACAGCAATGTTCCAGCCGACAGAGTAGTTTACACGGTCGACAGTGAAAAGCAAGCAGTTGTTTTACATTAGCTACACATGCTTGAGGAGGATCCCTCAAAAAGTGCTGCTTGCTTTTAATTGTTGACCGAGTCAACCACTCTGTCTGGGTCAGCTTCTGATGGAGTATTAGGTATGCGTACAATTCGTTTTATCCTACGTTCGTGTATCGTAACTTCTTGGATAAGTACCCGTAAATTCTGTTCTCTTATTTGTCAATCTTAGCCCGACTGACGAGCCGTGATACGGTGAAACGGGTCTCGGGATGGCTTTAACGAACAAGAAAACAGTGGGTAAACGTCGAAAAAAGGACCTTGTCCGATTTTAGTTATTTTACATTAACCCAATGCATCTACTATATAAAGCTTCAGATTTTCCTAAACCGAAAATCTATCGAGCATCATAGGAATATACAGAACGATTCAAGCAAACGTTTGATGAACAACACGTGATATATAGGGTAAAAAACACCACCCAGTCGGTTAGCTTGTCGAAGACCTTTCCGTTTACGTACGGACATGGAACCACCAGAATGGTATATGGTTCTGGAGCATGACCGCCTGGAATAAAACTGGATTGGATGATATGGAGGACTCTTAAGAGATTGAGGACCGATGTTGCCCCAATAACGGCAAATATAATGAGATGGGGCCTCGGCAATGATGAAGGGTGCGAATGTGGAGAACGACAGACAATGGAACACCTACATAACACCTATGCTTGTACACAATGCGAAATTACGGCTCCAACTGACGACCTATGGATTGGAAACAAAACTGCTATTGACTTTGCTGAATACTGGGCAAGACGCTTATAGTTATGGTAGTCCGGACACGAAAAAGGAAAGGTTATTGCATTGAAATTTTGCTCTCAATAAACTTATTCAGATTACCTTTATTTCAAGGCAAATGCGCCTCATAAGGATTCCAGCTAAAATCCTGTTAAAATCTAATTAGCAACTAAAATTAAATATAATTTATCTTAAAGTACAAATTTTAAACCTAGTGAGTTAAACTCACTAATATTACCTAATTCAGTTAAAAGATCTATTTTAGAAACTGGTCTAACTAAGCTATTCAACTTGTTAAAAGCACAAGTAAGTCAAATAAAGTTATATACGTGCAGTTTAAGACCAGAAAATTGGTTTCTTTGTATGATAAACCGATAATAAGAAATATAATGTTAAAATTCTGTTATACTTTCCGTGTTCCAAGATATATATATATATATATATATATATATATATATATATATATATATATATATATACGTGTATATATATATATATATATATATATATATATATATATATATATATATATATATATATATACGTGTATATATATATATATATATATATATATATATATATATATATATATATATATAATATACATATATATATATATATATATATATATATATATATATATATATATATATATGTATATGTATATATATATATATATATATATATATATATATATATATATATATATATATATATATATATATATATATATATGGTGATCACCAGATTACTAATATCAGAATTAAGTTCAAATTTTAGGAACTTATGTGGTTCAAATAAGTGCAGAATTTGGCAGTCAGACGGCCTTGGTTTAGCCGGAAGTAAAATCAATATTGTTGTTTCTTATCTTTCTTTTTTATATATTCACCCTGTATAATATATAACTTTTAAGTTTTATAAAAAAAAAACTAATCTGAAAACTGTATCATAACCTATATAGTGTAGTAAAAAAAAGGTCAAAATAATAATGAGATAGACATAGTTTAGATACAGCAGTATTATGATTTTATCCTCTCTGGGGTATCACCAGAATTATTATCCTGAATTTTGGACCTTGAAACTTGTGCAATTTTGTTTATAAACAATTTAAATTTTCAGAACGCGTTCTTTGTGCTTAAAATGTGACTCCGGTCATATAAGTCGGATGGAGACAAAAAAAACAAACTCTTTGTAATGAAATTTTCAACAAATCCTTGTTAATTTTAAGTTGCTCAAGTGCGTACAAAACCTATAAAATGGAAAAAAAAACAGACAAAAATCTGTTTCTTTTTTTTCATTTTATTGTACACGTCGAATAAGTGAGCCGATCGCCTTGAAACTTTCAAAAAATATGCCTTTTGTCATAGCAAAAATACCCTGAAATTTTGGTACAAAAATATTGAACCCAGTGGGCACAATTGAATATGTTATTTAAAATTTGAATTACCCGCCATTTGATACCATTTAGTCCAAAATGGATTTTTTTTTTCAAAATTTAGGTATTGACGTTTTCCGATGCCATTAAAAAATTTTTTTCGGAGCCTTAACCATTTTGTTTATTATTCAAATAACAACAATTGTCATTTTGAAAAACAACTGTTAATGACAATGATTTTTTTCTTTTTAAATAAAGGTCTCGCGATTCTCTCCAGATGTGATAAGAAATTTTTATTTTTTTTTTTCAAAATGACGGGAAAACAAATTTGTGGTTATTTGATTAATAAACAAATGTAAAAATCTGTTAAAATGACTACAAAAAAAAAAAAAATGTTTAATGGCATCGGAAAGCTTACGTTGAGACTTAAATTTTGAAAAAAAAAAAATCTATTTTGGACCAAATAGCATAAAATGGCAGGAAATTCAAATTTTAAATAACAAATTCAATTGTGCCCACGGGGTTCAATATTTTTGTACCAAAATTTCAGAGTATTTGTGCTATAAAAAAGGTATATTTTCAAAAAGTTTCAAGCAGATTGGCCCATACAATAATAAGAAAAAAAACAGTTTTTTGCCGGTTTTTTTTCAACTTTGTAGATTATGTGCGCACTTGAGCGACTTAAGACTAACGAGGATTTGTTGGAAATTTCATTACGAAGAGTTTGGTTTTTTTTGTCTTGATTCGACATATATAACCGGAGTTATTCGCATTTTAAGCTCAAAAAACGCGTTTTGAAAACTTAAATTGCTTATAAACAAAAGAGCACAAGTTTTTCGAGGTTCAAAACTCAGGACAATACTCCTGTTGATAACCCACAGAGGATAAAATCATAATATTTCTGTACCTAAACTGTGCAATTTCAAACGCTTTTTTTTACTGCTCTAATATTTCTGTTTGAAAAGCTGTGGAATTATTTATATTTTCGAGTCCGATTCAAATGGAGTGTTTAAGATTATTCTATTTAAAATGAGAAGGTAGGATTTTACAACATATTGTGTGTTCAAAACTACAATAAAATATAAATTAATTTTTAACTTATTAGGATTAACTGATTAACTTTGTTCTCTTTCATCATTCATAGTTTTTGATATAAAACGCTATCTACATATCTATAAAAAATCATCACCATGTATGAAAAACTCTCTTTTCAACGTATATATAGTTTATATTATACTACAGCTTTCTACACACTTTTAGTCGGCGAATTAGGTTCATAATTTATAAAGCCTAAAAGCGGTCACCTCTTGTAATAACCTTCTCTAAAGCCTTTGACTTACATCTATTTAGAATAATTAGTAAAAAGCCACGAGGTAAAAGCTTTGTATAATATTTTAGAACTTTTCCAATGATATTTATAACATTTTGCTAACTATTATAATTACTAACTATTTTAAAATTAACGTAAATAAAAGTAGTTACTCTGTGGGTCATATTTTTTAAAATTTTAATGTTATTTTCTTTAAGTTACTCCAAAAAAATTCCAGATGTTTACTAGTCGAAGCGTAGTTCTTGTTATAAAAGTAACCAGTAACCTATTACCCGCAACAATCAGCTAAGTGACACGTCTATAAAAACCTTTATTTTAACAGATTGAATAAAACAATAACTTTTATTTCCACAACAATATGCTGATAAATTAAAGTATTCTTCTTCCTTCTTCCAGTATCCTATCCGTCTCGTACGTTGGATGTTAACATGGCAATCCTGATCTTATTGACGGCGCTTCGAAACAGCTAAACAGACGTATGTCTGAACCATTGTCTTCAGTTATATGGCTAAGAATGTCTTCTTCTTCCTGGTCCTCGTTTGCTATCTTATCTATCTTTCCCTGTATTACCAGCTGCAAGAGACGGTATTTATTTTGTCTCATGACTTGGCCAAGATATTCAAGCTTTCACCCTTTAATTGTGAGTGCAATTTCTTTGTCATTGCCTATTCGGCGCAGAACTTCTAAGTTGGGGATATGTTCGGTCTACGAAAGCTTCAGAATCCGGCAATATACCCACATCTCAACTTTTCTCATTAGTGTTTCCGTCATCGTTCACGATTCTACACCGTATAGCAAAACAGGGAATTCGTAGCATTTGGCTAATCTAACTTTTAGTCGGAGTGACAAATCGTTGCATGTAAATAGTCTTCTCATACCATTAAAAGAGCTTTTTCGACTCTTGACTTTATTTTAACAGGTTGATCCCACTCTGCATTAACCACTGTCCTCAAGTATATACAGGATTCGACAGGCTTGATTATTTGGCTCTTTAACTGAAGCTGTCTTGCTGCTTGTTGAGATTTGCTTGTTATCGTCCACTTGGTTTTAGTTATATTCAGGTGGAAACCATACTCTGCGCTAACCCTTTATACCCTTTCAACAAGATTTTGAAGTTCATCGATGTTACGACCAGCAAGACGGTATCATCAGCGTATTTAATGTTGTTAATCATCTCGCCATTTATTTTGATGCCTTTGTTAACTCCCTCTTGTGCTTTGTTAAATATTTCCTCAGAGTAGATGTTAAAGAGAAGGGGAGATAAGACACAACCCTGCCGTAATTTTATGGCCCAGATACACATAACTTTTGACATTCTCTATATCTTGATTCGGTGATTTAAATTTGTCAGTTGGTGTCACACATTACTTTTGTTTCGACTTTGATCGGTTCTCCTTCTAGGCTTTCCAGCATTTCTTTAAGCTCATTTCCATTTTCTGCTATTATTACAATATCGTCTGCGTATCGTAACTGATTGAGCCTTCGGCCGTTGATCAAGATTCCTTTGTTATGCCAGCTGAGTTGTTTAAAGACATCCTCTTAAACCAGATTGAATAATTTAGGGACAACGTTCCTCCTTGTGTTATGCCTTTGTTTATGGACCGACTTGTACTGTTATGCATCCTGCTGGTTGATGTTGCAGTTTTATAGAACTTTGTTACAAGTTGTGTATATCTACTATCGATTTTCGCATTCCTTAGTGCCCTCTCAATTGCCCAATGCTTTGCAAGTCGACAAATGCAAGACAAATATTCAGATTATATTCTCTTGCATGTTTTTACGGAAGGTAGCTTGTGCAATCGGTTGGTAATCGTCTAACTTGCTTGTAAATCTGTTTGTTAGTATTTTTGTAAATAACTAATATATCTGTCTCCCTTTTTATAGAGTAGAATCATTATAGAATTTTCCCGCTTGGTCGGAATTTTTCCCTCTTTGATGCATTCATTGAACAGTTCAACAAGTTTTTTGATTATTTCTTTCCTTGAAAATTAAAAGTTTTTGTTAGCTTTAATAGCTGCTACACATCACTATTTTTAGAAATTATACAATAGATGATGAACTTGGTAATATGTATTTATTTTATGTAGAAAGTATTTTTATTTTCCCTTCTCTAAAGTTAAAACGTTGTTTGTGTGTTTTACCTTAGTTTTAGCAGTTAACGATAAAAAAAAATTATAATTTAATCTGCCGTTGTGTCACTAATTGAACTAAAATAATACACTAGCAAGCAAAAAGATTGACTCAAACTATTTGGCTTTATTCAACATGGATCCTAGAATTTAGTGGTCATATATTTTTAGGGATTTTAGTATCATTTGAAAGCCCATTCTATTTTCTTTCTAATGATACTAAATTCTATAGCAAACCTCATGCTTTTTAGTGTTCCGTATGGAACACTTAGAAGATCACTTCGGTGTCCGTCTGCCTGTATGTCACACCCTATTTTCTCCGAAATGATTTGACATAGAAAGTTGAAATTTGGCAGTAATATAGAAATTGATCAGAGCCGTGTATTTTTGTAAGTTAAATTTTGATTTAAGAGGTTAGTTTTGGGGGGTGAAATCGGAAGTGAAATTTTTTTTTACCAGGTCAGATGAAAGCTTGTAAAAAGACGAGTTCAAGAGAGTATAAAATGTAATACTTGCGCATAATTATCCTTGTATTCATTTAAAAAAATGTAAAAAATCTATGTCCCCTCACCTTATCTCGAGAAGTACTTCTCAAAAAATTTTGAAAAAATCCTGGAATATTCTCTACGAGTGCATTACCTTTAATAATTTATCTGGTATATAAAAAAAACAAAAATTTCAAGGTCATCAGTTTTCACTAAAGATCGGAAAAAAACTTTGTTGAAAACTCATTTAGGATGTGTTTTGTGAAGTCGCTGCAGCAATCAACACACGGAACACTAATTGCGCAAGCCCAACTTGCACTCGACCAGTTATTACGGATTCAAATGATTGAAAGAAGAAACAAGAAGAACAAGGATTGAAAATAGGGGTAAGAGAAAGGAAAAATTTTAAGTTTAACAATTAAATTTATTGATAAAAACCAAAATCAATATTTCATATTACGCTCTAGCTGCTTCTAGCCGGTTTTTCAGAGAGCTTTTTCACCCCTGTCTGTGGGATTCTTCCCCAATCTACCATCATCGCAACCTTTAAGTCCCTCAGCGATGCAGGGGCTGATTTCTGGCTCGAATCCTTCTTTTGAGCTCATCCCACATGTGCTCCAGCCAGCCTAATGTGGGTATTTCCACTTCCGCCAAGTATTGCCGCACCGATGCAGCGGCATGTAGCCTGGTATTGTCGTGCGTTAACACAAAGCTATCACCAACAAACCCGGCCTAAGGAACTACGTGTTCCTGCAGGATCTCCTTGATGTAGCGGTGAGCAGTGAATCCACCGCTACGAGTCCCGTCAGTTACGAAAACCAAATCAGTTTTCGCATCCAGAGAGATGCCTTCCCACACCATAACAGAACCTCCTCCGTAGGCGACCGTTTCAGTAATGCAACAATGCACATAGCGCTTTCCAGGCCTTCTATAGACTCGTTTTCTTCCATTATTGCCATATAGGCACTTTCGGGACTCGTTGGAGAATAAAACGGAGCGTCATTACTCTAAGGTTCAGTCGACATGTTCTCGGACAAATCTGAGTCGCGCTTGTAGATGGGCTGGGGCGGTGGGAGTTAGGTTAGCTTTTTTAAGTCTTCTCCTCACTGTCTAATGACTGACAGCCCGACCACGAACTTGTCGGAGCTCCTGCTGGACCTTCTTCTTCCCTATTCTGGTCTCCGTGTAAAGGCGCCAGTCTTTTGGTAACGTCTGTAGATTCTAAAGACAGCTGACTAGCTCAAGTGCAGTTGCGTAGCAACTACACGTTGGCTATGAACTTTTTGTATTAGGGCAATGACTTGTTCCGTTTCTTCTGAGCTGATATCCATTTTCCTATGACGTAATTAGTGCGCCGGTATAGCAGAGATGTTGACGGTTCAAGTTCCGATAAAGGTATGATAGGAAAATGCAGTTGCATGTGTTTTTACAGGAATGATTAGCGCGCAACGAGTACGTTGCTGAGCGAGCAAAAACGGTTCAATTGAGTAAAACCGTTTTAATCAGTAAAACCCAATGTTTTTGGTATTATTGGAAAGAGTAGAAAATCAGCATTCTAATGATACCAAAAATAATACCACTGTTTAAAAATTAAATTCAAGGAACGGTGTTAACAGAAGCAAAATCGTTTGAACCAATTTTTTTGCTCACCGGTGTAGTGAGAGCTTTTTTTTAAAGTGATTGTACCGATTATAGGCGTTCGGCTAATATTCAGTTTAGGAAGTTATTTTGTAGGTTTTATTTTCATTAGTAAATAATTTCTTTGAAAAGAGTGAAAGTGAAATGTTTGCTTCTGCCTCATTAGGCACTTTCTGTTAAGCTGAAACGTTGTTTAAATGTGTTGCAAAGCAATCTAAAATTATTTTAAGCCTATACTATTACTCAAGTCTGAGAAAAAATGTTTCCGGCATATCTAATTACGACCACACATGCGAACATGCCAAAAAAGCATTAATTTTGGATTCAATTTTCTTTAGTTATAAAGAAGCGTCATTTAACGATATGTTTCTTTAGTCGCCCTTTGTACAACATTTTTCTATATACACATACATCTATAAATATTCATATAAATTATTAGCATACACCCATGCTCCAAAGTGGGATAACTTTCTTTATAGTAATAACATTATAAAAAATATAATAATAATGTAAAACGCCATATCGAATCTTAAACATCGCCTTTACCTTTTTAAAAATCACAGAAACGTCATATACTATTTATGTCACTTATTTCATTTCTGTTGCCGCAAGTAATCCGTTGACGAATACCCGACAATTTTGGAAAATGCGGCGAAAAGAGACTTAGGATTAAATTTTGCCGGCCTATAGCTATGGAAAGATGCGACTGTCGCCTTTGCTCGAGAAAGATTTATTATATTTGTTTTCTCGGGCCACATAATAGACATTAATTTTATTTTTTTATGTCTTACAAAATTATTTTATTGACAGAGAATTATTCTGTGTGCATTCCTAGAATCAAGATTTTTGCGTAACACAAATGGTGAAAACGACAGATTTTCTATTCAAGAGTAACATGGAATAAAACTTTACCAAGGCTAAAAGAGATTATTCCAAACTGTTTGCAGTGCAGGACAGTTCATAAAAAAATGTATTTCCAATCGAAATTCGGGCGGCTTGGGTCGTTACCCGTCACCCTTGTCGGATTGGTGAGGTTGTGAGTTATTGCCGAAAGTATGGTATAAATCACTATTAATCTGACAGAATAAAAAGAAAAAATTAAGACGTTAATCTGATCTATTTATCGTTGGCTCAAATTTGTAGTTCACTAATTATGTTTTAATTTGATTTTGTTGTGCGGCTAACGAGGGTCCAAACTTGCGTCATATGCCTCCGGCTAGGTTCTAACAACGTAAACTCGAAGCAAGAAAAGATTGCCGACATAAACATAAGTCTATCTTAAAATTAGCCTTGTTACCTGCTCTAAAATATCGTTATGTATTAAAGTTTTAAAAACCTAATTTGAAGGTGTCATTTCCAAAATTCTTAGAAAAAATAATGCTAGGTGAAATTGAGAAGAGCGTATACAGTCAGTATTTGGTATTGTTTGTTCTTCGGTTTTTAGGCCGTGAACACTATGAATATATATTAAATACGAGTAGTTACCATTTATAAAATTTATTAACGTTTTAAACAGTTTTTAGGGATCCGGGCCAAAAAACTGGACATGTGTCTTAAAACTTCCATCTAATTTGATATAGACAGACGTACTGTTGAAGTTCTCCTCCTCTGCTATATTGCCCTTGGCAGGGCGTGGTGATTACTGATAAACTTAAAATAAGTCAATTTTTTTCCTTTTCACCCCCGTAATAATGACCACTAGGGGTGGAGAGTAGTTTGGCGGTTGTTACCCATTAGCTCAAAAGCAAAAATTCGATGTTCCCTACGATTAATACAAGTTTTTAGCGAGCCGTACTCAGCACTCCAAAAAATCGAAATCAATCGATTTTTCCCCTATTTATCCCCTAATAATGACCACTGGGGTGGAGGGTAATTTGGAGGTTATTTCCTATTGGTCCAAAAGTTAGAGTTCCATGTTATCTTCGATTAATAAAAGTTTTTAAGAAGTCGTATTCGCCATAGTCCAAGTAATCGTAATTAGCCAATTTTTCCCTTTTTCATCCCCTAATATTGACCACTGGGGGTGGAGGGTAGTTTGGAGGTTGTTTCTTATTGACCCAAGAGTTAGAGTTCCATGATATCTTCGATTAATAAAAGTTTTTAACAAGTATTCACAAAAGTTCTAGTAAATCGTAATTAGCCGATTTTCCCTTTTTTTTATCCCCTAATAATAACCACTGGGGGTGAAGAGTAGTTTAACGGTTGTTATCTATTAGCTCAGTAGCTAGTATTCGATGATCTATTCGAATTTTTTCAAAGAAGTCGCAAGCGGCAAAATCGACTTATACCATAATGGTGCCCTTTACTATTGGGCACTACCTACACCTTCATCAAAAATGTTAGGTAAAAACTGGAGATATCTCAAAATCATGAAGGTTTTCGAAGTTGCGCCCGTTGAGACTTTTGATCAACATGGTGAGTAAAAGTATATCAAATTTACTGGAAGCCATTTAAAATCTGCGGGGTCCTTTGCATAACTCTATTTTATTTAAGTTCTACTTCCTTAGTACCCTTATTGAGGGGAGGACTGGCTATAGTCAGTACTCATATTGGCTATTTATTTTGGGGCTTTTTCAGTTCTGGTAGTTAGTATCTGATCTCTGATCTAGTCTTCCACAGAAAGATAGGAAAAAGAGAGTGCTACTTTATTTTTGTTTACCTGTTGTTTGTATCTCTAACCGCAGAATTAAACCTGTTTTGAGGTCGTAGATGGAAAACTTCTTTAAATAGACACAGTTGAGGGCCAGGGTTTATACCATAATTTCTTATCTATTTCATCCTAGAATCTTCACGCAAAAACATTTTATTTTTTATAGAGTGTGATATAAAGCAATATCATTGACATCTTGGGTGTCATGTATGCTAGAAAATTTGATAAAGTATTTTTTTTTATGGGTCTAGCACATCTGCTGCAGGGAAGTCTCTAAAGCGCTCCAGGAGCGGCACGTGTGCGGAAAAAGTTATTTACGTTGTTCTTGAATCGTTGTAAATGGTACTCGGTGGGAAACACAGCACTGGGCGAATTATTCCAAAGAGATGATGTTTTCCATATAAAAGACTACTTGAAAAGCGTTGTACGCAGAGTAACAAGCTGAACTTCATACGGATGTGAAGCACCAGCGCGGCGGCGTCTATTTCTAATATGCACCGCTTTGGGAGAAATTAAGAGCGCTCCATCCTTCAAACACTTTCCATGAAAATACTTGTAGAACAGACTCAAGTCGCCAACCGTTCTTCGATGTTCCAGTGAAACAAGGCCGCCGCACAGTGGGGAAAAAACGAAAAATCGTGTTTCAAAATTGTCTAGAGCCTTCAATTTTGGTTTGATTTGGACGATTTTTTTTCTAAGTTGAAGCTTATTAAATTCCGAACAAAGTTGTCGGAGCCGATTTTGCAATTAAACTTTTGTTTCAAAATGGCGGACGTCTTCAAAATGGCGGTTTCTGATTATATAGCGACTGAGACACAGAAAACGCTTACAGTTTCACCCAAGTTATGCTAAAATGCGTGTATGTATGTTTTTTTTATGTCGCAGATAATATATCTAATATCACAGTTACAAGATAAATAATAATGAACCCAAAATGGCTGCCATGAACAATAAAAGTATTATAAATATGAATAAACGTACCATTATTATTTTATATCCATAACATTTGCATAAATAATTTCTTTAAGGTTGTTAATTATAAATATGTTTCAACAATTGACTTAAAATGACAAATCAAGTATGGCAGATGCATTTTATGTAAGAGTAAGTTAAGGTTAGACATATTTATTTTCTTATTTTTCTAGTCTATTCCTATAATTCAGTAGTTCTGTATATGTACTAAAGAGTTTTCTCGTTAATAAAGATTATTATTACTCTTACAAAATACACGCAGAGAAATGCTAAAATAGGGACAGTTAAATATTTTGCTGCATTAGCCACTGTTTAGCAACAGCAGCCACTTTTTTGCTACAACAGCAAACAATGTGGCTAGTGCAGCAAAATATTTAGCTGTCCCTATTTTAACAAAACGTTTTAGCTGTTGTAGCCATTTTCTAGCTGTGTGAGCTGTCCTTTTCTGCGTGTATCGCTGTTTTTTGTATCTGCTAGAAAATTGTCTACGATACTTAAGATTTACAGCAGCAATATTCTAGCAATAACTGCATGAAAATTTAAATCCCGCAACTAAACTTGAATAACTTGAATGATCTGACTGCCACAGTCTTAATGCCACAGAGAAACTTTCTTGCTCGATTCAATTTTGGCATCCGCCATATTTGATTTGTCATTTTAAGTCAATTGTTGAAACATATTTATAATTAACAACCTTAAAGAAATTATTTATGCAAATTTTATGGATATAAAATAATAATGGTACGTTTATTCATATTTATAATACTTTTATTGTTTATGGCAGCCATTTTGGGTTCATTATTATTAATCTTGTAACTGTGATATTAAATATATTATCTGTGACATAAAAAAACATACATACAAGCATTTTAGCACAACTTGGTTTGAAACTGTAAGCGTTTTCTGTGTCTCAGTCGCTATATAATCAGAAACCAACGTCCGCCATTTTGAAACAAAAGTTTAATTTAAAAATCGCCTCCTACAACTTTGTTCGGAATTTAATAAGCTTCAATTTAAAAAAAATCGTCCAAATCGAACCAAAATTGAAGGCTCTAGACAATTTTGAAACACGATTTTTCGTTTTTCCCCACTGTGCGCCGGTCAGTTCCGGTTCAGACGACCAGCTCTTCTCTGAACAGAATCCAACAAATGCAGTATATGTTTGGGAGAGGAGCCCCAAACATGGGAGCAGTATTCCATGGTTGGTCGAATTTGAGCTTTGTAAAGAATTAACAATTGTTGCGGAGTGTAAAGCTTTCTGGTTGAAATAGTATTCCCAACTTTTGCTATGCCTGCAACATGTTCATGCCAGGACATATTTGCTCCCAAATTAACTCCCAACAAATTGAGCGACGATGTTAGGGGAATGGAATGCCCCGACATAACTATGTCAGGTTCAGCAACCTTAACTTTTTTAGAAAAAACTGCCGCCTGAGTTTTTGTAGCGTTAAATTCCACTTGGTTACTATCACCCCAAGATAGAATTTCTTCCAGATCTTTGTTAAGTTGAACGACCTCCTGCTGTCTGCGGATATTCGCTCGAGCAGCCGATGTCGGAGCGTTCAAAGTGAATGAAGAGACAAGCGTACTGTCATCTGCAAAGCTGTAGATTGGATTCCTGGTCTTTTCCAGCAGATCGTTAATGTAAATGAGAAAGAGAGTAGGACACAGTATGGACCCTTGGGGTACACCGGCATTGATAGTGAAGGTGTTAGAAAGAAATCCGTCGACCGCCACTCGTAAAGAACGCTCTCTGAGGAAACATGAGAGCCACAAACAGAACTGTTCAGACTTCGATATGCCAAGAGCAACCTCTCTGTTGATCTATGTTTACGAAAGCCATATTGGTGATCGCTAATAATATTGAATTCAAGATATTTTAGAAGCTGCTGATGGATAACCTTTTCCATAACTTTCGATATTATTGAAAGCATTGCGACTGGTCGGTAATTATTTGGCAAGGTCTTCTTGCCTTTTTTAGGTATCGGCTGAACTGTGGCACATTTCCAGCAGGACGGAAATATTCCCTTTCTGCAGGATAGGTTAAAAAGTCTACAGAAAACTGGTGCACAGTTTTTGAGAACTATGGCAGGTATTCCGTCAGCGCTAGAAGCCTTTTTGGTGTCTAGCTTCACTAAAATACGTTTTATGATACGCTGTCTGAAGACAACATCGGGAATCTTTGACTGCAATATGGGAATAGTAGGTGATGTTTTTCCTTGGAAATCGACAGTAGAATGTGAAGCAAAGAGTTCAGCCAACCAGTTCGCTCTCTCAACAGGTGTGGTTGCAATGGAATTATCTGGCCGTGTGAGTGGTGGTATGTTGGATTTGGTGAAATTTTGACTAACTGCCTAACTATATAGATAACTATATAGATAGACTGATAATCCGTTCAAATGGTAAAATTATTATCTGGGAAACCTAAAACTTAATTGAAATGGTCAAAATTATTAAGGTATATTAATTTTCCTTTAAAATCCGCTAAAAATGTAGTTTGGATGAAAAATAACGAAGTTATAGTGTTTTGAAAATAGGTAAAGTTTCCCAAATTTCAAATCGATGTAACTTCATTGAATATCATCGTAATTACATGATGGTTTGGCATTTAATTTCAGTTTCAAGATGGTTCAAAACCATTTTTTACTCTCAAAAACAAATTTTAATGTGTCATATTCAAAAATTCACCAAATTTAATATAAATTTTTCTTCTTTTTCTTTTTTGTTTTCCTAATTTTAGTTTAAAACCAATTTTAATTCAAAAGTTAGTAGTAATAATGCTAATTTATTTTTACTGAATTATAGGTTCAGTTTTATATTTAGTTTTATTCAGTAGTTCTTGTCCCAAGTTTCTTCGCATGTTTTTCATAACATCATTTCTAGTTCTCTGGTGTTTGTCTCTATTTTTTATTCTTCAGCCTTGACCTCTACATAGAATCATAGAGAGAACTGTATATGTAAATATAATTGAGAAAAGGCCTTGTGTAGGAATGCCGTTTCCCCTCTGGATTGTTCTGCTGAAGATATCAATAGATGACGAGTCAGATCACTAATTTGTTATTCGGTATAACAGTAACATTAATAGAGAAAAAATATAATACATTTGTGTGTAGTCTGAATTATGTTGTGATAATTATATCTGAAAGTTATTGTATATTTTAACCACAATCTTTTATTTTATTTTCTGGTTAAAAAAAACATTTTTTTTTAAATCGGCAGCATAAAATATGGAACCTAGAGTTTCTGGTTTTTATACTAGGTTAAAATAAACAGGTAAAGTCAAGTAATACCTATAACTACGAAAAACACAATAATGTTTTTAATATATAGAACTCTCTCTCTCTCCGACGCAGGAACTATTGTATGCACATTTACATAAGTAAGATACGCTTAAAGTATGCTTAAAATTCAAAATTACCTTAATTAGCAATAAATTTAAACGATATTCTAATAGCTTACTAAATAATATAATTTAATTGCTGATCAGACATACAGCAGAAATCGTGGCTGCCAAAAAAAAACTTTTCTTTGACGCTCTGTATAATATTACTTATACATACATTAATTATTTATGTTTCATAGCTCATAGTAGAAACCTTAAATAACTGATTTCTCTAAACTTGGTGAACTCTTAATATCATCTTTGCACACCGTTTAGATTTTACTGATCATTTTGAGAGTATCAAGAACTTTAACAGCTCCAGATACTTTAACATATTTGGGGAGCTGATGGAGAAATTTTTTGGCATAAATTTATAATAGTCATATTCTTTACCGCATGTTGTCAAATAGATTACTAAACTTCTCTCTTAATAGAACAAACTTTGTATAGCTTGTCCCAAAATATAAGATCCTGATTTTTGCCGTTTTAAGTGGGCAATATAAAAATTCTGACTTTTTGTTTATGATAGGTTGCAGAGATTGACATAAGAATTTTATTTATTAATGCAAATAAATAAAGTCTTTTTGGAGATGTTTATTTATAGATGCAAATGGACAAGAAGTACAAATACACAGTTTGAATGAATGGGTTTTACAAGAGGGGACATATTGTATAAATAAAAATATATTTTAATTTAAGCCTAATTCGACTGACATCGGCTGAGGTAATTATCAGTGGTTTTATATTATTTACATAAATATATGAATCTTCAACTTTAACAACGTGCTGAATGGAATTTATAACTTTTTTTTACTAATTCAACCACTGACACGCTTCAAGTAGAAGAAACATTTTATGCCCCTATTTTTGATTTAACTTGATGCCAAATATGTTCAGTTGGATTAAACACACAATAATACGGAGGAAGTCGCAAAAGAGTGTGTCCCATTCTCTCAGCCATACTATCATAAACATATTTTTTTTTCAATTTATACTCTTTCAAAACTTCCAAAAGATCACTTTTTTATGACTAAACTCAAAATAAATGTAATTTTCTAACATATATTCCTGTATTTCCGATTTGGTGTTGGCTGCATTACGAACCTTATTTAGTAGGCGACTATGGTAACTTTCATTGTCCATAACTATAACACTCTGTTCGGGAAGATCTGGCAAAAGGGAATTTTGAAACCAATTTTCAAAAAATTCTGCTGTCGTGTCTTCATGATAGTCCAAACTAGAATCTTTTATGTTTTTTTTGCAGATAATAGTTGACAATTTGAAACCCAGCCCTTTTTAGATCCAGCATGCAAAATAGTTATTCGTTTACCTTTATTTGAAGGTGCGGTAATATGACATTTTGTACTGTTGTCAACCCACCCTTTTTTGCACAGTGTCACGGGTATCGAACCATGTTTCATCAAGGTAAATTATTGGCCAATTTCTTGTAAATAAGTATGTCGCAAGATTCGTAATCTCCATCACTACTTGCCTTTTGTTGATTTTTCGGAACATGAATCTCATTCTTAAGAGAATTCTGTGTAGGGTTGATCGGTCACAATGTATATTGGTCCCGTCCTGCACCAGTCTTAATTTTATTTTGTCTAATGTCGGCACCAACTACTCTTCATACATAGAATATATTTTCTCCTGATGACGTCTTTTTCACAATCGTCTACATGATGTATTTGAAAATCTTTCCGTTTTTTCCTGTTCCTGATGATACCTTTAATCGTAGAAACTGGGGTTTTTATTAGTTCACTGGTTTCTTGCAAAGCACTTTGTTTATTCAAGTTTATTTTTACCAAACTGTAGTAAATATATAGGTAAAAATAGATCCAATATGATTGCAGGTGCAAGTGAGGGCGGTATACAAAACAGGTAAAAAAAAATATCTGGCAACTATGCACAAAACCTTAATAGGGTCGTTTATTGCAAAAAGGCAGGATCTTATATCTTGGGATTTACTTTACAACTGTATTTGACCACGAATTTCGTCAGACTTTAATAATTTTCTTATCTTATTCACCACAAGTAGGTACTGTTATTCGTTATATACTTAAAGTAAAAGAGTACATCCATATTCCTGAAGAAGTAATGCAAATTGTTTTATTATTTATTGCTGGTTTTCTCAATAGGTTGATACAAATATCAACACCAATGTACTGAATTAATAAGTTCATTTTCTGGAACGAAAATTAGAATGTTCCCATTAGATTAAAGACTCTAGCCGTGCCCCTGCATAATAAGTCTATTTTTCATCGGTGTTTGAAGTCTGACGCTATTTAGGAGTACAATATACAAACATTCAGAGAAAAATTAAAATAGCGCGGCTAGATAAACAGAAAAATTTTAAAAATGACTAAAATTCGACATTCCTTAACCGTAGTTCCATATTCACTTAATTCTTATGTATATCTGATTATTTAATAGCTTTTGTTAATTTTATTGCTATAGGTATGACAATGGTGCTTCTTTCATTAACGTATAGTTAATACCAATTAAGAGTGTATAACGGATTAATTGCTAACACCACCTAGCTAGATTTCCCTTTCCAAGAATAGTTAATTTAACCCAATTTTTACTAGAGTCTATCATTATTATTATGTATCTCTCCTGGAGGAGGGGTAATGGCATTTAATTTTTTAATACATTATATGCCAAGGTTCTGAAACGGATTCCCAGTGGACATCATTTTTCTAGTGTCGTCCAATATACCATGTAACACATAGACGTCGAATAATTGTAACGGTATAAGTAACTTGTTCGCTGTATATTTTAAAAGTATATAAGTATCCTGTATTAGAACTTGCGTACATTGCCACGCAAATCTTTATCAACTCTATTTCGGCCTAAACGCGTTGAGAGCCTCACTCTCTATTATTGACTCAATTTTAAGGACTGGATGTTTTGTCAAGTTATAAAAAAATGTATAATACCTCTTTTTAAATCTGATGATGAACCTTAATCAGTTTTGATTGCATAGGCTACTTATCAGTAGTTATTTAAACAATCAAATTACTCTATATCAAGACAAGTATTACCTAAATAGATCTATAATACTAATGTCATATTGTACTCAAAATTCATTACCAGCAATATGGAGAATAGAACCTAGGCTGACTCTGTCTACACTAACATTAGCTTTTGATAAAATTGACCATACTACTCAGTATGTATTACCACTACACCAAACACTTTATTTTTGCACTCGACGCGCGTTTCGCTAACCATGTTAGCTTCATCAGGAGCGATGATTCGCTAAAGCTAAACTACAAATCTACCCTATTTATACTTAGCCTAACCCTTGAATTACTCAAGCGGAACTAATGACATAGGCAAGGCCATGAGTTTCGGTAAAGTAACCAGTAGAGGGGACTATATATATACTGTCTTTATTTAAACTACTTTTACATTTTATGATTTTCATACTTACGTATGCGTTCAACAATCTCCTATCAGATACATTTTTTATTAATCTTAGATTATCTAATGTTACAGTATGATCAGCTTCAAGGGCATGTTCGGCAATGCTAGACTTTTCTGTTCTATTGTATTTTTTTAGTGTGCTAAGTGTTCTTTGAATATTGTTTTAATTGACCTTTTAGTTTGCCCAACATACTTTTTGTCACAATCATTACAACTAATTTCATAAATTCCACTTTTCTCACAATTAGGAATCTTATCTTTGGGATTTCCTAAGATATTTCTCAGATTGTCTGATGACTTATAGATAAGGTGAGGCCTACCTTATTGAGTTCCTTGCTATATTTCGGATTATATGGTATGGAGACATACTTGGTGTTATTTTCTCGCGTGTAAAAAAGGTGGAATTCTGAATATTAAACCTAAACTTATGTATATTTATTAGCTTATTTACTAAGTCATCGTCATAACCATTAACTCTAGTTATATTTCTAATACGATTCCTTTCTTTATTAAAGTTTACTCTATTCAGAGGGAAAGTGACCAAACGATGAACTAAAAAATGTAATGAGGCTAATTTATGTTGTTTGCAATGAAATGAATCATTAGGAATATATTTATCTGTTACTGTGTCCTTCCTATAGATATCAAATTCTAATCTATTATTATTTTTAATAATTAAAATATCTAGAAAAGGCAATTGTCCTTTGTTCTCAACTTCGTAAGTGAATTTAATAGAATCATACCGGCTATTTAATTTAGAAACAAAATTATCAATATTTGCTTTCTTTGTATCAAAAATCGCGAAAATATCATCCACATACCTATACCATATCCTTGGGAAATAAACGAATTCTTGACTGGCTTCGATTTCAAACTTACGCATGAATAAATTGGCTATGAAAGGTGATAAGCAATTACCCATAGCTGTTCCTTCTTTCTGTACATAAAATTTATTGTTATATTGGAAATAATTTTGTTCCATACAAAGTTTAGATAACGTTAAGTATTCACGAATAATTTCGTCTTCAAAGTCATTCATTCTAAGTAATTCTTCGAGATATTGTAAAGTTTGTGGAATTGGCACTCATAAGTGTTCGAATATTTCCCAAGGGTATGGTATAGGTATGTGGATGATATTTTCGCGATTTTTGATACAAAGAAAACAAATATTGATGATTTTGTTTCTAAATTAAATAGCCGGTATGATTCCATTAAATTCACTTACGAAGTCGAGAACGAAGGACAATTACCTTTTCTAGATATTTTAATTAATAAAAATAATAATAGATTAGAATTTGATATCTATAGGAAGGACACACTCTGAATAGAGTAAACTTTAATAAAGAAAGGAATCGTATTAGAAATATAACTAGAGTTAATGGTTATGACGATGACTTAGTAAATAAGCTAATAAATAGACATACGTTTAGGTTTAATATTCAGAATTCCACCTTTTTTACACGCGAAGAAAATAACACCAAGTATGTCTCCATACCATATAATCTGAAATATAGCAAGGGACTCAATAAGGTATTTAATAAGGTAGGCATCACCTTAGTCTATAAGTCATCAGACAATCTGAGGAATATCTTAGGACATCCCAAAGATAAGATTCCTAATTGTGAGAAAAGTGGAATTATGAAATTAGTTGTAATGATTGTGACAAAAAGTATGTTGGGCAAACTAAAAGGTCAATTAAAACAAGATTTAAAGAACACTTAGCACACTTAAAATACAATAGAACAGAAAAGACTAGCATTGCCGAACATGCCCTTGAAGCTGATCATACTGTAACAATAGATAATCTAAGATTAATAAAAAATGTTTCTGATAGGAGATTGTTGAACGCATACGAAAGTATCGAAATCATAAAATGTAAAAGTAGTTTAAATAAAGACAGAGGGCCTATTCCTTATAGTCCCCTCTACTGGTTACTTGACCTAAACTGATGGCCTTGCCTATGTCATTAGTTCCGCTTGAGTAATTCAGGGGTTAGGCTAAGTATAAATAGGGTAGATTTGTAGTTTAGCTTTAGTCAATCATCGCTCCTGATTAAGCTAACATTGTTAGCGAAACGCGCGTCGAGTGCAAAAATAAAGTGTTTGGTGTAGTGGTGATATATACTGAGTAGTATCATTGTGTCAAAGATTCCACATTCCCAACTTAGTTAAAATTGACCATGCCTTATTAACAGGAGGTAAATGTGGATAGCGCTGGTCTATATTGGTTCAAGTAATATTTTGCGGACAGGGTGCAACTTATTCAGGTTGCCGGTACTAGATTAGATCTTTTTAACTTCCACATGAGGTGTACCTTTGGTCACTCATGTTAGAAACCTGTTATTTTTTTATTTATACAAATATTATTACGATATGCTTGCGACATTCCGAATTTCTTTTTAAGCGGATGACCTTAAAGTCTACAAGAGCTTATACCTACTTTTGTATTTTTTAAAAAATATTTTATTTATTATCTTGAACACGTGTTTTTCCATCGTATTCACACGTAATATTAATAAAATAAAAAATAAATGTAATATTGGCGGAGCGTTATAACGAGAAGAGAAGGAAAGGGCTAAAACACCATAAGCTCCTTTTTGATACAAATTTACTGTTCGACGTTCACATGGATAATATTATGAATAGTATTTATAGAATGTAAATCTTTGTTACTTAACCATATAAAATCAAATTTAGAATTTGTTCAAAATAGATTCTTGAAATAATTTTGGTCTCTATGATGATTAATTACTCTGTGCTATGATCTCACCTTTTTGGAGCATTAAAGATTGTTTCTTGATGTATTTAAATTTTATAAAATCTAAAAGTTTATTTTTTTGATTTTTTGACAATACTTGCTGGCATGCCGAATTTTCAGCGTAAAAATTTTTTTATATTATCTTTTTAAATAACAAATAATTTGCGTCGTTCTTCATTTTTGTGGACGTTTAAGTGTGGAAACTATTTATAACACGTGGGCTGAAAAGTTTTTGATCTAGCTACTTAAAACACTTTTTTTTACAAAACTCGACTTTATTCATCAATATAGTCTCCTTCAAGAGCGATACAATCAGTCGAACGCTTTTCTAACATTTCTGTACCTTTCTTGTAAAAGGATTTGTCTTTGCCTTCAAAATAGGCCTCAGTTTCGGCGATAACTTCTTCACTGGAGCCAAATGTCTTTCCCGCGAAAATTTTTTGGTGGTTTGCGAATGAATAAAAGTCGCCGGGAGCCAAATCTAAAGAATACAGTGGATTAGAAAGCAATTCGAAATTCAATTCAGACAATTTTGCCATCGTTATCATTGACTTGTGACACGGTGCATTATCTTGATGAAAGAGCAGTTTTTTCTTGTTCATTTGTTGCCGTTTTTTTTGCGATTTCTCCCTTCAAACGCACCAATAACTTTAAATGATATTCGCTATTGATGGTTTTTCCCTTCCCAGCATAGACGATGAAAATTATTCCAGCGCATCCCAAAATATAGATGCCACAACCTTCCCAGCCGTTTGTTGCGTCTTTGGTCGCTTCGGACGGCTTTCACCGGTTGCAGGGCACTCAGCTGACTATCGATTTGATTCCGGTGTATAGTGGTGGATCCATATTTCGTCCATTGTCACATATTGCATTAAAAAATCTTAAACCGGTCCAAACAGCGCTTAGAATCAGCAACACGTTGTTTTTCGTCCACTGTGAGCCAACGCGGTACCCATTTCGAACAGTTTTCTCATGCCCAAATATTCATGCAAAATATGACCAACACGTTCTTTTGATATCTTTAGGTTGTCAGCTATTCACGCAATTTCACTTTACGGTCATCCAAAACAATTTTGTGGATTTTTTTATGTTTTCGGGTGTAACCATCTCATTTGAACCTCCAGAGCATTCAGCATAATTTGTATCTATACGACCGCGTTTAAATTCAGCATACTAGTAAATGATGAGTGATTTTCGAGCGGCAGTGCCCCCGTAACACATATGCTTTGCTCGAACGGTATTTTTTCCTATCAAAAAATAGTGTTTAATCATCACACAAAATTCGATTTTTTGCTTTGTATTGAAAATATCAAAGGTAGCATCACTAAAACCACTATAACTTGTAAACTAATCGTCGAAATGTGATGAAATTTTGACACGTATAGTTTGAAGGTTAGTACTTCCAAAAATTTATATGGATTTTTTGAAAAGGGCAACATCTGTGTGTCAGACCTAAAACTTTTCAGCCTACGTGTTAAAATGAACATGTAGACTCTTAAAATTTGTGAATATAGACAGAAAATTATTTTTTATTATGTATTCTGAGACAGTTACTTTGTAGTTTTGGATAAAATAAGATAGTGTAGGAGACTTATTCCTAATTTTTAATCACTGTTGTGAAAAGTGGTTATTTTAGTAGGAATTATACTATATGTGACCCAAAGAGAAATAAATAATATATAAAAAATAAATCTCTGAGGGTGACCAAATGAAAATTAAATACTTGCTTGTGTTCATAAAAAAAACGTTTTAACAAAAAAAAGCCTACTTCAAAAAATCAGCACGCAAAATTTTGGCACTTTAAAGTAAACAATAACGTTTTTGAAACACTCGTAAAATACCTCTGAGATAAGATATTGCTTTAATTTGACACTTCAGTTATTAATTCCGTATAAACAAATCCTACAAACGTTAAAAACAGCTATTACACAACTCTACAAAAAAATTTTTGTTTTTGTCCTAAAATTTATTTTATGATTTTTCTATTCATTAGACTCCAAAATAAAGGAAAAGTACCCATATTCCATATAAAGTTTGCTTTTGTGGTAGTTATGATAATAATACAGTTTTTTGAGTTATCGTAGAAATATTAAATAGTTCTGGTATATTTAAAAATACCGCGAAAAAATAAACGGGTCGTAACTTTCATACAGTGTCTACAGATGTCACTTAAGTGATAAACAACAATTGACTGTTTTGTAGAAGACTTAAAGAGGTTAAAATGTCAACGAGAAAGTGTAAATATGATGCTGATGCATTTTGTTATATATGTGGTATATTTATTAAAGTACGATATATAAAATTTTATTTAAACGCATGTGAAAAGCTTTGTGAAGTCTACAAAGCCTATTTCAATTGCCCTGTTCCAAATCTAGACAAGCCCTGGGCTCCACATGTTGCTTGTAGTAATTGCAAAAGATGTTTAGAAGGTAAACAATTTTTAGTAAAATAAAATATAAATATGTTTATTTTTATCTTTATTTATTTCAGGTTGGTATCGAGGTGAGAAACGGAGTATGAAATGCACAGTACCGAGAATTTGGCGAGAGCCAAGAGACCCATCGAATATCCTGACGTTGCTTCATCTTCTGCTCCAATTTCACATAGCCCACAACTTCCTGTACCTAAACCTCCTAAAAAATTGTCTTAGTCAAGCTCATCTCAGAGTTCAAATAAAAATATTGAAGATGAAGAATTTGTACTGTCACAGGAATCACCGAAACCCCATTTTCTTACCTCAGAAGATTTTAATGACTTAATAAGAGATTTGAATTTCCCGAAGAGTAAGGCAGAGCTTTTGGGTTCTCTTTTGAAGCAATGGAATTTGCTTATTGATGTCAAAATACCAGATCAACGAAGTCGGCATGAGACATTTGCTACGTTCTTCACCAAAGAAGATGAACTTTGTTATTGTAACGATATAAGAGGTTTGTTTGAAGCAATTGGGATGCCCTGTGTTCCCAGTGAGTGGCGTTTATTTATTGACAGCTCGACGAAAAGCTTGAAAGCCGTTTTATTACCTGACGGAAATAAATTTCCATCTCTTCCAGTCGCTCATTCTGTATATCTGAAAAGAAAACTATGAATGTGTTAAAATTTTACTCGAAACTTTAAAATATCAAGAGTATAAGTGGCAGTTCATTGGAGATTTTAAGATGGTAAGATTTTTAATGGGACTACAGGGTGGATATACACAATATCCGTGTTATCTCTGTTTGTGGGATAGTAGAGCGGATGCTCAACACTATGTTCAACGATCATGACCACTAAGAACGGAATTTTGTGTTGGAAAACAAAACGTTAAATGTGAACCTATTGCTGAACCTGAAAATGTATTAATGCCGCCTTTACACATCAAGTTAGGGCTTATGAAACAATTCGTAAAAAAGCTAAATGAAAAATCTGAAGCTTTTACATTTTTAAAAAACTTTTTTCCAAAATTGTCAGAAGCAAAGGTTAAAGCTGGAATTTTTTTGGTCCACAAATTAAAAAAAATTTTGCCAGTGAAGAATTTCCAAAATTACTTACTAGTGCTCAAAAAAAAAGTTGGAATAGTTTAAAAGCAGTAGTCTCTGGATTTTTAGGGAATAACAAAGTTGAAAATTGCCAAGAGCTAGTTGAAAACATGTTAGAAAACTTTAAAACCATGGGTTACAGAATGTCTCTAAAAGTACATATACTGCATGCTCATTTAGATAAATTTGAAAACAACATGGGAGCGTACTCAGAAGAACAAAGAGAACGTTTTCATCAAGATATTATGAACTTCGAACAACGTTATAAGGGTCAATACAACGAAAATATGATGGGGGACTACATTTGGGGTTTAGTGAGAGAAAGTACTTATGAACATGAAAGAAAAAGTAATAGGGTTCACTTTTAAATTTTTTTCCACTATTTTGTAATTTGACATGATAGTAACAGTTGATAAAAATCATATATAAATATATTTGATTCGATTTATCAATAAATAAAAATTTAAACTATGGATTCGTTCTCCTGGATATAAAAGCAAACTTTTTCAGGCCGTATATATTTTTTTTTGTTTAACTGTCGATAAATCTATCGAAATTTCATACCCTCTTATCAAAGTCAAAATTCATGTTGACCTGTGTTATTTATTATTATAATTTATTTATAAAAAGATAAATTTTGACTTCATTTACTTTATAGTTGCAAAATTTTGTGTGTTGTATTTTTGAAGTCGGTTTTTTAGACTGTTGGGTTTATAATAGCCTACATGTCCTAATAATTATGGTTATTATAAGTATCATTAAATGGAGTTTTAAGGTATCTTTTCATTTTGTGTATTTTATTATCTAATTAGTTGTTAATATTATTAGTAAGCTTTATAATTGACTATATTCACACAAAAAATTGGCACTGACTTCGAAAGTTATCTTTTTAAAAATAAATTATATATATAAATAATATTAACACCTAATTAGATAATAAAATACACAAAATGAAACTATACCTTAAATGTACATTTAATGATATTTAGAATAAGCACAATTATTAGGACATGTACGCTATTAAAAACCCAACAGTTCCAAACTGAACCTCTGCGAATACTCAGTTACGAATAAAGAAACGTAGGACATTAGAGAGATTTTGCAACCTTTATTTCGTTAGGCCACCGTTTAGAGTTTGCGCAGTAGTAAAGGGAAGAAATGAAATATAACGACTCAGCTCTTATCGTTATTGAAACATGCGCCCACCATTCGGAGCTTGCACAGTATTGAAATAAAATAAGAGAATCCTTTATTAGGGGTAAGGATTTCCCTTATTTAGGAACTTATAAGAGCGGTTATTTGAAGGTCGTTATTCTTATCGCTATTATGGTAGAACCTGGTTTTTTCTATTTATTTATACAAACTACTGAGAAATGCATCAAATAAAGATAAATACAGCAAAATCGAAACGATAATCTTTTATTGCAAATAACACTGACAACAATTAATTAGTGTTCAGATTATGTTGGGATTTTGCAATCTTTGACATGACATTACAGTGCGTGTAATGCTAATTTCAAATAAAATGTTATTTATGGCAAATTCATATTACCTTGGAAATATTGAAGAAAGTGATAGAAACCTGCTAGACACAATTTTAATTCAGAAACTGTGTTGAACCAGCAAATACTAATAACCGGTATACTTAACCATGAAATGAATGAAAGAAAATCCCCCAAGTTTATAAAAGATGAATACTAACCTAATGTTGCAATTCCTTTGCATTAATACTGCTCATGGTTGAGATAACGATAAGGACAAAAAAAACTCACTTCAAAAGAACAGCACACAAAATTTTGCAACTATAAAGTAAATGAAGTCGGTTAAAAAATTGACATTGACGCAAAAAATTAGCGCCGACTTCAAAAGTTATCTTTTTATAAAGAAATCACAATAATAAATAATATACATATATATATATATATATATATATATATATATATATATATATATATATATATATATATATATATATATTAGGGTGACCGCAAAAAATCGATGTCGGAATTTTGTTCGTCTGGATCCCACAAAACGATTCCCCTTTCCAGATATTGAGATAGCCGAAATTTGAGCTCGATTAAACGACGTTAACCCGTGCCGCTCGTCGCTCAAAGTTTGAAAAAATCCAAATTTTTGGCCAAAAAGCTGACATATGGAGCCATAACTCCAGAACGGTAAATAATAGAAACACGCTTAATATCTCAAAAGAAAGCTAATGTTGTTCTTCAAAATTTATATTCTATACATAATTGTTGTTATTTTAAGTCAAACCGAGTTACAACAGCCTTTAGCCCCAAAAACGTGACCTGGTACCAGTAGGAGCCAGTTTGGGAGTATTCTAAGAATTTTACGGGTTTTTACATAATGTGTCTCGGAATTAACATTTTTTTGTTAAAGAGTATTTTGGAACTCAATTTTCAAACATAAAGAGCCTTTTGTTCAAATTTAATCTTTTATTATATGGGGATTACCTGACTAGTTTACCAAAGAATGACCCGTTTGACAGGTAAAAAGGAGGGTGAATCTAATTTCTATTTTAGGGATGGTGATTTTACTTCAGCGTACAACCGACCTTTTATTTATTCAGTTTAGTTTCTAAAGTGCCTTTGAGCTGGTTAGATCGAACAATTATCTAGTGAAGATATTTTAACGTTTTTTTTTTTTAATTTTCCAAGTGTGTGTGTTATTGTTTTTATAACTATTATAGTATTATTTTAAAAGACATTTGAAAACATTTTATTGAAATTAAAGTTTGCAATATATTTTGTTTCATTTTCCAAGTTAACTGTTATTTACCTATTGGCCTCTGAAATGGCATCCACATCAGGTGTACAAAGCCGGACCAAGGATAAAATATTTCTTGTGGGCTATCCCATTGACCAGATCACCGGTTGTAAACTACCCTCAAATCGTCAAGTTTTGTGTGCTTTATTTTATAATTTACGTACTGTGAAATTAACTGTAAGAGAATCAGCAAAACTTACAATACGAGAAGTGTTCATTTTTTGGGAGAAAGCTCGAATCCCGACTAAACATGAGCAAGATGCAATTACTAAGCTGGAAAAACTTCACGCCGAGTGGAGAACTCTTCAAAAAGACCGGAAGAAAACATCGAAAACGGCCAAGAACAAATTTAAACAGTTTGTTGAAAAGTTGGATGATCTCTTTGATATTGCTCAACAAGATGCCCTGGCTCTGATGAAATCGGAAGAAGATAAAGCGTTTCTCGTGAAACAGAGGCAGAAGGGCCGCCCAGATTCCATGACTGGAGTGGATCTCAAGTTGTCTCGAGCTGAAGAAATCAAGGTGCAAAAGGAACTTGCAAAAATGAACCGACAATTCCAAGAAGCAACTTTTGATATTGGTGAGTTTTTTTTTTTATTATTAGTATTCTAAAAAATAGATAAACAAATAAGTAAATAATTTCATTATAATTGAAAGAAAATTGTACATGAGAGCATGATTTGGCATCTTTATGATTGAGTTTATATTTTTTAAATAATACCTTTTGATAATTAGAAGTAGGTAATTTAGTACCTATGTATTATTGCTATTCTGCTAAAACGACAAGTTTTTATAGTCTTTTTTTTTTCTCTTTCTTTTGTTGCTTCTTAGAGACGGATGATGAAGACAAGTTCGAAGAAGGAGAAGAAGACACTGAAGAGGACAGCATCTACCAGGAACTTGAGAGCTTGGAGGAAATGGACATCCCTGAAGAAGCTGCAGAAGATCCAGGACCATCTGAGAGCAAGAGGATGAAAGTTGCATTTGCAAGGGGCGTTAAAGAGATTTTAAACATGAAATTGTCCATTTTATTAGATCGATGTAAGGTATCCGACAGAAATGCCACGAGATTTTTAATAGCTACTCTAGAAGCACTAAACCTTGACCCTCTTGAGTACAAAGTCTCGAAAACTTTATTACATGATAGAAGGCAAATGTTCAGAGAACAATATAATAAAAAAATTTTCGATAAAGTAAACATTCCTGAAAAAGAGCCCGTGGTTGTCCATTGGGACGGTAAACTTTTACCGGGTGTTTTAAAAAATGAACAATGTGAGCGAATAGCTATAGCTATTTCATATGGCGAAAAGGAACAGCTGCTGGGAGTTCCTGTAACAGCAAACAGCTCTGGAGAGGAGCAAGCCGTAGCCGTATATGAATGCCTACATGAATGGGGTTTTCTCAACACCGTCAAGGCGATGTGCTTCGATACGACAGCATCCAACACGGGAAGACTCAAAGGAGCATGCGTCATATTGGAGCAAATGTTAGAAAGAGAATTGTTATATCTAGCTTGCCGTCACCATATCTTGGAAATTCTGTTAAGAGGCGTATTCGACACAAAAATGGGATCAACCACTGGACCTCATCCAGACATTTTCAAGAGATTCCTCACTGCGTGGCCCAAGATAGACAAAGGAAAATACGACACAGGTATCAGTGACAATCTAATACAAAAGCAGCTAACTCCAGAAGTAATTGCAAATGTTACTGCTGAATTCGAGACCAAATTAACTGAGAGCCACCCCAGAGATGACTACAAGGAGCTATTGCAGTTGGTTCTCGTATTTGTTGGATCACTAGACGGCAGTGTTGTGGGTTCTAGCACTCCAGGAGCCATTCATCACGCTAGGTGGATGGCAAAGGCTATTTACTGCTTAAAAATGTTCATTTTTCGTCGTCAATTTAAGATGTCTAAAGAAGAAGAAAGTTCTGTGCGTGCCATTTCTGTTTTCCTAGTTAAAATTTATTGTAAAGCTTCAATGCTCCAAAAGCTCATCTTGCACCAAAGCAAGATTTAGGTATTTTGCATAGTCTGTTAGACTATAAAGAATGTGACAACGACATTGCAGAAATAGCCCTGACCAAATTTTCGAACCATTTGTGGTATTTGAATGCAAAGTTGGTGGGATTATCGTTTTTTGATCCCACCATTACAGACGATGAAAAGTTGTTAATGGCTAATAAATTGCTCAGTAGCACAGATGAACCATCACAGCACGCTAGGGTTGTAAATCCAAAAGTTAGGAAAGAAAACTTAAAAGAGGTAGTTGATGGAGGATTGGTAAATTTACTTACCAAAGAAATGTTTACATTCTTTGTCCAATTTAATATAAAAACAGATTTCCTAAGACAACATCCAAACACCTGGCCTCAAAATAATGACTTCCAAGAGGGATGGAAAATTGTCAAAACATTAAAAGTAGTTAATGATATGACTGAGCGTGGTGTTAAATTAATAACCGACTTTAACGACCTTGTGGCAAAAGATGAAGACCAAAAGCAATATGTCCTGCAAGTTGTAAGTAAATGCCGAGCATTATATCCTGACGTTTCAAAAACTACTTTAACAAAAGCTCTAGAATAGGTTAGATAACTATGTAAAATTATCAACTCATGTAGGTACTACGTCTGTATCTTTTCTGTGTCTGTTTTGTATGTATTATATACCTAATTTTTATATTTTAAAATAAAAAATGTCATTAGACTTATCAGTATTACTTGTTTTTTTATTATATTTCTACTTTAAACTCAAAAATATACCAAAAAAAGCAAAATTTATCACTTAATAACAAAATATACGAAGTATGCTCCTAGTGGTACCAGGTCACGTTTTTGGGGCTAAAGACTGTTCTAACTCGGTTTGACTTAAAATAACAACAACTATATATAGAATATAAATTTTGAAGAACAACATTAGCTTTCTTTTGAGATATTAAGCGTGTTTCTATTATTTACTGTTCTGGAGTTATGGCTCCATATGTCAGCTTTATGGCCAAAAATTTGGATTTTTTCAAACTTTGAGCGACGAGCGGCACGGGTTAACGTCGTTTAATCGAGCTCAAATTTCGGCTATCTCAATATCTGGAAAGGGGAATCGTTTTGTGGGGTCCAGACGAACAAGATTCCGACATTTTTTTTCCCTCTCTATGAGATCCGGTCCCTCTAATATATATATATATATATATATATATATATATATATATATATATATATATATATATATATATATATATCGTATATCCCTTCTACCATTGTGTAGGGCAGTTATACATTCTCCTTTTTTCCCTGTCAATCTCCACATATAAACTTCTTCCATCTGTCTCTATTCTTTGCCATTTTCACTGCTTCTTTCCAGGATTTTCCCTTCTCCTTAAGTATACCTCCAATACTCCTATTTCAGGTTTTTCTAGGTCTTCCTCGTTTCTGTTTTCCCTGTATTCGGGCTTCATACACTTGTTTCATCTGTCTATCATCTTTCATTCTCTGTAAATGTCCCCACCATCCCAGCTGTCTTTGTTGTATATATTCCTTAATTGCTTGTACTCTCAGCCTTCTCCTTATTTCTGTATTCCTTATTATGTCCTTCCGCATAGCTCCCTGTACTGCTCTCAGGTATTTCATTTCGACGGCTTGTATCTTGTTTTTCTGCCTGTCTGTTAGGGTCCATGATTCACATCCATATGTCAGGATTGTCCTAAAAATTGCCTTGAACACTTTTATTTTTGTTTGTTTCGTCACCTCTTTCTTCCTAATGAATTTATTATTTATTGCATAGTAAAGTTTGTTCGTTTTTTCGATTCTTTCATTAATTTCTTTGTCTTGTTTTCCAGTTTCATTCATTATCACTCTCAGATACTTATATTGTTCCACTTGTATTTTATTCCCTTCTATGTAAATGTTTGTTTGTTGGTATTATTGGTTTTTTTGAAAACCAAAACCAATAAAAAATAACAGCTGTTTTTAACATTTGTAGGATTTGTTTCTACGGAATTAATAACTGAATTGTCAAATTAGAGCAATATCTTATTTTACGAGTGTTTCAAAAACATTACTCTTTTACTTTATAGTGGCAAAATTTTGAGTGCTGTCGGTTTTTTTTTTTAAGTTTTTATTTTTCGCCTTTTTAACAATAGCTTTTTCAGGGTTAAGTTAGCGCATAATTTTGTTAATTATTAGTTTTAAGAACTAATTTTTTTTTATGTCTTTTTATATTTACGTACTTTATAGGTAAATACTGCCATTATTCTGTTTTCAGTTAAATTTCTTGAAGACCGTGAAATCAGTCATGGGTAGATCAACGAAACGTGCTGCTCACCATTTAAGTAGAGAATCCGCTGAGGGGCGCCAGAATCAACTCCGCTTAATTTATGATCGTTTTGCTACAGAGTCTTCTGAGAAGCGCGAGCACAAACTGGGCGTAATACATGACCGTCTAAATAGTGAGTCAACACAGCTACTGCAAGATTTTCGGCAATGAGAACTCGCAGTCATGAAGCAAGACTAAATGAAAGTAGGAAACAAAGAAGCTAGCGACTCGAAATAGCACGTCAAAACTCTCAAAGAATTCGTTCACTGGATGAACGTAATTTTTCTATCAGAATTAACCAATTCGCTGATATATCTTGCACGGTTTGTAAAAAATTATTGTATCCAAAGCTGCATACGTCATTAGATACAACATTATATGCTAATTTTGTTCCGCCGGAGCTAGCAGCTATGATAATTACTGTATATTCTCGTTGCTCTACCAGCCTGAGAACAAACTTTCATGCATTCGACGAACTGGTAAATTTTTTTTCCCGCTTCCTATTTCGCCCCCAAATCTAACCCCTTAAGTCGCAATTTAACTTTCAAAACTACACGGCTTTAATTGGGCCATAAATTCCTATATTTTTGCCAAATTTTAACGTTCTATGTCAAATAGTTTTGGAGAAAATCGGGTTTAACAGACGAACAGACAGGCGGACAGAAGGACACCGAAGTAATCCCATAAGTGTTCCGTACGGAACACTAAAAAGAATCATCCAAATCGGTACATATTTGCCAGAGTTACCGATGTTTTATTACAGAAATATAAGTTTTTCTGGATTCTTTTAGAAACCACATAACCAATTTCAATAAAATTTATATCGAACCATCTCGAATGTGTACTCTCTCAAATGAAAAAATAATCATCCAAATCACTACATATTTACGGGAACATACATTAAAAAAAATACATACGCGTCGAATTCAGAACCTCCTCCTTTTTGAAGTCTGTTAATAATTATAGATATATATTAAAGCGTTATTAATAAAATTTAAAAAAAAAAATGGCAATATGCGAAAAAACTGTTATTATTATTTGTATTGTGTAGGTGGGTCTTTTTTGTAAATACGTTTTAAGAAAATAAACGGCTTTTTCTTAACGTTCCAAAAATAACACAACACAGAAGAAAACATTTGGATTTTGTTTTGTTTAGTCTGTTTCTTTTGTGTTTGTCACAGCAGATAATCCGTTGACGAATGAGCGACAATCAACAAAAATGCGACAAGAAGCGAGTTAAGGATTTAATTTTGTAGGGTTGTCACTATAAATAAATCTGACAACACAGCGTCTCGTTAAAAGAAAATTTATTATTATAAGTAATACCTTTGTTGTCTGCCAATAAAAATAATGGCTATTATTTTCCATAAAGGTAAATAAGTAATGTCTATGCCAGTTGTTTATTTTACTTTTTCTTTATCTACAATGATATAATATTCGTACCGACGACCAAGATGGGTAGGAAAGATCAACAGAGGCGTTCCTTACCCATATTACATCTTTAGAATAACCTAACTAAATATGGTTAAGGCATTTCACTATGCTTGGCATGGCGGATTACTAACTGTTATAGCTTGTGTGGGAAATTTATTTATGGCTTTTAGGTTATTATTTGCAAGTGACAGTTGATGTATTCGTTACCTACATATTTACTATCAATACCAGTATACAGCAGGTCTCCTTGCCTGCACCTACACTTTTTATAATCTATAGCTTTGCGGTAGAGTTACTTCTTCATCTACCTTCAATACTCACTATCCACAATATCAACAGCCACCAAAAAGTTATATATCTTAACGAAAATCTGGAAGAAATTCGATATTACACCACCAATACATTAGTTAGTTTTTACCTTGGGAGGAAACATGACTTGGTATAATATATTGCACGGCATAGCATTGAAAGGTTATAGAGAGATCTAAATAATTTTTCGTAATGACTAGTTATATGCTTCACAACAACTTCTTGGAATCCTATACAAAGCCCAAATGTTCGAGCATCTCTACTCTTATGTATTTGTTAGAATCTATCTAATTTGCCTCAATGAGGATACGCATCTTATCAGAAACCTTGATTCTTTGAAATATTGAAGAAAAGTTTATGACTTAAGTAAATGTGTTATGAGTACAACTTTTATTTTCATTTAGGCTTAACTTTGGAATCTGTTTTTTTGTCAGAAGTGACTTTTCTCGCCAACGTCAGGAAGCTCCGAAGTCTCGAGATTTTGATGTCATGTGGTTAAAAATAACGAATATATAATGGGGTGATCTGCTGCCTCTGTCGATCAAATAATGACACTAACTTTAAAATATTTTCGCTTCTCTTGCAGATACCGTCGATTATTTACAGATTAATTATCTCAGTGCCGAAATTACCATCCTGGATGGCTTTCGTGTTTACAACATCAACTGGTTTAATTATTCAAATATTACCGACGAACGAGGTCGCGAAGTTGAATTATTCTCAATCAGTTGTAGCTTTACTCAGCTTATCGATGAACCAACACGGATTTATGACCAAAATGGAGAGTTCTTCATTATTCTTGGCCTGTTTTTAACCACCAATCTAGAAATTGATACTGTCACCGTAAATCCATCGATTCTTCTGACCACAAACTGCTTTGGACATCACGTATCCTTGCGATCAATGACAGGGAGGCGCTTAAAGCGCGCGAGATTTGGCACTATAAATCTGCTAAATGAGAAAAACTCACGGAATAATTTTAAACATTTCCTTGGTTAGACTATTTTGGTAAATCCGACGACCCATCTGACTGCGCTGTCATTTTGGATGGTATAGAAGCGTAAATCCCTTTTTCGAAGAAATGCCATTCCAACCGGTAGGCTTTGGTTCGACTCAAAATGCAAGAAAACATATTTGTTCGTACTATACCACTACTCTCACGGCCAGATAATACTATTGCAACAATATCAGTTGAGAAAGTAAACGTCGTAGCTGAACTCTTTGTTTTAGATTCTACTGGAAGTGGGCTACCGTTTAGTCAATACGAAAAAGGGATGGAAGACTAGCGACTAGCTGCATTGCTTTCAATAATATCGAAAATTATGGAAAGTGCTATCAATCACACAAATCTTCTAAAATATCCAAAATGATTCAATATTATTAGCAACCGTCAATATGGCTTTCGCAAGCATCGATCAACAGGAGATTTATAACGTATGTAGCACCTGTTTGTAACAACGAAATTAAAGACTTTAGAGAATCTTGAGCGATTGCTCTTGATAAATCCAAGGCACTCCGCCGTATTTGGATGACAGATTGTTCGCTAAGCTGCGCTCTTATGATATGTCTGAAAACTTCTATTGATGACTCTTGTGTTTTCTCAAAGAGAATTGTGGCAGTCGAAGAATTTCTTTTTAATACCTTCATTATCAACGCCTCTGCCTATGGGTGCTGGGTGGATCGAGAAGCTTAACATCCCATAGCCGGTCCCAAGCCCGGATAAAAGAGGAGGGTTCCAAGTGAGGCCAGCGTCCTGCTTGGGTAAAAAAAAAAACAAAGGTATAGCCTCGGAACGGACTGGATTAAATAATGACAACCTGGCGAGAATAAGGACTAAACGCATACGGAAACCGACTTCACTAAGAATTGGATGTTGGAACATAAAATCATTTAACAACAAAGACCAAGAAATCATACTTGAAATAAAAAGATATAAATTAGATATATGTGTACTCTCGGAGACCAAAAAAAAAGGCAAAGGAAACAACAAATATGAAAACTACATACTGATATACAGTGGCAAAGAAAAAAATGAAAGAGCTGCATCAGGGGTTGGCATACTGCTACATGAAAGATTTGAAAACCAAGTCGGTAAAACGAAATATATTAACGACAGACTACTACAAGTGACGATCGAACTACAAAAATCAAGATCAACACACATAATAAGTATATATGCACCCGATACCAGCAAACCTCAAACGGAGATAGACTTATTTTACCAGAACCTACAAACAGTTTTAGACGACATACCTAGTGATGATGAAATACTAGTTCTAGGGGATGTTAATGCAAGAATTGGTGATGAAGTTATACCTGGCATCAAAAATCGATTCAACGAAGAAACTATATCGTACCTACAATACAGATCCAATGCTATAACATTTTTTTTTTTTTTTTTATTGGTCTAGCACACGTGCTGCAGGGAAGTCCCTAAAGCGCTCCAGGAGCGGCACGAGTGCGGAAAAAGCGATTCACGTTGTTCTTGAATCGCTGTAAATTGTACTCGGTGGGAAACACAGCGCTGGGCAAATTATTCCAAAGGGATGACGTTCTCCATATAAAAGATTGCTTGAAAAGCGTCGTACGCGGAGTAACAAGCTGAACCTCATACGGATGCGAAGCACCAGCGCGACGTGTATTTCTAACATGCACCGCTTTGGGAGGAATTAAGCGGGCTACATCCTTCGAACACTTTCCATGAAACTACTTGTAGAACAGACTCAAGTCGCCAACCGTTCTTCGATGTTCTAGCGAATCAAGGCCGCCGGTCAATTCCGGGTCCCCAATCAGATGGACCGCTCTTCTCTGAACAGAATCCAACAAATGCAGTGTATGTTTGGGAGCGGAGCCCCAAACGTGGGAGCAGTATTCCATAGTTGGTCGAATTTGGGCTTTGTAAAGAATTAACAGTTGCTGTGGGGTGTAAAGCTTTCTGGTTCTAAATAATATTCCCAATTTTTGAGAAGCTCTCCTTGCTATGCCTGCAACATGTTCATGCCAAGACATATTTGCTCCCAAACTAACGCCCAACAAATTGAGCGACGATGCTAGGGGAATGGAGTGCCCCGACATAACTATGTCGGGTTCAGCAACGTTAACTTTTTTAGAAAAAACTGCCGCTTGGGTTTTTGTAGCGTTAAATTCCACTTGGTTACTGTCACCCCAAGATAGAATTTCTTCCAGGTCTTTGTTAAGTTGAACGACCTCCTGCTGTCTGCGGATATTCGCCTGAGCAGCCGATGTCCGAGCGTTCAAGGTGAATGAAGAGACAAGCGTACTGTCATCTGCAAAGCTATAGATTGGATTCCCGGTCTTTTCCAGCAGATCGTTAATGTAAATGAGAAAGAGAGTAGGAGACAGTATGGAGCCCTGGGGCACACCGGCGTTGATAGTGAGGGTGTTAGAAAGAAATAAGTCGACCGCCACTCGTAAAGAACGCTCTCTGAGGAAACATGAGAGCCACAAACAGAATCTTTCAGACATACCATAAGAGCGCAACTTAGCCAACAGTCCATCGTGCCAAACACGGTCGAATGTCTTGGATATGTCAAGAGCAACCGCTCGAGATTCTCCAAAGTGTTCAATTGCGTTGTTCCAAACATGTGTTACATAAGTCAGAAGATCTCCTGTTGATCTATGTTTACGAAAACCATATTGGTGATCGCTAATAATATTGAATCGTTCAAGATATTTTAGAAGATGCTCATTGATAACCTTTTCCATGACTTTCGATATTATTGAAAGCAGTGCAACTGGTCGGTAGTTATTTGGCAAGGTCTTCTTACCTTTTTTAGGTATCGGCTGAACCGTGGCACATTTCCAGCAGGATGGAAATATTCCCTTTCTGTAGGATAGGTTAAAAAGTCTACAGAAAACTGGTGTTAGTTCCCTTGCACAGTTTTTGAGAACTATGGCAGGTATTCCGTCAGCGCCAGAAGCCTTCTTGGTGTCTAGCTTCATTAAAATACGCTTTATGATGCGCTGTCTGAAGACAACATCGGGCATCCTTGACTGCAATATGGGAATAGTAGGTGGTGTTTTTCCTTGGAAATCGACAGTAGAATGTGAAGCAAAGAGTTCAGCCAACAAGTTCGCTCTCTCAACAGGTGTGGTTGCAATGGAATTATCTGGTCGTGTGAGTGGTGGTATGGTGGATTTGGTAAAATTTTGACTAACTGCCTTAGCGACTGCCCAAAAGGACCTGGAATTGTTGGGAAAAGCGAGAAGTTTGTTTCTAATTCGTTGATTGTGTGCCTCCTTGGTTTCGTCGATAATTCCCTTGCATCTGTTCCGGGCATGAACAAAGATGTTTCGATTTAAGGTGTTAGGATTTTCACCCCATTGTCGGTAGGCAATATGTTTAGAAGCAACAGCTTCTTTGCATTTTCGGTCGAACCAAGGCTTGCCGTTGGAGGAGCATTTCTTCGAAAAAGGGATGTAAGCTTCCATACCAGCCAAAATAACATCGGAGACCTCCTTGGCGCAGTCAGATGGGTTGTCGGATCGAAAACAGACGTCCATCCAAGGGAAAGTTCGAAAGTATTCCATGAGATCTTCCCATTTAGCAGATTTGTAGTGCCAAATCTTGCGCGGCCTAGGCGCCTCTCTGTCACTGATTGGCAGGATACTCGATGTCGAAAGCAGTTTATGGTCGGAAGAACCTAATGGCGGATTTACGGTGACCGTGTAAATCTCCGGATTGGTGGTTAAAAACAGATCAAGAAGACTGGCGAAGTCCCCGTCTCGATCAGGGATCCGTGTTGGTTCGTCAATAAGCTGAGTTAAGCCATAACTGATTGAGAATGATTCAGCTTCACGACCTTGTTCGTCGGTAGTATTTGAATATTTGAGCCAGTTGATATTGTGGACATTAAAGTCGCCCAGGATAGCAATTTCGGCACTTGGATAGTTACTTTGTAAACTAATCGATGGGGTCTGCAAGAGAAGCGAAAAGTGTTCGAAAATTGGTATCACTTGGTGGTCGATACAGGATACAGATGAACCTTGTGGTTTGTTGAGTCGTTATTTTTAACCACATAACATCAAAGTTTGGGGGTTCCAGAGCTTCTTCTCGTTGACAAGAGAGGTCGCTTCTGACAAAAAGACAGATTCCAAAGTTACGCCTAAATCGGGAATAGAAGTCATACATACATACACAACATACAATGATCATAAAAATGTAAGAAACAGGGTCAACGAGAATATCCAGAGAATCAAAAGAGAGCATTGGGAGAAAATTTTCGAACGATATGGAACATGATCTGTACGGAGGACAAAAAAAAAATGGAATCTACTGAGAAATAGAAAAAAAACAATAAATGAGTATATACATAATACAAAAGTTACGGTGGAAGAATGGGAAAGATATTTCGAAAAACTCTATAGTCCATCAGAAACCAATTTATTAACACAGGAAATACAGCATGAAGATGAAAATGTTGCCCAACCATTTCCTTGAATCAAATACAGCACATGGCAGCGAAACTAAAAAACAGAAAAGCCCCGGGCATGGACGAAATTAAGAACGAAATGATCAAATATGGAGGTGATAAATTACCAGAAGAATTACAGATTTTCTTTAACAAAATACTCACAGCCAAGATTATACCATACGAATGGAAAGAAAGCATCTTGATACCAATTTCCAAAAAAGGAGAAAGGACAGATCCAAAAAACTATCGAGGTATCAGCCTAATGAGTGCGGTACTAAAATTGTTCACTAAAATTTTAGCAGAAGAAATAATGTTAACCGGAATCTGTGAAGAACAGCAAGGGTTCAGAAAGAACAGGTCTACTATAGACGCCATATTTATAATCCGCCAAATTATCGAAAAAGCCATAGAGTTTAATAAGATAGCCTTTATGTGTTTCATTGATCTTATCCAGGCATTCGATAGGGTACGGTTAACTGATGTCATAACCCTACTACAAAAAAGGGGAATTCACCCGAATATAATAAAACTATCGAAGAGTTGAACATCAGCAACCACACATATGTAAGTGTGGCATATAAATTAAACAATAAAATACCTATGACAACCGAAAGCAGACAAGGAGATAGCCTAAGCCCAATCTTATCTAACGTCATAATGGATGAAATAATAAACGAAGTAAAGAAAACTGGGAGGGGATATCGATTGGGAGACAAAGAAATAAAAATAATATGCTACGCTGATGATGCAGTAATCATATCAGAAGACGAAGATAACTTACAGAGACTCCTACATAGGTTCCAACAAACAGCAAAAGTGTTTAATATGCGAATATCTGTAAAGAAAACAAAATCCCTTACAATATCTATATCGCGATTTATGATCAGAGTGTAGAACAAGTGATGTCCTTCAGATATCTAGGGGCAAACATAACAAGTACCAGGAACTTTAAGGAGGAAGTAAAAACTCAAACAACAAAGGCATCATTAATATCAGGATACTTAAGAGATATAATTTGGAGAAACAAATATATGAGCACCAGGAGCAAAGTAAGAATATACAAAACATGAGTAAGACCGATCATGACGTACGCGATAAAAACTAGAGCGGAGAACACAATAACAAAACGACTCCTAAGAACAACAGAAATGCGAACACTTAGATCGATAACAGGACATACCTTATTTGACCGGAAGAGATGTGAAGAAATAAGGGAAATGTGTGTAATACAGGATGTGGTGAGATGGGCAAGGAATAGGAGAAGAAAATGGAGAGACCATGTGGACAGAATGCCAAATGACCAGTTGGCTAAGGTTGCAAAAGAGAAGCGACCAAACACACGTCGACCGCTTGGAAGACCACTAATAAGATGGTATGAGAGCTGGTCTTCATCATCGCCATTGTTTCTGAGAAACCTTTGAAGTGAACACAGGACATGGTCCTAACGTAGGAAGAAGAAGAAGACTATCAACGCCGAGGTATTCCAAGGCACAATATTATCTGATATTCTCTTTCTCATTTACATTAACAATCTACTGGAAAGGAGCAGGAATTCAATCTACAGCTTTGTAGGTAACAGTACGCTTATTTCTTCATCTATTTTGAATGCTCTAACATCGGTTACTCATACCTTTATCCACAGACTGTCATTCTACTTAACAAAGACCTAGAAGAAACTAGGAACGAAAATTTAAACAACGGTTAAGATCACTATATATGTTTATTGTATTAGAGCTGACAATTATTTCGACACACTGTGTCTTCTTCTGGAGCAAGATGTAAAATAACTATAAAATGTGTTACAAAAGTTTATCTGGTTATAAGGGCTAAATTAATTAACAATATTCATCATAATACCTAAAACAAGTTCAATAAAGGAGACCCACCGCCATCTAATTGATCATTGAGTAATAAATCTCAGGATTTTTTCCGGTTAATCTGTACCTGCTTTAAACAATTCAGTAATTTCCCTTTCTTTTCCTCGTGTAAAATTCTGAAATCTTCATGGACGGTATGATTTTTATCTGTTAAATGTTTAGCCTAGTGAGATATGTTATTTTTCATTATAAAACTTTGTTTATGTTCCTTTATTCTTTTATAAAAAGATCTAACTTTTTGTCCTATATAGGTTTTATTACAAGTGCTACAGCATAATTCATAAACTGCTGTTTTATTATCTTTTTTCGTTTTACTTTTATTATTTTTAATATATCGGGCTAACGTGTTATTAGTAAGGAAGGAATGTTTACATGATTTTTATGGCAAAAATATTGAATTTTATTGGCCAATTTACCGGTATATGTGAGTGTACGAAACTTATCATTCTTTAGTTGTTTATGGGGGTACTATAGTCTTATTGCTTTTTAGTATTCCGTACGGAACACTTATAAGATCACTTCGGTGTCTGTCTGTCTGTGTGTCTGTCTGTCACACCCGATTTTCTCCGAAACTATTTGTCATAGAACTTGAAATTGGGTAATAATATAGGAATTGATGGCCTCATCAGAGCCATGTAGTTTTGAAAGTTAAATTTTGACTTAAGGGATTAATTTTGGGGAGTGAAATCGAAAGTGAAAAAAAAAATTTTTTACTGGGTCATCGAGTGTGGTGTCAAATGAAAGGTTGTGAAAACACGGGTAAAAAATATATATATAATGTAATACTTGAGCGTACTTTTCTTTGTATTATTTTCAAAAAATCGCGAAAAATCGCTGTCCCGCGCCTTATCTCGGAAAGTACTTATCAAAAAATTTTGAGAAAATCCTGGAATATTCTCCACGGGGGGTAGTTTGAACGAAAATTATCACGAGTGCATTACCTTTAATAACACAGCCCCACAAAAAAAAAGTGGGGTATACTTTTGATGCGATATATCAGATCCGTAGTATTTTTGCCCGCTGATCACGAATCTGACGTCAGAATATCGCCATCACATCTCCATTTTTTTCTAACCTCAAAAAATAGGTAAAAATTAGTAAAAATTAAGAAAAATATACTCCTAAAAAATTGATTCAAGCTTTTTCATGAATCCAAAGATGTATTAATATGTATTCGGACACGCTAAGCTAATATTCATCGGTTGGATTGAGCCATACAGTTCTGTTTTCTTTCTAACCTTAATAAATCAGACAGATATAGTGCTTCTCGAATGCAAAAACGAATTCAAATTAAAATTCAACCGATCCTTACCAAATTTGGTACACGGGGATTTTTTGGGTCGCTGATCACGAATCTGAGGTTGGATTTGCAAAATTCAAGATGGCAGACGTTTTCGCGCCATTTTGAACGCCGAGAAAATTCATCGGTCGATTTTTATTCTTCTACCTGCATCCAGGGCACCTCCACGTGGTGACGGTGGGCAACGGTGTTACTCCGCTAGCCGGCAGAGTCCCTGGATAACGGCTTAGATGCCGTCATGGCAGGTAGAAGAAAGAGAATTACGATGCAGGGACTCGGAAACCCAGTATCGGCGGTTGGTCAGGGTGGGAAAGCGGGCCCGTAGCCGTCGTCATCCAGCGACCGTAGCTCTTCATGTGTGGGTGACTTGGCTCATGTAGAGTATAATGCTACAAGAAAACGGTCTCACGGTACAAGGACTTTTCATAAGTGCGATAAAAACAGTGATTCATTTTGTTATATTTGCTGTCAACACGTATTGAGTAAAATGGGGTCACCGATAACGGATAAGATTAAAACCTTATATAAGGATTGTTTTAACATTGAAATACAGCACCAGGATACAGATTGGGTTCCCCACATCATTTGCAGTTCTTGCAAAATGTTGTACATCAATAAGAAGGCGATTAAATATTCCAGACCAGCAATATGGAATAGACCATACAGTGAAAATGATTGCTACTTTTGTATGAATGTTGTATCTAGGCATAACCGAAAAAATAAAAGCACTATTACTTATAACGATGTTTTGACAGTAACAAGACCAACTAAACTAATTCCGCCTCCTGAACCACTTGATGCTGATGTTATGGAAACAAATGATTTCAGCTTATCAGTTCATGCCGAAAATATTGAGACTGTCGAAAAAGATTCAAACACTGTTACTAATGAATGTTCTAGTGACAACCTATCATATACTAGTGACACAGATAAAGAATTTCTACCATACAACCGTAAACCAGAACCAATACTCGTATCACAGTCAGAACTTAGTGATCTAGTCAGAGATTTAGGCTTATCCAAAGATGGTTCAGAGCATCTTGCTTCCTTTTTAAAGAAAATACATTTACTTAAGCCAGAAGCTACGATTTCTTATTATAGAAACAGAGATGAAGAATTTCGAAAATATTTTACAATGGACGAGGAATTGTCACTTTCATATTGTACCGATGTAAAAGGTCTAATGGATGAATTTCAAAATAACTCATACGATCCTGAAGAATGGAGACTGTTCATTGATTCTTCTAAACGGAGCATTAAGGCAGTTTTGCTGCATAATACCAACGTTTACGCTCCCATTCCGATTGCTCATTCCACAGTTATGGAAGAGCAATATTTAAAAATGAAGCAGCTTTTGATAAAAATAAAATATGCTGATCACAACTGGAAAATTTGTGGAGATCTGAAAATTGTAACAATATTGCTTGGCCAACAGTCAGGGTTTACACTTTATCCCTGTTATAAATGTCTGTGGAAGAAGAGAAACAAGTCCTCAAAAGCGTTTGGGCAGAAAGCCTTTGAATAGGTCATTAGCGGAAAAAAGAACAAGATACAGCCAAAAAAAGATTCATGATCAGCAACCCAAAAAACCCCCGTCTACCAAATTTGGTAAGAATCGGTTGAATTTTAATTTGAATTCGTTTTTTGCATTCGAGAAGCACTATATCTGTCTGATTTATTGAAGTTAGAAAGAAAACAGAACTGTATGGCTTAATCCAACCGATAAATATTAGCTTAGCGTGTCCGAATACATATTAATACATCTTTGGATTCATGAAAAAGCTTGAATCAATTTTTTAGGAGTATATTTTTCTTAATTTTTACTAATTTTTACCTATTTTTTGAGGTTAGAAAAAAATTGAGATGTGATGGCGATATTCTGACGTCAGATTCGTGATCAGCGGGCAAAAATACTACGGATCTGATATATCGCATCAAAAGTATACCCCACTTTTTTTTTTGTGGGGCTGTGTAATTTTGACGTCCTTTGTATCATTAAGCCAAAATTGCCATATAAGTAAATATTATCGTTATTATACAGAAAATAACTGCTTTCAGCTTTCTTTTCTTCTCTTCTACTGGATTTCTTCATGAATAAATAAGATCTTTCGTCACTAACTCTTGTAGAATCTGAACCAAGCATATTTTATTAGTTTTATTTATTCTAGAATATTTGAATTATTTTCAGAATTGTTCAAGCAAGGACATTTAAACTACTGCAAGTAAAATATAGAAATGTTAAGTAAAACTAAAAAAAAAATTGTTTAAATATTTCGTTCAATGTGTGATTTCAATTATTTTCAACTTAATTGAAATGGGATTTATATAAACGAAAATGCTTTGTTACAGTTTCAGTTTATTTACTTTTATTCAGTTTATACATTGAAATATCAGTTTATTTTATAGCTCAGTAGCATATAAATTTAAACATTCGGACTATGTCACTGTTTTATGTTTGTTTACTTACTTGTTGGTGTACTAAAAATATTTTTGTGGTTCGTAACGTGGTTCCAAAACAAACTGAATTTTTTGAAGATTCAATCAACCAATAAAATAATGGTGTTAATGGCAGCTGCATCATAATACGATCTATCACACCACTTAAGCAAATTCAAGAATAAATGCATTTTTTTTATAGGTCTAGCACACTTGCTGCAGGAAAGTCCCTAAACCGCTACAGGAGCGACACGTGTGCGGGAAAAGCGATTCCAGTTGTTCTTGAATCGTTGTAAATTGTACTCGGTGGGAAATACAGTCCTGGGCATATTATTCCAAAGGGATGATCTTCTCCATATAAAAGACTGCTTGAAAAGCGTTGTACGAGGAGTAATAAGTTGAACCTTATACGGATGTGAAGTATTAGCGCGACGTGTATTTCTAACATGCACCACTCTGGGAGGAATTAAGCGGGCATATAAATGGAACGCTTGTCGCTATTTTAAAAAATCGTACATAAATAAGAAAACTGCATAATATACTTCGTGAAAAGTACTATTTAAAAATGATGCAAATATGCTATTTAAATTGAATAAAAACTATAAAATATAGCGTATGTGGTTAAAAAAATACTTTTTGTTGAAAGTTTACGTTACTTTTAACAATAACGAACATTTGGCAACATTGCTGCAAACTAAATAAGAGGCGTCCTTAAGGGTTGATAAATAGTACTAATAAAATGTTACCTACCATTTTCCAAGGAAGGGCACCACCCACTTTTCCCATAGTGCAGTCAAGGATGCCCGATATTATCTTCAGACACCGTATCATTAAACGTATTTTAATGAAGCTAGACACCAAAAAAGCTTCTAGCGCTGACGGAATACCTGCCATAGTTCTCAAAAACTGTGCGAGGAAACTAACACCAGTTTTGTGTAGACTTTTCAACCTATCGTACAGAAAGGGAATATTTTCTTCCTGCTGGAAATGTGCCACGGTTCAGCCGATACCTAAAAAGGGCAAGAAGACCTTGTCAAATAACCGACCAGTCGTACTGCTTTCAGTAATATCGAAAGTCATGGAAAAGGCTATCAATCAGCATCTTCTAAAATATCTTGACGGATTCAACATTATTAGCGATCACCAATATGGCTTTCGTAAACATAGATCAACAGGAGATCTTCTGACTTATGTAACACATATTTGGAACTCAATTGAACACTTTGGAGAATTTCGAGCGGCTACTCTTCACATATTCAAGGTATTCGACGACCGTGTTTGGCCCGATGGGCTGTTGGCTAAGCTACGCTCTTGTGATATGTCTGAAAAGTTCTGTTTATGGCTCTCATGTTTCCTCAGAGAGCGTTTTTTACCAATGGTAGTCGACGGATTTCTTTCTAACACCTTCACTATCAACGCCGGTGTGCTCCAAGGCTACATACTATCTCCTACGCTCTTTCTCATTTACATTAACGATCTGCTGGAAAGGACCGGAAACCCAATCTACAGCTTTGCAGATGACAGTACGCTTATCTCTTCATTCACTTTGAACTCTCGGACATCGGCTTCTCAGACGAATAGCCGCAGACAGCGGGAAGTCGTTCAACTTAACAAAGTCCTGGAAGAAATTCTATCTTGGGGTGACAGTAACCAAGTGGAATTTAACACTATAAAAACCTAGGCGGAAATTTTTTCTAAAAAAGTTAACGTTGTTGAACCCGGCATAGCGGGGCACTCCATTCCTGTAACATCGTCGCTCAATTTGTTGGGCGTTAATTTAGGAGCAAATATGTCCCGGCATGAAGATGTAGCAGGCATAGCAAGGAGAGCTTCTCAAAAGTTGGGAATATTATTTCGAACCAGAAAGCTTTACACTCCACAACAACTATTAATTCTTTACAAAGCTTAAATTCGACCAACTATGGAATACTGCTCCTATGTTTGGGGCTCCACTCCCAAACATACATTGCATTTTTTGGATTCTAATCAGAGAAGAGCTGTTCGTCTAATTGGAGACCCGGAACTGACCGGTGGCCTTGATTCGCTGGAACATCGAAGAGCGGTTGGCGACTAGAGCCTATTCTACAAGTATCTACATGGAAAGTGTTCGAAGGATGTAGCCCGCTTAACTCCTCCCAGAGCGGTGCGATCTTTTATATGGAGAACATCATCCCTATGGAATAATTTGCACAGTACTGTGTTTCCCACGAAGTATAATTTACAGCGATTCAAGAACAACGTGAATCGATTTTTCCGCACACGTATCGCTCCGTAGGATAAATTAAGGACTTCCCTGCAGCACGAGTGCTAGACCCATAAAAACAAAAATACGTTTAAATGGAAAAACTGAAAATTATGGAAATGTCTTTTCTTGAACCAAGGAATCGTCTATTTCAATAAACAAAAAATTTGTTGTTGATTCCAGAAGTTGGAAATGAGATAATACCAGGAGTTAAACAGAGATTTAATGAGAACATAAAAAAATGACAACGAGGAGCTAAATTTCTGCGCTACAAACGAGTTGAGAATAAATAATACATACTTTGGCAATAAGGAGCAATATAAATATACAGTCGAGGACACTAGAGGTAACATATCAATGATAGATTATGTCCTAATCAATAGAGAAGTACATCCACGCCATATATTAGACGTAAAAGGCTTGATATCACCAAACGTAGGTAGTGATCATAATTTATTTATGTGTAAAGTAAGATGGAATATAAGAAATACAAAGCAACATCAAAATAGGGAATTGGAAACAAAGATAAGAATAGAAAATCTACAGGAAGAATCAACGAGAGACCTGTACCAGAGAAGAGTAAAAGAAAAAATCAGAATAAACCAAATAAATGACAATGATAACATGAATGGCGGTTGGTTAAAAATAACAAAAAAATGAATTATAAGCTGCATATGAAGCATTAGGGACTAAAACTTTTGATAGAAATAAAAAATGGACAACAAAAACACCATGGTTCAGCGCAGAAATCAAAGAGAAAAAACACCATGGTTCAGTGCAGCAATCAAAGAGAAATGCCGTGAAAAAAGGAAAGCTTCTAAAGTACAGGTCAATCAGGACAGATGAAGCCTACCAAAGATATAAAACAATATGAACAAAAACCCAGGAATTAGTAAGAAGAACAAAATCGGAATAATGGGAGAAATACACAAAAAAATTACAATCAGACCTCTATGGTTAACGAAAGCAAATTTGGAGATTCATAAGACAGCAGAGAACTAAGATGAAAGAACTAATAGAGTACACACACGTGAACAAAGGACCGTGGGTTACATATCTTATACAATTATGTAAAACGGAACAGAGTATCACACTGCCACAAACACCAGATATAACGATAAACGAAGAAACATATATAAAGGAAGAAAACGTAATAGAAGCACTGGAAAAATTAAAAAACTGTAAATCTCCTGGCGAAAACCAAATAGCTAATGAACTACTAAAATATGTGGGACACTCTCTGGTTAAGCAACTCCAGACACTTATACAGAGCATTATAAGTTCGAATAGAGTCCCAGATGAATGAAGAACAGCGACAGTTACACTAATGCACAAGAAGGGAGAAAAAGAAGATCCAAATAACTATAGAGGCATAAACCTACTAAACTGTACACTGAAATTAACAACAAAGATTATTACGACAAAAATAAACGCGAAGATACAACTGGAAGAAGAACAGTAAGGATTCAGAAGTGGGTGCTCATGCACCAATGCATTGTGAGACAGGTAAAAGAAAAATTCATAGAATACAACATTCTAGCATACTTGAGCCTAATAGATTTAAAAAAAGCTTTCGACAATGTGAAAATAGAAAACTTTATTCGTCTATTATATAACAGGAACCTTCCATTAGACCTAATTAAGACTATTGAGAATATATATAAAGACCACAAAGTAGTCACAAGAGTAGCAGAAGGAGTGACAGAACCACTCAACTATGAATCTGAAATGAGGCAGGGAGACTCTTTAAGTCCTCTTTGGATGAAATTATAAAGAATATTAAAAGAAAGAAGGGATAAAGAATAGGTAACAGAGGACTTAAAATTGTATGTTATGCAGATGACACGATGATAATGGCTGATATCGAGAACAATCTGCAAAGGCGGTTATACGAATTCTATATAGCAGCAAAACAATATAATATGTCAATCTCAACTGAAAAAACTAAAACAATAGTAATAGCAAAAGAGCCGATCAGGTGCAAGCTGGGGGTGGAAGATAAACCAATAGAATAGATGATGGAGGTCGACTACCTGGGCATCAAAATATCCAGTATCAGAAAAATCGAGAAAAAAGTAAAACATCAAGCCAACAAGGCTAATAGGATAGCGGGATGCCTCAGTGATATCATATTTAGAAATAAATTCCTCTCCGTTCAGACCAAAACAAGAATATACAATAGCGTAATACGACCAGTAATGACTTTTAATGATATCTAAAACAAGACCCGATACAAGTATAAACCAGAGGGTGCTGGAATCGACTGAAATGAGAACACTTAGACGATGTACAAACAAGATTGACGGATAGAGAAAAGAGTGAAGACATAAGGCGAACATGTAATATCGAAAATATAACCAGTGGATAAGAGGAAGAAAAATGGAATGGGATCAGGAAGAATGGCAAACAACAGGATAGTACGGATAGCAAGAGGCAAGTCACCAAATGCAAAAAGATCAATGGGACATCCAAGAAAGAACTGGAGCGACGGGGAGCAGGGAATAAAGAAAATAGGCAAAAGTGTCTAGCCATAAGTCGGAAAAAGAAAAAGAAGATGCCAGAAGTCCTGAAAAGCATATATGATATATATTCACGATTACCCGTCTCACTCTGCTCTCTAACAGCTCGTTGTTTGGCTGAAATAATTGCGCTTAAATTTTATTTTCAGGCTATTTCATTAAACTTATTATACTAACTTTTTAATGCATACACTGAATACGATATGAAGGTAGTTTTGGAGGACTGGAATGGAGGCATTTCTGTGGGTGGTCGTAAAGTGAACAATCTGAGATACTACTTATTATATATCACGGGCGTTTTGCCAACCATGCTAGCTACATCAGGAGCGATGATTGACTCATTGAATCGAGTGCAAAAATAAAATGTTTGGTGTAGTGGTGATATATACTGAGTAGTGTCATTGTGCCAAAGATCCCACATTCCCAACTTAACCTAGATATGCTGATGCTACACTTATTATACCATCTAACGACATCGAATTGGAATATATAATGAATAGATTAAATGCAGAAAGCGAGGACTATGGCCTAATACTTAACAAGAATAAAACTCAAGTTATGGTAACAGATCGAACCCCAATGAACATAGAGGAAATAGCGCGTTTTGAAGTAGTTGGTAAATTTGTATACCTCGGATCATTAATTATAAATAGAATAGGTTGCGATAAAGAAATAAAACGAGGACTAATCTTAGCTCGAAATATAGCAGGTAATATGACTAAGATTTGGAAGGACCCACCAATATCTGAAAATAAGAAATTAAAACTTATTAATGCACTAATATTTCCCATAGCTATCTATGCCTCGGAAACTTAGACGATAAATGTTGATGCCATTGAAATATGGGTACACAGAAGAATATTGAAGATACTTTGGACACAACACCGAACTATTTTCTTTAGGCTAAATCAACTAAATATCAAGAATCGTCTATCCACCAACCTAGAGAAACTTATAGTGGAGGGAAAGATAAATGAAAACGCCCAAGAGGAAGATCTCTTAATCGATGGGCAGATGAAGTAAAGCCGCTTATAAGACTTACCATTCACGAAGCCATTCATGCCGAACAGGAGGAAAAGCATAATCCTTGCAATCGAAACATAACACCACTAAACCATGCTAGAGTAATAGGACTAGGGAGAAGGAGGATTATACCAACGAAAAAAAGAAAAACAAATTATATTATTATTGAATCTCTACAAAATGTATTAGTCTTTTACCTACTACAAAAACTGTAAGTTCCTTTAATACTTCTAGGATTATATGTATACTAATTCATAAGTTATCTTCAGAGATTTTTTCAACAACATACGATAGACAGACAAACAACAGAAAATGAAAATTATGTTTTTCGTACAAATATAATACTTCCCTTAAAACAGAGGTAAAAACCAGTATCTATTAATAAACATAAAAATATTGAGGAACAAAAAATTATTACTTTTTTACTCCAGTTCCCGTACTTTACACGTAAATAACTATACTGGTGAGCAAAGAAATCGACTCAAACTATTTGGCTATTTAGTATTCATATATATTTACGGATTTTAATATCATGTAAGAGCCCATTCTATCCTCTTTCTAATGACACCAAATACCATAGCATACCTCATGCTTTTTACTGATTAAAATGATTGAAAGGGGAAACAAGGAGAACAAATATTGAAAATAGGGGTAAGAGAAAGGAAAAATTAAACAAATTTTTAGTTCAGCAATTAAATTTATTGATAAAAATCAATATCAATATTTTTCCAGCCAGTTTTTCATTTCTATCTGTGAGATTCTTCCCCACTCTTCCGCCATCGCAACCTTTAAGTCCCTCAGTGATGCAGGCGTTGGATTTCTGGCTCGAACCCTTCTTTTAAGCTCATCCCACATGTGCTTGGTTGAATTGAGGTCAGAACTCTGCGCAGGCCAGTCTAATGTGTGTATTCGCACTTCCGCCAGGTATTGCAGCACCGATGCAGGAGCATCGGACTCGTCGAAGAATAAAACGGAGGGCCATTGCTCTAAGGTCCAGTCGACATGTTCTGGGGCAAACCTGAGTCGCGCTTGTCGATGGGCTGCTGTCAGTTTGGGTCAGTTAGCTGGTCTCTTCTGAGTTAGGTTAGCTTTTTTAAGTCTTCTTCTGACTGTCCAATAACTGACAGCCCGACCACGAATTTGTCGGAGCTCCTGCTGGACCTCAACGCCAGTCAAGTGACGATTTCTTAAAGTTGTGTTGATAATGAAGCGATTGTCTTGCTCCGAGGTATACCTTCATCTTCCTGATCCTGGTCTCCGTGTAAAGGAGCCAATCTCTTGGTAACGTCTCTAGGTTATGGACACAGCTGACTGGTTTAGGTGCAGTTGCGCAGCGACTTGTGCCGTTTCTCCCGGGATGCTATCCATTTTCCGATGACATAATTAGTGAGCAGGTATAGCAGAGATATTGACGGTTTAAGTTTCAATAAAGGAATGACAGGAAAATATAGTTGCATGTGTTTTCATAGGGATGACTAGCGTGCAACGAGTACATTGCTGAGCGAGCAAAAGCCGTTTTAATCAGTAAAACTTTTTGGAGAGCCAAATGTTTTTGGTATTATTGGAGAAAGTAGAAAATCAGCATTCTAATAATACCGAAAATAATACCACTGTTTGAAAATTAAATTCAAGGATCGGTGTTAAATAAAACAAAATCGTTTGAGTCGATTTTTTTGCACACCAGTGGAGTATTACAATAATATAGTATACGAGGATTGTATGAAAAGGACCTGGCCTCGGCCAGAGATGTCGCTACTACTATTTAAAAAATTATATTTTTCGTAAATATAACTTTTCACAAGAATCCTGTCAAGCTGCGCGTTTTAATTTGTGAGTGGCAGCCATTTAAATAGAACAACTTTTGTGATTTTACAACAATGGAAAATATGGAATATCGAGCAGTAAAAAAATATTTATTTTTGTAAAAGAAAACGAATGGTGAGATAAAAGCGAAATCCAACGAAGTTTATGGGAACTCTACACCTTCGTTATTGACCATAAAATATTGGATAGCTCAATTCAAACGCAGCCGTACAAGCATTTTTCACGATGAACGTCCAGGTCGTCCAAATGAAATGATTGAAAAAATCCACGATATAGTGATAAATGATCGGAGCGTAAAAGTGCGTGAGATTCCTAAGATTGTGAGTAGCTCGACTAAACGGGTGCAGGACATTTGAACAGCTCATTTGGATATAAGAAAGCTTTCCACAAGATGAGTGCTGCGATTGCTCACAATTGACAATAACGATGCAAGTGTGTCAACTTCAAAATAATGTTAAAGCGCATTCAGAATGATATTTGATGTCGATTTATAACTGTTGACAAAACATGGAATCATCACAGCACATTAGAGACCAAAGAATAGTCCAAAGAGTGGGTATTTCGTGGCGAACCGGCGCCAAAGAATACCAAGACGACTTTATCGGCCAACAAAGTAATGGCCATAGTGTTTTGGGATGCACCTTGAAAATGGCAAGACCAGTATTATATCAACCCACTGGATCGTTTTAACCATGCTCTGAAAGAATTGGCGAAGACAAAAATTATCTTTCAACAAGACGATGCACGTCTGCGCACTTGTGTCATCGCCATGGCAAAATTCCATGAGTTAGGATACGAATTGCTTCAGTATCCACTATATTCGCCAGATTCAACCCCCAGCCATTATTTCCTATTTCCAAAAATGAAAAAATGGCTCGACGGAAAAAAAAATTGGCTCAAACGATGAGGTGATTGCTGGAACAAATGCCTATTTTAAAGGGTTGGAGAAATCGTATTTTCTAGATGAGATACAAGAGATAAAAAAACGTTGAACTAAGTGTATCTAGCTAAAAGGAGATTATGTTGCAAAATAAAATAAATTTTACACATAAAAATGTTTTTTTTCTTGTCAAGGCCAGGCGCTTATCATACAACCCTGGTATATTATGTACTCATACTTCGCAGCTCCCAAAATATGCCACTATAAAATAGAATTACCACGTCAACACTTTAAACGCCGGATGAAATTCCGGAAAACTACGAGCTGAGTTAGAAATAAATTTAAAATTAGAATGAAAATGACAATTTAGGCGACCCTTTACCTATTTATTTACACAATGGGATAGTCCCTTTCCTATTATTACCTCTATAAAAGTCCCACAGGAGACGTATTGCTGGGGTCCGTTATTAGAAATTGTATGAATAAAAATGTTTTGTTCGTTAAAATTAGGAAACTGAAGACTACAAAAGTTATTTATAAATATAGTTAGTGCCCAATGCTTAAAAATAATATAATATTACATTGTGCAAAGCTGATTAAGTCCAACCCTGAAATGCTCTACTCTTACAGAAACTCCTAAAAAGTATTCTTTAGAGATGTAAAGATGTAAATGTTACAGTTAAATTTTTCAACAACTGTCAAAGTATGTAGTATTTTGTCCAGGAACGAAGTTTTAAACAAAGATTTAAGATCACCACTTATTGTGTTAGAGCTGACAATTGTGGCACAAAATGGCACCTATGGAACGAGCCTAGAGATACTTGCCCTCTCGGAAACCCAGAATAGCAACTTTCATATCTTCTCAAAACAACGAAGAACAAGAGATACAAAAATAACTTTTAGGGACAAGCCAACAATAATAAGCACAAGAAAACACACCGAAACTATTTACCTTCTACTAACAGGCAACCCAATGTCGGGACACTTTGAGCTTCTGACACCACAAAATACTAAAAACATCCCAAACAACAGTAGACCAATAAAAGAAGCATCGGGCGAGCGACGTAACGGTCGAGGACGTCGCGGGAAATGGCAGGTCGACCAAAACGATGAAGACCTGGCAACTGACAAAGGTGTTGTGACGGCGAGTAAGCCGACACCCACCAAGGCGGGAAAATCAAGGCAACGCATGAGTTATACTACAGGAACAAACGAACACACCATGCGTTGCTTTGATAAAAGCACAAGTCCTGACAAAGAAACCACTGAGAAGGGAATCACTCGCCGCCTAGACCCACCACCATCAATCCCAAACGCACCAACGAAGTATTTAATCAAAAACTCCCGCAACGACAAAGAAATCCCAACAGCACAAAACCAAAATTCAAACGGCAAATAAGAATAGAAAACAAAATCAACAACATCAGGAGATATCTAGGACACCTTACCCAGTTTATCAGCGGGAACGTGTCCAAACGAGTCACACAGAGTATAAACAAGATCAGGTCCGGGTCTCCCAACAGAACACTGCCAGAAATCCTGGATACTCTAAAACAAAAATTATCCGTATATGCCGCAAGACTCCGTAGATACAAAGAACCAAACGAGAGGAAAGATACCAACAACCTCTTCCGAAGAAGCCAAACACAGTTCTACCGGAAAACTATGCACAGCAAACAGACAGTAGTGACCGAACCACCAAACAAACAAGAACTCACAGGTCATTGGAAAAGTATCTGGTCAGAACCCAAACTACCCAATAATAACACCCCCTGGATCAAAGCCAAAGAAGGCAAAGATAAACATGTGACAGAACAGGAAAATTCCACATTAACTACTGTGGGACCAAAGAGCATGATGAGGCGCCTGGATGCAAGAAGTTCCCGAGGTAGAATGGCCCCCCGTTCGGATCTCCGGGTGGGGGTTGGTTCGGAGGCGTCGACTTGCAGACATCATAATTTTAAGATAGATTTTTGCAACATACGAGGTATAAACTCGAACATAAATTCAGTGCATCGACACCTGCAATCAAATAAACCTCATGTACTCGCTCTATGTGAAACCAAGGTCAGTCCATCGACCAGCACGGTCAACTATCTTTATCCTGGGTACGACTTCTATTCCCGATTTAGGCGTAACTTTGGAATCTGTCTTTTTGTCAGAAGCGACCTCTCTTGTCAACGAGAAGAAGCTCTGGAGCCCCCAAACTTTGATGTTATGTGGTTAAAAATAACGACTCAACAAACCACAAGGTTCATCTGTATCCTGTATCGACCACCAAGTGATACCAATTTTCGAACACTTTTCGCTTCTCTTGCAGACACCATCGATCATTTACAAAGTAACTATCCAAGTGCCGAAATTGCCATCCTGGGCGACTTTAATGTCCACAATATCAACTGGCTTAAATATTCAAATACTATCGACGAACAAGGTCGTGAAGCTGAATCATTCTCAATCAGTTATGGCTTAACTCAGCTTATTGACGAACCAACACGGATCCCTGATCGAGACGGGGAGTTCGCCAGTCTTCTTGATCTGTTTTTAACCACCAATCCGGAGATTTACACGGTTACCGTAAATCCGCCGTTAGGTTCTTCCGACCATAAACTGCTTTCGACATCGAGTATCCTGCCAATCAGTGACAGAGAGGCGCCTAGGCCGCGCAAGATTTGGCACTACAAATCTGCTAAATGGGAAGATCTTATGGAATACTTTCGAACTTTCCCTTGGATGGATATTTGTTTTCGATCCGATAACCCATCTGACTGCGCCAGGGAGGTCTCCGATGTTATTTTGGCTGGTATGGAAGCTTACATCCCTTTTTCGAAGAAATGCTCCTCCAACGGCAAGCCTTGGTTCGACCGAAAATGCAAAGAAGCTGTTGCTTCTAAACATATTGCCTATCGACAATGGCGGGAAAATCCTAACACCGTAAATCGTAACATCTTTGTTCATGCCCGGAACAGATGCAAGGGAATTATCGACGAAACCAAGGAGGCACACAATCAACGAATTAGAAACAAACTTCTCGCTTGCCCCAACAATTCCAGGTCCTTTTGGGCAGTCGCTAAGGCAGTTAGTCAAAATTTTACCAAATCCACCATACCACCACTCACACGGCCAGATAATTCCATTGCAACCACACCTGTTGAGAGAGCGAACTTGTTGGCTGAACTCTTTGCTTCACATTCTACTGTCGATTTCCAAGGAAAAACACCACCTACTATTCCCATATTGCAGTCAAGGATGCCCGATGTTGTCTTCAGACAGCGCATCATAAAGCGTATTTTAATGAAGCTAGACACCAAGAAGGCTTCTGGCGCTGACGGAATACCTGCCATAGTTCTCAAAAAACTGTGCAAGGGAACTAACACCAGTTTTCTGTAGACTTTTTAACCTATCCTACAGAAAGGGAATATTTCCGTCCTGCTGGAAATGTGCCACGGTTCAGCCGATACCTAAAAAAGGTAAGAAGACCTTGCCAAATAACTACCGACCAGTTGCACTGCTTTCAATAATATCGAAAGTCATGGAAAAGGTTATCAATGAGCATCTTCTAAAATATCTTGAACGATTCAATATTATTAGCGATCACGAATATGGTTTTCGTAAACATAGATCAACAGGAGATCTTCTGACTTATGTAACACATGTTTGGAACAACGCAATTGAACACTTTGGAGAATCTCGAGCGGTTGCTCTTGACATATCCAAGGCATTCGACCGTGTTTGGCACGATGGACTGTTGGCTAAGTTACGCTCTTATGGTATGTCTGAAAGGTTCTGTTTGTGGCTCTCATGTTTCCTCAGAGAGCGTTCTTTACGAGTGGCGGTCGACGGATTTCTTTCTAACACCCTTACTATCAACGCCGGTGTGCCCCAGGGCTCCATACTGTCTCCTACTCTCTTTCTCATTTACATTAACGATCTGCTGGAAAAGACCGGGAATCCAATCTATAGCTTTGCAGATGACAGTACGCTTGTCTCTTCATTCACCTTGAACGCTCGGACATCGGCTGCTCAGGCGAATATCCGCAGACAGCAGGAGGTCGTTCAACTTAACAAAGACCTGGAAGAAATTCTATCTTGGGGGTGACAGTAACCAAGTGGAATTTAACGCTACAAAAACCCAAGCGGCAGTTTTTTCTAAAAAAGTTAACGTTGCTGAACCCGACATAGTTATGTCGGGGCACTCCATTCCCCTAGCATCGTCGCTCAATTTATTGGGCGTTAGTTTGGGAGCAAATATGTCTTGGCATGAACATGTTGCAGGCATAGCAAGGAGAGCTTCTCAAAAGTTGGGAATATTATTTAGAACCAGAAAGCTTTACACCCCACAGCAACTGTTAATTCTTTACAAAGCCCAAATTCGACCAACTATGGAATACTGCTCCCACGTTTGGGGCTCCGCTCCCAAACATACACTGCATTTGTTGGATTCTGTCCAGAGAAGAGCGGTCCGTCTGATTGGGGACCCGGAATTGACCGGCGGCCTTGATTCGCTGGAACATCGAAGAACGGTTGGCGACTTGAGTCTGTTCTACAAGTATTTTCATGGAAGGTGTTCGAAGCATGTAGCCCGCTTAATTCCTCCCAAAGCGGTGCATGTTAGAAATACACGTCACGCTGGTGCTTCGCATCCGTATGAGGTTCAGGTTGTTACTCCGCGTACAACGCTTTTCAAGCAATCTTTTATATGGAGAACGTCATCTCTTTGGAATAATTTGCCCAGCGCTGTGTTTCCCACCGAGTACAATTTACAGCGATTTAAGAACAACGTGAATAGCTTTTTCCGCACTCGGGCCGCTCCTGGAGCGCTTTAGGGACTTCCCTGCAGCACGTGTGCTAGATCCATAAAAAAAAAAAAAAAAAAATTGTTTCGAGACATTGTGTCTTCTGGAGCAAGATGTAAATTAACTAGAAAGTATATTACAAAGTATATAAGTTAAACCATTTATAAGAGCTAAATTAATTAACAATATTCACCATATTACCTAGAACAGGTTCAATAAAAGAGAGCCACCTACATCCAATTGATCGTTGAGTGTTAAACCTGAGAGATCTGCCTGTTTGTCCTACATAGGTTTTATTACAGGTGTCACAGCATGATTCGTAAAATCCTGTTTTATTTTTTTTATTTATTTTACTTTTATTAAAAATTTGTTTCATTTTTATAAAAAAAACAGGAGTTTTCGAATTATGCTGTGGCACTTGCAATAAAACACACAGGCAGATGTTTTATAAAGGAATAAAGGAAACAAAGTTATAGAATGAAAAATAACATATCTCACTACGCTAAATATTTAACAGATGAAAATCGTACTTTCAATCAAGATTTCAGGATATTGCACAATGAAAAGAAAGGAAAATTATTGAATTGTTTAGAGCAGATAAAGATTAACCAGAAAAATCCTCAGGATTAGTACTCAATGATCAGTTGGTTGGGGGTGGGTCTCCTGAATATTGTTAATTAATTTAACCCTTATAACTAGAGAACATATTTTGTAAGGTACTTTGTAGTTAATTTACATCTTGCTCAGTGTGTCGAAACAATTGTCAGCTCTAATACGTTCCTAGTTATTATGGACCTCCATCAAGTCATGGCTAAGTGGTATTTTGTTTTTATTTCTCACATTAAACGTTCATTTAAAAACCTGACTTTCATGAAAAATTGTTATAATATTTTATCGGTAGCCAGTACCTTACCTATACTACTGCGGTAAAAATTATTTTAAAAATTTAACCCTGTTAGAATTTTCAACAGCAAAAATTTGGCATTGTTAAAGACCACTAGAGGAAGTATTTCCTTTACAAACTAAAGGATGTGTGTATGTATGAGAATATGCCATTACATAGAATGGAGAGGCTAACAGCCAGGTAAGTAAACCAGAAAAATCCTTTATGACAACCACGGGGGCTAGCCTACCCATGCTTTACTGCTTGGCAAACTGAATCACGAACCTAGAGGTATTATCTGTCTCGATTGTCTCGACATGATTAGATTCCATAATGATAATGATAATTATATGGTTGTAAGTTAGGTAATGACTAACGGACTTATTTTTGGTTCAGTTGATCGAGTTAACATCAAGCTGGAGCAATTATTCTGTTTAAAAGTATAAAAGATTACAGTGCTGTTACCATATATACTAGTTTCAAGCTAGTTATTCTTCGAGCAATAACCAAGAACTGCTATTGTTGTATTAAGTATGTAATAATCTAGTTAGTTCATTAGGAGGTATGTCAATTTCTTCAATAAAATTAGTAATAATTATATTTAGAAATTATTTAGTTTTTCCAAATCTAGGTCTTTGTGTATCACCGTATGTCGAATAAATTTAGGGGTAAAATCCGTCCATACATATAGTGAAGTGACTAACTGATTCCTATTAGTGCATGCTGTAAAATTCAAAAATGATTGAACAGGTCCATACTTTGCTTAGAATTTAATTATTTTGGTTTTTGGAAAGACATTAAACAATGTTTATACTATATTTTACTTATGTTTATTACAAATTATCTTATTATTACCAATTATTTTTATTACAAATACAAATTATTACTTTACTTATTAAAATTAATTACATTATTCACTTAAAATAATATCACTATCGCTATCATTATCATTGGTTCTAATTATTAATTTTTCTATATTATTTGCAATATGGATATATGATTTTTCAACTTTTTCAACATGTATGACAGAGTTCGCCCAACTCTGTAGAGGTATATTACAAACTTCGGTTTCCATAAGTTTCAGTACACTGGAATTAACAGTGGGGACGAATGGCAGATTTCAATTATGTCAAATATGCTCTATAAGATTAAATATACAATGGTATGGTGGAATCCTTAAAACTGTATGCCTCATATTCTTTGCATGATTTTCACAGACATATTCCTTTTTTATGTTTAAACTCTTCAAAACTTCTATCAATTGCTGTTTGGTATAATCTTCGTGGAAGTAAATATTATTATCGTACTTGTAGTTTTGAATTTTTGCTTTTGTACCGTTTGAGCAGCTTGATTAACTGCCTACTATGATAGCTTGCTTTGTCCATCACAATTACACTATTTGGAGGTATGTTCGGAATTAGCTTGTTTTTGAAACAATTTTCAAATAATTCGGCAGGGGTGTCCTCATTGTAATTGAGAGAAAAATCTTTTATGTTCTTTACAGATAGGGAGACTACATTCGGAATCCATCCGTCTTTAGATCCAGCATGCAAAATCGTAATCCTTTTACCTCTGTTTAACGGTGCTTTTGTTTTACAGTTATCACTTGAGTCCATCCAACCCCTTTCCAGAGTATCGTCTGTGTCGAACCATTTTTCATTCAAGTAAATAATTGGCCTTTGCTCGTCTCTGTAAAACCTTATTTTTTCTAACTATTCCAGTCACCATTCCTGAATTCTCTTGGACTCCATTAAAACTTGTCTTTTATTAAGTTTTTTAAATTTGAAACCCATGTATTGAATACACTTCCAAAATGTTATCCTACTACCTTTAAACGGTTTCATCTCTTTCAAGCCTTTTCATTAAATTATCCAATGTGGGCACACTTTGTTCCTCGTATCTCTTGTAAATTTTATGCCGTATTATATCTTGATCACTTCCATCTATCCCTGAGAAAATGCCAACATCATTTCTTTTCTTCCTCACTAGAATAGACTTGTTTACAATTTTCCATACCGTTGATGTTGAAATGTTCGTTAATGTCGCCGTTTCTTCTGGCGCTGCTTGCTTGCTAACATTACCACGTTCCATTAGGGTTGAATAAACATTCTTTACAATTTTTTTGGCATCAGTAGATAAGTGTTTCCTACTTTTGCACTGGGTAACCTATTGAGATACACTTGACTCGCAAATATTTTCCATGATTAAGCTGCTCAATCGCACACGAAGTAACAATAATTACAAAGCTTAAACTAAGTGGCGGCTGTATTTACATTACTAGACAGTAAGTGCCAATATGGATTATGCAAGTTATTTTCAGGTAAATGCCATGTTTTATAACGACCATTAAAATCATATTAAAATTTCATTAATAATTATTTAAGATCCACCTTTGTTGTTTACAAAGCAGGTAAAACGAACAGATATCATATTTTTAAGTACCTGCTTCTGAAGTGCCCAAAGAAAACCATAAAATTTTATTTCATTGTCTATCTATGGTTAATAATTTTTACCCTTTAAGGATTAAGTTTAGTCACTTCACTATATGTATGGACGGACTTTACTTGGATTCTTTCAAGTTTGGTTTTGCTTAGTGGGAACTCTAAATGATCAAACCTAATTTACGAGTATTTTGTATAAAGTAACTTTGACTCTGCACTGTACATGCAATACTTTAAATGTTTTCTTAAGCAGTAATAAGTAACATACATATACCTCGCAGATCAGATAGCCTCTACTTTCGCTAAAGGAACAAAGCAAGATATTAATGTAGCAGGTAAATTTTAGTTCGTCCAAGATAAAAATATTTTTGATGTTTCTTCAGCTAACATACGAAAAATTTCATGGAAGAATAAAAGACAAAGTACAAATTCCTACCTATAAAGAAACTTTTTATTTCATAATATAATTCTTAACTAAAAAAAGAAATAAAATTGAAATGTTACATCAAATAATTTAATAATAAATATAACAATATAAACAAATAATTTTAATTTAGTTTATGTAGTATGCGAAACTTGAATCACAAAAAAAAAGAAAATTTACAAAGAAAGGAACAGCAGTAGCAATAAAAAACTAAAAAGATCCTTAAAACATATTTCAAAGAAAGCATACTCAAATTCGGAGACTCAAAATGCTTTAAAAAACCAAGGCTGCAAATTTCTCTACTTAAATCTGTTTATTCACATATTCAACATTGACTTCTATCAGGTATTTCACTGTTATATGTAAGAAATTGGCAAAGTATATATGTACTTCCCTAGCAAACACGCAGCTCTAAAATAAACACTGGCTCTCGCTTTCTCACACTAAGTAATAGCCTAATTCAAGCACTAAAACTCATTATTTTACAGTGAGATATTATTAAAAAAAATTGCCAATTTTCAACTAAAAACCAGAAAAAAATCTCATATTAATATTAAAACTATAGAATTAAGACTTCCACTCTTTTCAATCCTTTTCCGAGTTAAAATTAAACTGAAATTTAGATTCCTCCACTTCAAGAACAATACGAACCAACTCATCTAATCTCCCATCTTACTTCTTTTATACCTTATATAATTTTCTATAAACAATATACCCAAAATTTGTCCATTATAATAACTAAAAAAATTGGAAAAATTCTCATAATACTATTAAATCTATACAATATTTAATGACCTTTTACCCCCTCACCGTATTAAAATTAAAAGAAATGAAAGCCTGAACTAAATTTCCAAACTGCCCTACTTTCAGGAATCGAAAGGATATATAGCAAGATATATATGAAGCAACCTCTCTAGCCACTCTTTATGCCCTAATTTATTTTTCTACTATATGCTTAAAAATTGTTTATTATATCAACTAAAACACCTGAAAAAATTCTCATAATACTGTAGAAACTATACAATATTTAACGTCCCCCCCATTTTACTCCATTTCCGAGGAAAAATACTGAAAAGTTAACTTAATTTTTGAATTTCTATATTCTAAAAATCCTCAAAAGAACATACGACATAAAATACCTGAAACAACCTCTTTTTATATGCTTTACTATAAATATTTATCCACAACATATGTTTGTTATCTTAACAAAATACCGTGAAAAATTCAAATCTCATAAAATTTATCGACATTCACTTCTTTTAAACTCTTTTCCTGAATAGATAATGACCCAAAACTATAGGATTCTTCCCATCGATCGTTAGATATTATATTTGTATGAAGTTTGCAACTGATATCCCATTTTATTCGTTTCAAGAGACCGACAAACCGTCATATCAATGGAATGAGTGACTATGTTTTCAATGATTTAATGAAAAAAAAAAATTTGGAGGGCGATTTTTTCACGAATATTTTATATTATATATATTTTCTTTAGAAAGGAAAGTAATAAACATTTAACAATTCCTCTTTTATATGAAAGAATTGAGAGTTTCCCCTAAGACGAACATTAATATTGTGCACATCACACAAATACTTAAATACTTCAAATAAAAAAGTAGAGAGCTTCCTAAAAACTTCCCTATACATTACGTTGAGTTTTGCCCTATTTAGTCTATCCTTTTGTGTCTATTGCACGAGATAATCCGTTGATGAATGAAGGACAATTCAGAGAATTACGACAAAAAGGGGATAATGATTTAATCTTGTAGTGTTGATGGTATAAGAAGATGTGGAGGGCTAGCTTAGATAAAATTTATTAAGGAAGTTTTTGCTGTAAAGTATGCTAAATAAATAAATGGTGTATTATATATAGAGATATTTAAGTTCTATAGTTTTTACTTCCCTTGCTGAGGAAAGTATTGTATTCATGAAAAAAATTACCTTACGAGATTTTTGCATCCCACACGTTTCGGGGTACCTACATTACTAAAAAGTTAGTTCCTAATTTCAATTCATATATCTGTCCGTTTGTTTATCTGTCGGCCTTATAATTCTCAAATGAAATAAGATATCGATTTTAAATTGGATTTACATATAATCTCTGAAGTAAAAAAATAATCTTTGAGCGATATCACATCTAAGATGAAAGAGTAGAGATTAATTAGTTTTGTACGAGTATAATTTTAACTTTGATTTTTAGCTGAAAAGAGAGAAAGTGGGGGTGTGCTTCAGATTTTTTTGTGGACGTAGGCCAAGTGCTATATTGAGAAATCGGTCTTGAATCACGATAAATTGTACTGGGCGGAAAATACAGTTCTAGATCTACCGTTCTAAAGGGATGAGGTTTCCCATATAAGAGAATCTCATATATGATATATTAGCGGGACGTCTATTCCTATGCACCATTCTGAGAGGTCTCAGGCGGGGAACATCCCTCGAACTCCCTCGAACACCATCAATGAAAGTAATTGTAGAATAAATTCTAATATCAACCGTTCCTCGATGTTCCAAAGAATCAAGGATACTGGTGAGTTATAGGTCTCTAATCCAACAAATGTAGCTTACTTTTGCTGCAGATCCCGAAACATGGGAGCAGTTGGTCGTTGGCCGAATTTGAGCCCTGTACAGGTCTGCATAAAATGGAATAAACTCCCGTCGATTCTAAACCTTATCCGATCACTGCATGAGAACACAAATGGGAGAATTAAACTGAATAATTCTCTTTCCGATTCCTTTAACGTAGAAGCCGGCGACAAACAGGGCTGTATTCTGTCACCTATATTTTTTAACATATATATGAGGTCTGTCTTGGATGGCTGGAGTGGGGGTGTGACAATCGGTGGATAAAAGCTAAGTAACCTTAGATATGTGGATGATACTATTATACTTGCAACTTCAATACAAGACCTAGAAGCAATTATGGAGCACCTGGAAACTACTAGCAGAAACTATGGATTGACAATTAATATAGCGAACACATCAATAAAGTTGCTGGTTTCGCTGTTGTAGACCATTTCAACTATTTAGGATACTCATAACTAACAATGGTGGCTATGAAGCGGAAGTAAGAAAACGTTTGGCTATGGCTAGAAACTCGACGATCAAACTCACTAAGGTCTGGAAAGATCCAGCTGTCACAAAAAACACATAGTTAAGATCCAGCCTTATATTCTCTATAACAACTTATGCATCGGAAACATGGACCATTAAACAAGCTGACAAGAGACGAATCGATGGGTTTGAGATGTGGGCAAATCGAAGAATCCTCAAAGTATCATATACCGAACACCGTAATAATGTATCTATTCTTCTTGGGTTTATTATAAATGACCAACTTTCAAATAGAATTAATAGACAGTACCTGAAGTATTTTGGTCACATTATGAGCAAAGTGGATGCCATGAAAAAGCTTGTAGCAATGGGGAAGGTAGAAGATCAAGAGGACGGTCTCTAACAAGATGGTCCGACCAAGTAAAATCTCTCCTTAGTATGCATATGCACGAGTCAAGTCAGATCGCGCAGGATCGACATGCCTGGAGAATGGCTGTTGAGGCAGCAACTGCATAGTGTCAGAGAGAGAGAGAGAGAGAGAGAGACAGGTCTAAAAATTGTTGTGATGTACAAAGCTTTCTAGCACGAAATTTACATTTTCCGAGATGCTCTCTTTGCTATGCATGCAACAGGTACAGGCTATGACATGATTGTTTTCAGGTTAACGCCTAGCAAGTTCATGAAAAACATATGGATGGTGGCTAGTAATATGAAATTTTTCCAGATATTTTAAAAATACTGATTGATCCTTGTCCCTTTCATCCCCTTCTTGGTTCAAAATTTAAAAATAATGAAAAAATAACCTGATCTTTACTTTCTTTAATAGCGGAAACCCTCAAAAGGACATATAAAAATATATATACCAAGCAACCCCTTTAATCTCCCCTTCTTCCCTTTTGCCCCTTATATTTTTTTATAATATAAATATTTATACATAAAATTTGTCTTTTATATCAACAGGAAAGAGACTACTCAGTATATATCACCACTACACCAAACACTTTATTTTTGCACTCGACGCTCGTTTCGCTAACCATGTTAGCTTCATCAGGAGCGATGATTGACTGAGTCAATCAATGAAGCTAACATGGTTAGCGAAACGCGCGTCGAGTGCAAAAATAAAGTGTTTGGTGTAGTGGTGATATATACTGAGTAGTATCATTGTGCCAAAGATTCCACATTCCCAACTTAGTTAATAAGAAAGAGGAAAAATGACTAAAATCATATGAGATTCACCGACCCTTACTCCTTTCATCTCTTTCCCTTAAAGCGATATCGCCCCAACACTATAGGTTTCGTTCCTTTATTAGGTATTATGCAATCTCTCAAGTCAGAACGTGTCCGCGATAATTCATTTTTGATAGATGCGATTGTAGTGATTCAACAAAAAATCGGTAGAGGGAACCTTTGTTTACGACGTATTTTAGTAAAAGTATTAGTCGATTCCGAACTTCCCTCGAAATCACGTCAAATTCGAAATGGGTCACTTGTTTGCGCATCTGTTCGAGGCAGTTCTTCTATGTCCCCATTTAAGGGGGCCTAAAATGACACATTTTGCGGCTACTAAACTGATTAAAAAGTCGGTGTCGTTTGTGAAGAAGTGGGTAAATCATTTTAGCGGGACGAAAAATGTCGACGACTTGTCAAAACGTGGCTTGGTAGGCAATGTCACTCCGGAAGTCGAAAAACGATTAGTATCTTTGTTTTCACGGAACCGGAAATTGATGCTGCGTCAAGGAGCGGCAAAATTAAGAAAATCAGGTTTGAACGTGTTCCGCGAGACCATTCGACAACATCTTCGTACTCATGATGTCAAATTCCGAAGCACGTTAAAGAAACCTTTGCTGGGCGAAAATCACGTCGCGAAGCGGCTCGCTTGGGCCCAGAATAAGATACTAGAGGGGCCTTTACAATCGTCGGATGTTATTCCTATTGAAAATGTTTGTTCCTTTATAAAGAGAAAGTTCAGAGGAAAGACTCTAAGGACTTTGACTCAGTTGTCTCGCGAGATTGGAAAAACTTGGAGATCATTGCAGAAAATCTCGTCGACAGCATGCCTCGAAGAAGCCAGGCGATTACTGATGCAGGAGGCAATTGAACAACTTATTAAGGTAATTGCGCCGTTGTTAGTACACCAAAGAATACATTGATGGCAAAAAATGATCTCGAAATATATTTTTTCAAGAATATGACCGGTCATGTTCTTACTTGACACACTGTATATGTAACAAGTTTGAAACTAATATCTCATTTCGTTGGATAGTTATCGCTAAAATAGACCGATACACGACAGACGACAGACGACAGACTGACAGAAATGAGTTGCCGTTTTTCCTGATATAGGAACCATAAAAGGAGAAGAAAACCGAAAATCCTGGAGGATTTTTATTTTGAACACAATATTTGCTTTAGGAAGGAAATTAAAAAAGTATATCAAACAGCGATTTTTTTGTACCTGTCCTGTATACGATTTATCCCTAGAAAATCCAATCACTGGCCTGATTTCAGCTTTATCTTTATGCAAAATTGCTTCTTCAAGATTCCTTTAGTCGTTTTGGAAGGACAGGTTTAGAAAGATTTGGGATTCTACACGCATTGTATAATCTCTATTTGCCACTTCTTCTAAATAATAGTCAATTTTGTTTGAATAATATCCTCAACAATATCTTTATTAAAAATAAACAACGATTTTTCTCAAGTTGATGATTTTTACATATAAATAGGTTCATTATAAAACTCCATTATTTTGCACATAAAACAAAAAATAAATAGAACAGGAAATCCGGAAGTTTGCATTTTGTTATGTTTCTCTTTATTAAAGTTTCTTGGAAACAGATCTTATTTAATTTAAATTTGAATAAAATTTTTTATGTTCCGTACGAAAAATGGAAAGATTCCATACTGTTAAATATATATTCGTTTGTTTGTTCGTTTGTATGAATTACATAGGTAGATGAAAGTTGTGTTTTCTTAAGTATTTTTTTATGCTGAATCCAAAACAAAGACATCTACAGTGAGGGTTTTTCAGAAAATGCAGTTAAAGTTGCCAGAAAACTATTAAATCCAGAAAAATACATTTAAAAAATAATGTAAAACTGTATGATCATTAAAATTATGGAATAAAATTATTATTTTGGACATCTTTAGAAGTTCTAAATCTGCACCTATCTTGTAAACTTTAAAATATTAGGTTATAGTGTTCATGTTTATTAAAAAACACGCATACACTACCTTAACTAAGCTACGTAGCTAAGTGCTGTTTAAAATAAATATGTGCAGCCGCTAAATTAAAAAAATATTTTTACTTTTATTAATATTGAAAAAAAACACTCACTCACTCGCTCGCTCAATCACTCACTTACTCACATACTCACTCATTCCCATACCCCCATACTCACTCACTTCTACACTCACTCGCTCATTCACTACGTCACTCACTCATTCGCTCGCTCACTCACTCACTACCTCACTCGAACACTCACATTCCCCCGTCACTCTATCCACAAAATTGACTTCTAAAACTGTCAAGGGATATACATTAGACTGCATTTTGCAACCTCTTGTTTCTAAACAGTAAACGGATATTTTTTTTTCGACACTAAACACTATTTCTCATGTTCAAATTCGAAATTGAAACTTAAAAAACTACTAGAAATGATAGTTCCTCTCGAAAAAAGAATTCTTGTTTAGCTGTTGCATTTATTTACTTTAAAAAGCACTTTACCAACCACATAGTACCCTTGTAAGTGTTAAAAGTGAGTTTTTTGTTGAAACTGAACATAAAACCTATTTTTTTTTGATGTCAAGTCACGATTAAAAACTTTAAAAAATAGTGAAAATAATAGTTTTGTTCAAAAAATTTAGTCGTTACTTGATAGAAATTCATTTTTTTCATTTCATTTCATTCAAGTTTTGTGTAATATTAGTAAAAATCGAAAACAATTTTTTTTTAATTTAGCAGTTGCACAAATTTAGTTTAAACAGCATTCTGCTACGTAGCTTAGTTAAAGGTGGTGCATGCATGTTTTTTGTTAAACATGAACAATAAAACCTAATATTTTAAAGTTTTTATAATAAATATAGATTCAGAACATTTAAAAATGACCGAAATAATAGTTTCATTCCATAATTTTAATGATTATACAGTTTTACCTTATTCATTAAAAAGTATTTTTTCTCAATTTAATGATTTTCTGGCAACTTTAAGTGCTTTTTTTTGAAAAAACCTCACGGTGGATATCTTTTTTTATGATTTTTTTGGATTCACCATAAAAATACTTAAGAAAATACGTGTCCCACTTAAAAGACCGAGAATTTTTTTGTATATCATTGTTATATTTCTCAGGAATTATGTTATTTAATGGGTCCAAGGCATAGCGTGAGTAATGATGAGTGTGCGCCCCAATTTGGTTAGGATACCTAGCATTTTTTTTATGGACTTAGCACAAGTGCTGCAGGGAAATCCTTAAAGCGATTCAGGGTGATCAGGAATCGCTGTAAATTGTACTCGGTGGGACACACAGTCCTAGACAAATCATTCCAATGGAATGAAGTTCTCCACATGAAAGACTGCTTGAAAACAGTACGAAGAGTGACAAGCTGAACTTCATACGGCTGTGAGGTGTTAGCTCGACGTGTATTACTAGCATTTGTCGCCTCAGGAGGAATTAAGCGAGCTATGCTCAACGAACATTTTTTATGTAAATACTTGTAGAATTCACTCAACTCGCTAACCGTTCCTCGATGTTCGAAGGAATTAAGGTTACTGGTCAGTTTTGGGTCTCCAATTAGGCGAACAGTTTTTTTCTGAATAGAATCCAACAAATTCAGTGTATGTTTGGAAGCAGAGCTCAAAACGCGGGAGCAATATTTCATCGTTTGTCGAATTTGAGCATTGTACAGGATGAATCAACGATAGAGTAAAGTTCATTATCTCATTTGTTTCGGGAATGACGAAAAAGTGTTAAATACAATACTTTTAGGGAATGTTAAGGTGCGCAGTTTAAAATTATTTTTGAGTATACAGGGTACTTCAAAAAAGTGTGGCCAATATAACATATGTTTTTTGAATGGAACATTCAATTTTCTAATTTATTTTTAAATTTTGCGTAAAATTTTATAACTTTTTTATTAATATTATTATTATATACCTACGCCTAGTAGTTTTTCCAATATTTCAATTTTTTTCTTTAAAAATACTAGTTTTCAGTTTTGTAAAAAAAGGTGGAATACTCATAATTGGTACTAGCGTTCTACAGAAATGAAAAAAAAAGATATATGTAAAGAAATTTGAGTTAGATGCTACAGGGTGTTCAAAATAAATTTATGCATTTCGACTATTTTAAATTTTTTAAATGGCACACCCTATACATTATTATTTTTTCTGATAGATTTTATAAAACCCTCCAACTTTTATTAAGTATGTCATATACCTATTTCTAATAGTTTTCGATTTTGACCCTTGTTTTTAATAAACTTACGGTATTGTGAAAACATAAACAAATAGTTAATAATAATTTTAATATCGTTTAAATTATCTAAGGATTAATTATTATGACGTAATAAATGTTCAAAAATATGCCCGTCTACTTGAATACACATCTTTAGTCGTTTCACTATATTTTCCTTCACTTTCCTTAGCATAAAGGGCGTTGATCTTGAATGTAGCCCCACAAAAAGAAGTCTAAAGGTGTTAAGTCAAATGATCGAGGGGGCCACTGAATGAATCCATCCCAACCGATCCATTTTTGTGGGTAACGTTCGTTTAAAAATTCCTGAACTTCCTGGTGGTAATAAGCCTGAGCTCCATCTTGTTGAATCCACATTTGTTCCCTTTCAAAGTTATCAACTTCTTCAAGAAGCTGGGGTAATTCGTTTTGCAAAAAATTTAGATATCTAGGCCCGTTAAGAGGTTCGCGGAAAAAATATGGACCAACAATTCGAAAATTTAATATTCCACACCATACATTAAGCGACCAATGGTTTTGATTTTGAACTTCCCGGTCCTAAAATGCATTAACTGTTGAATAATAATGCATGTTATGGCTGTTAACTTCTCCATTACTGCGAAAAGTAGCTTCATCAGAAAACATTATTTTGGATAAGAAATTTGGATGCTCTATTCATGGTGGTATAAAAGTTTACTCGTCGTTCAAAATCACAGTCTTGAAGTTCTTGGTCTAGTTCCATACGAAAGGGATGATTGTATTTTCTTCTGGACTTCTGAGATGTGTCAGATAAGTCAGCTAGTTGACGGCTGCTGACCTGGGGATTATCTTCAACATGAAGTAAAATCTCCATTTCTTGTTCTTCATTGGTAGCATTCTGGTTTACTACTTTCCGTTTCGTATATTTAACGCTACCACTACCATCAAACCGTTCCATTAAGCACTGAAAAGATTTTCTAGATCGCATACGTCTATTAGGGTACTTCGCTCCTTAAATCCTTATAGTCAAAAGACAATTTTTTCTCGCCTCGCCATATCAATTAATTCATTTTTAGGAAAATCCATAACTATTACCTTTATACGTCACTTACTACAACAAATTAAACTATATTTACTTGCTTAATAGATATGTCAAAATTTGACAATGTCTACATTTTTGTTTTGTCTTTGCAACTATGATGTTAAAGCGTAAATGTATTAAAAACAAGGGTAAAAATTGAAAAATTTAAAATAAATCGAAAACTATCAGAAATAGGTATATAACATACTTAATAAAAGTTGGAGGGTTTTGTAAAATCAGAAAAAATAATAATATACAGGGTGTGCCATTTAAAAAAGTTGAGATTTTAAAATTTAAAATAGTCGAAAAGCGTAAATTTATTTTGAACACCCTGTAGCATCTAACTAAAATTTCTTTAAATATACCTTTTTTTCATCTCTATAGAACGCTCGTACCAACTATGAGTATTCCACCTTCCAAAACAATGACGCTACTGGCAATTTTTTACAAAACTGAAAACTAGTACTTTTTTTTTTAAATTGAAATATTAGAAAAACTACTAGGTTTATTAATAAAAAAGTTATAAAATTTTACGCAAAATTTAAAAATAAATTAGAAAATAGGATGTTCCATTTAAAAAAACATATGTTATATCGGCTACACTTTTTTAAAGTACTCTGTATACTTAAAAGTAATTTTAAACTGTGCACCTTAACATTCCCTAAAAATATTGTATTTAGATGATGAACTATCGTTGACTCACCCTGTACAAATTTAACATTTATTGTGGAGTGTAAAGCTCTCTAGTTCGAAATAATATTCCCAGAATTTGAGAAGCTTTCTTTATTATGATTGCAACAGGTTCGTGCCAAGACATATTTGCTTCCAAATTCAAGCCTAGCAGATTGAGTGACGATACTGGAGAAATGAAGTGTACCAGCATAACTATGTCGAGTTCAGCAACAATTTTTAGAAAAAACTGCCGCCTGGGGTTTTTGTAGCGTTAGATTCTACTTGGTTAATGTCACTTCAAGATAGAATTTCTTCCAGGTCTTTATTAAGTTGAACGGCTTCCTGCTGTCTGCTGATACTGGCACGAGTAGCTGATGTTCGAGCATTCAAACTGAATGAAGAAAAAGCGTACTGTCATTTGCAAAGCTGTAGATTAGATTCCTGATTCTTTCCAGCACATCGTTGATGTAGATGAGGAAGAGAATAGGAGAGAGTATGGAAGCTTGGGGCACACCGACGTTGATAGTGAAGGTGATAGAAAGAAATAAACGCTCTCTAAGGAAATACAAAAGCCATAAACAGAAATTTTTAGACATACTCTAAGAGCGTAGCTAAGCCAACAATTTATCGTGCTAAACACGGTCGAATACCTCGAATATATCAATGGCAACCGCACGAGATTCTCCAAAGTGTTCGATTGCGTTATTCCAAACATGTGTTATGTAAGTTGGAAGATCTCCCGTCGATCATGATGATGGCATATTGGTGGTCGCTACTGATATTCAATAATTCAGTATATTGGAAATGACAGCAATTTTCAACGACCAATTTCAGATCAAAATATTAATTAATTAAGTTCACATTTAAGTGATCTTGTACTTGGATGTATTAAATTAAATGTCAAGCTTCATCTGATATCAGTCTTTCATTACCACGGTCAAGGGAAATAAGAATGGGGATATTACCCACAATTCTCGAAGTTTAATCGGAACAAAATATCCCTTATTTCTAATGACCTTACAGTTTTGTCGGTACATTCTTTAGTATCCCTGTTATTTTTTTTGTGATTTATAAAGATTTTTTATATTTTATATTAATAATATAAAATTATAGTTTGGGACTTCGGCTTCATACAGGCATGACTTGTTCAGTTCAAATTGCAAATTTGGCAAGCGAATAAAGCCTGAAGAAATAAGTTGTCAAATCTACAAACAAGACTGTACCATTGTTTTGGTAAAAGCAAACATTGCAGTTTGTAATTAACCCTTCATATAGTATTACAAATATTTATGTTCCAGTAAAGTTATTGCCGAATTAAGGTCAAGACAACAGGTTTAAATATGTCCTCGCTAAAACCAATTGTTTTGATTGTGCTCTAGTCTGATCTGGTCCATGGATTTGTTCTAAAATATTCAGACATAAAAGTTTCCAATCTAATTTAAGGTTATGTTTTTAAAATTGCAATTTTCAACTAATTAAAAATGGTGGAATTTTCCGTGTTCCTCAATAATATCCTGCGCCTAAGTGGATGCGTGTTCTCTCTTCGTTCTCTGTTACAGGGTCAGATTATAGATCCTTATCTTGAAGAATTATATTCAGGGCGTTTTACAAGAATAGAAAATGACTTTAACGGGAGACCAAGATGGAAAAATATCTTCATTGATGGGTTATGGTATTTGTTTAGATATTGATTGGCAAAACATAGTATTATTGTTATAGTGTGAAACCCAATTTTCGAAAAAAAATAACCGGCCAAGTGTGGGTCGGACTTGCGCAATCAGTGTTCCGTACGATGATTGCCTTTAAAATAAAAATTTTTGTTACGGAGGTATAAAATGATCAGTGACTTTACAAAACACACCTCAAATGAGTTTTCAATAAAGTTTTCCTCCGTTCTTTACTGAAAACTGATGACCTTGAAATTTTTATTTTTTTATATACCAGATAAATTATTGAAGCTAATGCAATGTGGAGAATATTCCGGAATTTTTAAAAATTTTTTGATCAGTACTTTTCAAGATAAGAGTGGGGGCAGCGATTTTTCGCAATTTTTTAAAGCTAATACAAAAAAAAGTGTGCGCAAGTATTACATTATATATATTTTTCTAGTCGTCTTTTTACAAGCTTTCATTTGACACCCCACTCGATGACCTGGTAATTTTTTTTTTCACTTCTGATCTATATTTGTGCCAAATTTCAACTTTCTATGTCGAAAAGTTTCGGAGAAAATCGGGTATGACAGACGGACAGACACCGAAGTGATCTTTTAAGTGTTCCGTACGGTACACTAAAAATGAAAAAAATATAAGCTATTTAATTCAGACGCTTTTTCAACATTTTTTGTTAACTACGTACAAACATAAAATGTTATTAACTAAAATGAACCATTAATTTAACAACTTATTAAGTATTATTAGACCATCTGAAATAACGATTATATAAGGCAATTGATTTTCAAGTTTATGTTACGACTTAAAGTAGTATTATCGGTTTTCCTGTTTGAACCTGGCTGAGCAAATACTATTATTATAGATCATAACTTTAAATTGGCGATATCTTACTATGGAATGGCCGGAGATTTCCAATAGGACAATTGCAACTGTTCAAAGATTTACAACAGCAATGATATTTTATAAACGCCTGCGGTCTTTTAATGAAATTTACTGTTATGGGGTTTTAGAAATTCTGGGAGAATAGAATGTAATGTGTTTAGAAGAGATTTTTATTGACATTTAGAATTCAGTACCGCAGAAATATAAAATAATAAGCAAAAGATTGTATTTAAAAATTCAAAGATTACCTAAGAAGTTAAAAGAGCATATCACTCTCGTTTTTTTATTTCTCAATCAGTTATGATAAAATAAAAACCGGTCAAGTGCAAGTTGAATTTGCGCAATTAGTGTTCCGTACGTTGATTGCTTTTAAAATAAAAAAAAATTGTCACAGAGGTATAAAATGATCAGTGACTTCACAAAATACACCCCAAATGAGTTTTCAACAAAGTTTGTTTCCAATCTTTACTGAAATCTGATGACCTTGAAATTTTTGTTTTTTTTTATATACCATATAAATTATTAAAGGTAATGCACTCGTGATAATTTTCGTTCAATCTACACCCCGTGGAGAATATTCCAGAATTTTTTCGAAATTTTTTGATAAGTACTTTTCGAGATAAGGCCCGGGACAGCGATTTTTCGCGAATTTTTAAAAATAATACAAAGAAAAGTGCGCGCAAGTATAATATTATAAATATATTTTTTACTCGTGTTTTCACAAGCTATCATTTGACACCACACTCGATGACCTAGTAAAAATTTTTTTTTTCACTTTCGACTTCACCCCCCAAAACTAACCCCTTAAGTCAAAATTTAATTCTCAAAACTACATGGCTCTGATGAGGCCATCAATTCCTATATTATTACCAAATTTCACCTTTCTATGTCAATAGTTTCAGAGAAAATCGGGTGTGACAGACAGACAGACAGACAGACACCGAAGTGATCTTATAAGTGTTCCGTACGGAACACTAAAAATAGTCCCGAGAAAGGGTATTTGTTGACGTTTTTGAATATCAAGTTGTTACGTGTCTGAAATTAGGTTGAAGTCAGATAAGATTTATCTGACTAAAAGTGCTCCACCAAAGACTTGTCCAATACTACGTTAGTCAATAAGTGAACCATGTGTTTGAAACAACAGATCATTTGAAAAAAAAAATATTACAGTGGTGGAACGTTGTATTTCATCAGGAAATTATAATAATTTAGAATGGAAGACAAAATACTGCTGTAAATCCAAACAATCAATTGAAAACTATGCACATTTCAAGTCTAAGCTGGAACAAAATGGATATACTGAATTTCCAAATATATTTGAGTTTCTAGCTCAGGATCAGAAAAAACTTCAAATTATCCTAATCAAACTAGCTATAATTACAAGAAAGGGGTTTTCTCTTAACGTGATGTCGAGGGCGTTTGGAAAAATAATATTAGAATCCCATAGGAGTATCCTATTGAAAAGTTTTAGGCTATTTGAAGTAGAAACTAAGAGAAAGCAGTTGCAATTGGCTTCAAAGAGGAATGGCGAAATTTACTGTTAAGTTTAGAGAAAGCATAAAGAGAAGATAATGAGAGGTATACTACAGAAAATTTGAAGTCACATTGTCGCTTTTCCTAAGTCAGTTATTATTAACGTGTAATTAATTAATTCTGAACTGAATTTCAATGAGTTGTTATGATTAGCAGTAAAGTTGTACAAAAACCTCCTAACTTTTTAAAGGATAAAAGCCTTGTGAAAATTACTATTTTACTACATAGTTTCGTAATTATTTAACGTTTAAATTGTTATTGTCCTAGCTTACAATTTGAAATTAATTTTCTATCAACCCCAAATAAAAATCCTAATACTCAGCGAATATAATTTAGAGTAGATTAAATAATACACTTTAACGCAATATTTCTACCGTAAATACCATACACTATTTATCATAGTATGACATATACTGTACCAAAGGTAAAAAAAAAAATGTGTATACATAGCGGTTAAGTTACCCGGTTCTTAAAAATTCGTTATGTTTCTTTTAATAAAAAGATATTTATTGTGACCGTTTACTTGTGGTGACTTGACCATCTACAATTATAACGTATTTTATAATATTACTTTCAAATTAAAACAAAAGGTGATTGATTTGTAATAAACCGTTTATATGATTTGAAAATAACATTAGGTAAGGCACAGTGCTTTTTAGTACCCTATATTTTGCAGAAGGTAAATTTTAAACACAGCTAAAGTTTTACCACAAAACCAAGGTACTCGAGTCTATAGAGTAACACACTAGATAAACAGTACAGGCCTCAGCTAAATCCAAAAATACTCATAGAATAGCTTTTTGTTATTTAAATACTTTGATATTATAGTCTGCTCCGAAACCAATATAGTGGATAACACAGGTCAACATTTGATCTAAAAAAAACACTCAGAGCGGTATGGTCCTTATGGGGTTTTTGGGGTCGCTGATTACGATGAGCTGGTTGGTTAACCTTCATCACATCAGATTCAAGGTCATTTGAAGGTCAAATAGAGAAAAAACCGTAGGAAAAATCTGAAAAAATTTATGCTTATGTTTTTGAGGTCCCTGAGTCCGAATCCGTAGTTTGTTTGACTTTACGCCTTTTCCCAGAGGTCATTTGAAGGTCAAATAGAGAAAAAATCGTGGAAAAAATCTGAAAAAATTCATGCGTATGTTTTTGAGGTCCCTGAGTCCGAACCCGTAGTTTGTTTGACTCAAGCCGCCTTTCAGAGGTCATTATAGGTCATTTCATCATCAGTTTATGTTTATTTGAAAAATACGTATGGTCATTTGGCGTTGTTAAATTTAATTTTGTTTTTATCGTACACTTGCGAAACATACAGAGGTTAATTTACGGTACATTTTTATTGATTATATCTTATACATATCATTTTACATTTACGTTAATATATCACAATCAAAAATGTCTTTTATGCTGCTCGGTCATTACAAGGGAATTAATATGTGACATATAAGCTAAATAATGGCAGGTAGACTGATGCAAGCAAATGTTTTAATACTGTTTAAAGGTACCTATTAGTAAAACTTAAAATATTGTTCATATCAAAAATAGACTATACAAATATTTTGACTAGTTTTGTGACTGTGAAATAGACTTTTAAAATCTAAAAAAAAATTTGACATAATTTTTGTACTTTCGATGTTCGTTCCATATATCTAGTAAATTTAAAGTCCAGCCCGATTGTGTTTCTTGATGTATAAATGAAACATTGTGCGCTATGTTATGTTTAAATTTTCGTTTTATAACTCAATTCCCAATACATTTCAAATTAATAATTCTAATGTCGAACAACCTTGTTATCAAGTAACCCTTAATCTGTATACTTCAATACTTAATCCTTGTCGACAAAGAAACTCTAATACCCAATACCTTTGAACCCAATAACTTACTTGTACAGTAATCCTTATATCTACTTATACTCTCATATTGTCTTATATAATACCTCAATGCGTAAGTTAACTACTAAAAATGATGAAATCGCGCAGTCAGTATTTAATATGAATTAAGCATAAGAGTTTGCTTCTTTTAGTATTTATCAAAGCATGTTTGAAGTACTACTCTAAACGAGAACGCTTTCGTTTCTCGTGAAATGATCTTCGACTTGCTTTTCTTTTATGAGATTTATTTGATTCTCGCTTCAGGCTCCAGCAATAATCTGCGAACATGTTTATCCCCTAAACACCTTGATACCTTTTTTCAAATTCACTCAAGTCTTGGTGCATCCTTTCTCCATGTTCTTCGCTAAAATCTCCGAGATTTTCAGGGAACCAGTCAAGGTGTGAATGGAGAAAATGCAGTTTCAGACTCATTAAACACCCCATTTCTTTATAATTTTGTACTAAATTTCCAACAATATTTTTGTAATTAGGGTCTTTATGATTTCCAAGAAATTTAGTCGTCAGCTCTCTAAAACTTTGCCATGCTGCTTTTCCTTTGGCATTCATTTTCCTCTCAAATGCATCATTTTTTAGGAGGTCTCTTATTTGTGGTCCAGTAAATATGCCCTCTGTCATTTTAGCTTTAGAAAGATTAGATAGCACTTTAAAAATATGCATGAAAGCAGGACTTTCGTTTCGGCTCATGGCCTTGACAAGTTGCTTTGCAATACCTAGTTTGATATGCAAAGGTGGAAGTAGGACCTTATTGGTTGATATCAAACTTGGACCTATGATGTTTTTTTCACCTGGAATTAATTCTTGTCTCAACGGCCAGTCTTTCCTCACATAATGCTCATCTCGAGCCTGACTATTCCACTCACAAATAAAGCACGGATAAGAAGTGTTTCCAGATTGCTGTCCCAGTAATATTGTAAATATCTTTAAGTCCTCACAAAGTTCCCACTGGTTTTGATCGTAATTCAATTTTTGCAATAGCAACTCAAAATTATGGTATTCTTCATCTAATACAACAGAATGAGCGACTGGTAAAGGGGCATAAATATTTCCATTATGTAACAAGATAGCTTTTAAGCTTCTTTTTGAAGAATCTATAAACAGTCGCCAATCACTTGCCGTGTATTCTATACCGTATTCTTGCACTAACCCTTCAATATTATGGCAATAGACTAGATTATTCATTTTAGTAAAATATTTTCTGAATGGACGTTCTCTCGAACGATAGACAGAAATTTTTGTTCCTGTGGATAGACAATTTTTTTCTTTTAGCCTAGATGCTAAAAGCTCTGATCTATCTTTCGAGAGTCCCAAGTCTCTGCACAGATCACTTAATTGGTTTTGATTAAATGTTTCGGCTTCCGATATATAATTTTCCTCAACATCTGATTCTTCTGTGCTGAAATTTTCTCTTTCTTCGTGTTCGAATGTTTCATCTGGCATATCTTCATCAGTTACCACTGCTTGTCCCAATTCATTAATTTCCATGATATGATCAGAATTTGTTTCAATAAGAACTGGTAAAGTCACAGATGTTACACGTGCATATGAAATAGAATCCTTATTCTTTCGGTTGTACCCTTTCAAGTTTGTTAAGCAGAAGTAACAGTCGGTGGTATGGTCTGTTGGGGGTCTCCATATCATTGACCGAGAAAATACCTGGTTGTTAATTCTATATAAAACATTGCGGCATTTGTGACATATAGATTTTGGTGTGTAAGAGGCCAAGTTTCCCACCAATGTAGAGCTACGGTCGCATGATGACGACGCCTGCGGGCCCGCTTTCCCACCCTGACCAGAAGCCGATTCTGGGTTTCCGGGACCCTGTCTCGTAATTTTTTTAGGAGTAGTTGCCATGACGGCATAAACACCGTAACCCAGGGACTTCGCCGGATAGTGAGACAACTCCGTTGCCCACCGTCACCACGTGGAGCTGCCCTAGGTGCAACTACAGCTTAATACTGGAGTTTAAAGCGAGACTGAGCTAAATTTATAAAAAAGAAGAGAATAAATAATTTCGCGAGGAACGAAAAAGCATTTTATTGTCAAAGTAAAACTCCAAATATATATACAAAGATACTTAAAATGACCACCGTATATCTTTTGAGCATAAGATCATGCAGGATTTGAACTGAATGATCTGAAAAAATAATAGATGAATTTTTTCAGATTTTTTTCCACGATTTTTTGTATATTTGACCTTCAAATGACCTTCAAATGACCTCTGGGAAAAGGCGTAAGGTCAAACAAACTACGAATTCGGACTCAGGGACCTCAAAAACATACGCATGAAATTTTTCAGATTTTTCCTACGGTTTTTTCTCTATTTGACCTTCAAATGACCTCTGGAAAAAGGCGTAAGGTCAAACAAACTACGGATTCGGACTCAGGGACCTCAAAAACATACGAATGAATTTTTTCAGATTTTTCCTACGGTTTTTTCTCTATTTGACCTTCAAATGACCTTGAATCTGATGTGATAAAGGTTAACCAACCCACTCATCGTAATCAGCGACCCCAAAAACCCCATAAGGACCATACCGCTCCGAGTGTTTTTTTTTAGATCAAATGTTGACCTGTGTAATCCTCGAGATTTCAATATTGAACAATACGAAATAGTTTATAATGAAAGTAAGAATAACAAATGTGATGGATGCATAGGGTACATTAGAAGTGCGTTGCTTGTTGACTCTAAAATTATTACGATTGACATCTGCAATTTTCTGAGGGTAACGGTATGTAAAAACAATGTAACTTTATGTTTGACTGCTATATATAGACCTCCATCTGTGCAAGTTGATGTACTTTTGAATTGTCTGGAAATTTTCCTAAATGACAAAAATTTACATTTTTATGATAATGAAACTTTCTGCAGAGATACAAATATAAACCATCTAGATAGAAATAGTTTAATTGTTGGTAATTACATGGATTCTTTAAACGAAAATGGTTTTAATTGGGTAATTAATCAAGCAACCAGGAAAGATAGAAACAGTGCAACTTGTATAGATCATTTCTTTGTAAAGCACGGGCAGCGGTGTGCAGTCCATGGGGTGATTCTGAACCACGGCTTTACTGATTATTTCCCTATTCTTTTAAATATAAATATAAGTAAGATAAAGGAAAATTTAATGTCTAAAAAGTTTGCTAATAAAATAGACTTTACGAAAGTAAACCAAATTTTGGAAGGGGAACATTGGTGGGATGTAAACGAATGTATAGATATTTTTATAAATAAGTCTATTATTGATAGATCCACACTTCGCAAATATATTGTATGCAATAAGAGACGAATTAAACCTTGGATTACTCAAGGATTGCTCAATTCTATACGTCAGCGTGACAAATTAAAAAGAATATCTCCTAGAGACCCTGAGAATTTTGTAACTCTTAATATGTATAAGAATCACCGTAAGATGTTGACTAAGCTAATAAATAAAACCAAAGTTGATTATTACACTAATATATTTCAGCTGAACTTAGGTGGCTTTAAAAAAACTTGAAATTTAATAAAGTTGGCTAGCAATAGTTAAAAAAATAATCAGAAAATAGGAGCAATTTCCAATGATAAAGGAATTGAAATTCTAGACGAAAAACTCAGAGCAGATGAGTTTAATAAATTTTTTTCTGGGATAGGAAAGAAATTAGCTAATAGTATAACTGTTCCTAATACAGATGCTGTTTCTGATAGTGTTCCTAAAGGACCTGGATCACTTTTTCTGGAACCGATATTGGATTTTGAAATAATTCAAATTATAAACTCACTTAAAAACTCTTCAAGTGCGGGCGACGACAACCTTAAAGTAGATCTTCTAAAACGATACCACAGATTTATTCTCGAACCCATATCCCATATAGTAAATTTAATTTTTCGAGCTGGATTATTTCCTGACAGTCTAAAGAAATGTACCATAACGCCTATACATAAGGGTGGTTCGCGTAACGAAATTACGAATTATCGTCCCATTGCAATTATCAGCAACCTGAGTAAAATTATTGAGAAATGTATCAAGTTGCGCCTAGACGATTACTTAAATAAAAATAAAATAATATCCGATGCGCAGTATGGTTTTAGACAGAAGTTGGGCACTGAAGATGCTCTTATAAGGGTAATAAACCATATTTCTGAGAACTTTGACAATGGCAATAAATCACTTTTGATATTCTTGGACCTGACAAAGGCTTTTAATACTATGTCTCACCGCATATTGTTGGAGAAAATTGGGCATATTGGAATTAGAGGGATCCCGTATGATCTAATAAAATCATATCTGATCGGACGTACGCAGCAAGTAAAAATAGGAAAATCAATGAGCTCATCACTTCCAATTGAGTGCGGTGTGCCACAGGGTACAGTGCTTGGGCCGTTGTTATTTACAATATACATAGCATTTTTTATCTCAAGGATCTATGGTTTGTTATGCCGACGATACTGTCATAATGTTACAGGATAAAATATGGGGCCGGGTCTCTGAGAAGCAGAACTGGTAAGTTGTGGTTGGATTTGAACTTATTGCCCTTAAATATTGATAAATCAAAATTTATAGCTTTCACATTTAATAAAAGGAATTATCCGGACAAGAATTTTATAAAAATTCATGAACCTGGCTGTAATAACTTTACTGCTTGTGATTGCAATCTGAGGATCTGCTTCACCGATAACATTAAATATTTAGGTGTATACCTAGATTCGCATTTAAGATGAGATTCTCACATAGATTATATTACAAGTAAAATTCGAAAAATGTATTTTAGGTTTTATCAGATTAGGCAGTGGTTACCCAAGAAATATTTGTTATATGTATATAAAGCACTTGTGGAGTTAGTGATAGGCTATGGCTTGGTAGTTTGGGGGTCCGTGCGGATTCGGTATCTTCGTCTTTAGTAATAGCCCAGAAAAGGGTTCTAAAAATAATACTGTTTAAACCGCGAAGATTTCCTACCAACAAACTATACGATTTGGCTAAAAAATAAATTGACTAACTAGTTGCTTGAGAACAAAATAGATCATTATTGAGAAAATAAATAAAGTATGTATTTAAAATAAGATGGTTCTAGTACATTTGTAATAAGCACTAATAGTAGATTATGAAATGATGATGCACGCACATTCTTCTTCAAGAAAATTGTGCATCGCTTAAAATGTATTATTGCCTTGTAATTTGGTTTTTACTGCTAGGGAAATTGTCTTTTCCTGTATTGGTTCTTGTTTTTTACTCGTCCATTCCTGGATTCCTGGCAATGGTCTTTCCTAATATTTTCTATTTTGCCCTGTCTTGTGCTTTTTGGTGCCAGTCTCTACCAGCTATCCACTTGATATCATCTATCTATCTCAATTGGGGTCTACCTCTACTTCGTTTTGTCTCCCTAGGTAGCCACTGTATGATTTTCAGTGAGCATCTTTCATCTTGCTGTCTTGCGACATGTCCAGTCCATTGCCACTTCAGGTCGGTAATCTTCTCTATAACATCCGTAGCCCTTGTTCTTCTACGGATCTCCTTATTTCGGATTCTGTCACTTAGAGACAACTCCAACATTGACATTTCCATTGCCCTCTGTATTACTCTCAGTCTAATGGCGTTCTTTTGCGTTAGACACATTGTTTGCATTCCGTATGTTTTTACCGATAGAATACAAGCATCGAAAACTTTCTCTTTTAAATTAATCGGGATACTACTATCTCTTAACAGGAAGGAGAGTCTCCCAAATGCTGCCCAGGAGAGCTGTGTTAGCCTGGTAACCTCCCTGTACTGAATCTTTTTTCCTGGAGTGATTTAATGGCCCAAATAGTAGTATTCACTAATATTCTCTATATCCTGGTTCTCAATCGATATACGTCGGTCTTCTAGGGGCATTATTTTTGTTTTCGAGTAACTCATTTTAAGGTCAACCTGTTTCGACTCATAACTCAGTTGTTGAAGCATTGATTCCAATTCATTCAAGTCACTTGATATCAACACAATGTCATCCGCAAATCGGAGATGGTTTAGATATACTCTGCCAATTTTGATTCCTTTATCTTCCCATGGCAGTTTCTTAAAGACATCCTCGAGTACAAGTGTAAATAATTTTGGTGATATAGTGTCTCCCTGACGAACGCCTCTTTCAACTTTGATGCTATTGCTTTTCGTCTGTTCATCTATCTTTATATGAAGCGAAACATTTTTGTAGATATTTTAGATGAGTGTAGTATATCGAGTGTCAATTCGTGCTCGGTCCATGGCCTCTAATACGTATCGAATTTCGACTGTGTCAAAAGCTTTCTGAAAGTCGATAAAGGCTAGGTGCATTTGTACATTATATTCAGTTGTTTTCTCTATAAAAAATCTTATGGTTTGCAGATAGTCAATTGTGCTAAAGCCCTTTCGGAAACCAGCTTGGTATGTATCAAATTTTGATGTTAGTCGATTGGTAATAATTGTTGTAAATAGTTTGTACAAGTGGAACAATAACCTTATCGGTCTGCAGCTTTCTATGTTTGCTGAGTGTCCTTCCTTAAACAATAAGATAATTTCTGCATCCAACCAGCTCTCCGGAACTTTTCCTTCATGTAGGCATTTATTAAAGAGCATACGGATACATTTTTCTAGCATTGGTCCTCCAAACTTAAACATTTTAGCCGTAATTTTATCTTTGCCAGGGCTTTTTCCATTTTTCATGTGTTTTAGGGCTTTCTGTAATTCTCCTGGTGTTATATCTGGGATATCTTCTGATCCAGAATTCATTACCTTAGTTCTTACTCCCAGGTTCGGCGTTGTTGATAAGTAAAGAGTAGTATAGAATTTCTCTCTTACCTTAGCGATTTCTTTTTTATTGGTTATCATTAAGCCGTTTACGTCCTTTATTTTACTCAGTTGTGGTTTTCCTCTTGATAATTCAGAATTCAATACATCCATATTGCTGTTCTGGTCGATTGTATCTTGTATCAATCTTGTATTGTGAGCTCTAATGTCTTTCCGTATTTCCTTTTTGACAGTTTTATTTAGGTTTTTATATCCATCTGTGTATCCTTTGTTCCACAAGTTTCAGCGTACTCGGAGTCAATTTATTGATTCTTGAGATTTACCTTGTGGCACACACTTTTTTGACGCTTGCCTGAACACTTCTTGTTAGATATTGAGTCAGTTTAATCCATTCAGTTCATCTATATATATATATATATATATATATATATATATATATATACGAGGCTGGTTTGAAAAGTCCGTGCAAAGTCCGAGAGATGGCACCACCGGCGCGTATCGAGGTCATGTTTAGTTAGTAGCATCTCTTGAATGAACGCACACCAAGTTTCAGCCATATTGGTCTATTTCTTTGTGTTTGGCATTCGTGTGAATCAAGGAAGTCGAGTGATTTTCAAGAAATGGATGAAAAAGAATTTCGTGTGGTGATTAAACATTACTTTATGAAAGACAAAACGCCTCAGGAGACTAAATAGAAGCTTGATAAACATTATGGTGACTCTGCACCTTCGATTAGAACAGTTTATAAGTGGTTTCAAAATTTTTGGACTGGTAATATGCGCACAGGTGACGCTGAACGTTCTGGACCGCCTGTGGAGGTTACGACTCCAGAAATCATTGATCAAATCCATGATATGGTGATGGATGACAGAAGAGTTAAGGTGCGTAAGATTGCTAGTGCTGTGGGCATCTCGACTGAACGGGTACATAATATTTTGCATAAACATTTGGACATGAGAAAGCTATCCGCAAGATGGGTGCCGCAATTGCTCACGCTTGACCAAAAACGGAATCGTGTGAAGTGTTGCAAGGATGGTTTGCAGCTGTTCCAGAAGAATCCGGAGGACTTTAAGCGTCGTTTCGTCACGGTGGATGAAACATTACTATACTCCTGAGATCAAACAACAATCTAAACAATGGGTTACCAAGGGGGAATCTGCACCAAAAAAGGCAAAGACCGTTCCTTCGGCCGGAAAGGTTATGGCGACTGTCTTTTGGGATTCGCAAGGGATAATCCTCATCGACTATCTGGAAAAGGGTAAAACTATTACAGGTGAATATTATTCATCGTTATTGGACCGTTTGAAAACCGAGCTGCAAGAAAAACGCCCGCGATTGGCCCACAAGAAAGTCCTTTTCCATCACGACAACGCACCAGCACACACCTCAGCAGTTGTGGTCGCAAAACTAATGGAAATAGGATTCCAACTCGTTTCACATCCCCCCTATTCTCCAGACATGGCTCCCTCGGACTACTATTTGTTCCCCAATTTGAAGAAATGGCTGGCGGGACAAAGATTTTATTCAAACGAGGAGGTGATTGCAGACACTAATGAATATTTTGCAGACTTAGACAAATCCTATTATTCGGAAGGGATCAACAAACTAGAACATCGTTGGACGAAGTGTATAAGCCTAAAAGGAGACTATGTCGAAAAATAAAAAAGGTTTACCACAAACACATAAGTAGTTTTTATTTTTGCACGGACTTTTCAAACCAGCCTCGTATATATATATATATATATATATATATATATATATATATATATATATATATATATATATAGCCTTTCTCAAAATTTTTAATTTTTTTTTGTCGGGTTTGGCTTGGACGTGGATGTTTAAGTTAATATTTAACATATCTTTGCTCATTTCACTGAATCACAACGTACTCTTTTTTTTCATTTTTCGTTACACTAACAACATGTTAATTAGTTTTCATTGTCATTTATTTTATTTTAATTTAAAAATTGGGACGAACACAACATGTAGACTGCATTATAGTACTATAAAATATAATAAAATACATACAGGGTCAAAGAAAAATAACAAAATCATACATATAACATATATATATATATATATATATATATATATATATATATATATATATATATATATATATATATATATATATATATATATGCTTCAAAGTTTTTAGCCTGTACTAAACTCAAATTCAACCATAATTAATTCCATATTTGGGGCACAACTTCCAAGCATGGTCTACATTTATTGGATTCTCTTCTAAAAAAAGCTGTTTACTTGATTGAGGACTCCGAAGTCAACAGAAAACTTAATTTTTTAGAACTTCGAAGAAAAGGTACAAGCTGTAATGATTCAGCATTAATGTCATGCTGCATTATTTACATACATGCGGCACTATTGTAGCGATTTAGGGTGCATACCTAATCTTCATAAAAAAATTACAGTCGCTATTCTCCATCTAACTCTTGAAAAGCTATATTTTTTATTTTTTTACTTATTTACTTACTTACTTACTTACTTAATCCTTATGCCTTTCTACCCCTTTTGTTGGGAGCGTAAGGCCTGTGGAGTTGAGCTATTCTATATCTGTCTCTTCCATATTTCCTTCTATATCCTTCCATCCTGTTTAAATTGCCGATTGCCTCTTTTGTTTCTTCTGTATTAGTTTCTTCTGTTTGTGTAAGTTCTGTATCTTGTTCCGGTATTATATCTATATGTCGATTTTTGTATGCTTTTGCTTCTAATTTTGTGCATCCATTTTCTTTTGTTTCTATTTCAGTGATTCCTACATAGTGCATTTGTTGTTCTTCTGTCAGTTCATCCTCTTTTCCGTTTATACCCCTATTATTCTGTGTTCTCAATCTAATAATTCGATAATTATTTTCCATTTCTTTCTTCCTATTTATTTCTTTGATTATCTTCTTATTCGTATTCATTTTACTAGTCTTCACTCCCGTATCCTTTATCTTTGCCAGGGTCGTCGTCAATCTACCTATCTCTCTCCTTTTTCTCAGTTTTTTGACTTGATGGTCGTAGTATTCTTTGTTTGTTCTTTCAGTTTTTCTTCCTCGATTTCCCATTTAAATTCCTTCGATTATGATTTTTTGATATCCTATTTTCACCCTTTTTCCATTCTTTCTCTCGCTCTCTGCTATATGCTTCAATTTCTTTTGAATTTCTCGTTCATGTTTTGTTAAATCGTTGTTTATATAAACTCTCTCTCTTAGATTTCTCAGTTTGTTTTTATTTTTCATTACAGCTGCTTTATTTCCCGTGTTTCCAAGTTCTATCTTGTATATAGTCGCTCTTATTTTTATCACATCTTTAATTTGACCTTTTGTGTCAATACTCCTCTCTATAAAATGTTCTACACCTATTTTCAGATCTGGTTGGCTATTCGTTTCAAATCTCATTTCCGATATTACAATATTATTCCTTAGGTTGTCTTTTTCCATTCTACTCATCTTCAAATCCATACTTCTCATGTTCTTATTTTCGTCTTTCAATACTTCATTCCCCTTTTTTAGTTCCTTCAACTCTTGTCTTATATCCTTTATGCACATTAGCTCTCTGATCATTTCTATCAAATTTTCTATTTTATCTACTCTTTGGTTTTTCCCTTTCTGTGGTGTTATCAGCTTTTTACTCTTCTTAAATAATCCCATTGGCTCTTCTTTTTCTTCGACTCTTCCTCTTTTCTAGTCTCCTGAGGTATAATCATCGCTATCCATTGTTCTTTCTGTTATAAAAACTTTACGTGTGTTCCTCGTATATTCCATTTTCAAACACGGGAGAAAAAAAAGTGTTATTTATATTTCTTATAACCGTAAATAGTAAAACGATCAATGTCGTCGCTTATCGTTTCGTTGGCTTCATACAACTTTACAGAATTATTCTCATAAACCTCCAAATTTTTTACTTATTGTCTTAATTCTAACTCTACACTCTGCTTTATTTCTAGACCCTCTAGTTTGCAATCGACTAAAATAATTAAATAGATCGAAACACTACCGTAATAGTGCTCGTTGCACGAGTTGACTATTGCCGGGCGTTCGATTCACATGTACACACTTCGCGATCCGAAACTCAACTCCTTTATTTTTTTATACTCTATATATTTCATAGAGATTGTAACATTCATTTTTTCCTAGATTTTAAGACCATGTAATGTTACTGATTTTTCCATTTCAAATTGTACTTATTTTCATTTTTGTTCCGAACGGTATATTAAACAGGGATTCCCAGACGTTCGGTATATAGTGAGTTGTGCGTGTTCCTGACCGAACCTCTCGCTACGCCGCGATTGGTGGAATGTTTGATCGGCAGTTTTGATTGGAGCGTCGTGATATTACCGGCAAAAGTCGCACGATTATTTAAGGCTCCTCAGAACTTGAATCGAGGAGGTTTTCCATCTAGCCGCAGCCAGGCAGTACCGTCTAGCCGAGAGGCTATTTTCCATCTAGCCGAAGTAGGCTAATTTTTCATCAGAGCCGCTAAGTAAAAGCACCAGTGTCTTAAATAAAAGCCGTAGTGGGCTTTCTAAGTGTTTGTTAAGAAAAAGTGTGAAATCGGGCGTAGTCGATCACAGCAGGAATAAAAAACAGTAAGTCAACAAAACTCCCTTCAATAGACTTATTCGAGAGTAGCGCCTTAACTGCAATGAAAAACAGACTAAAAAGTGAAGTGTAAAGCACGATTTCTCGTCTTCGGGGGTTATAATAGTCTAAAATTTTAATGTAACAACTACTAGTTAGGCTAGAATTTGTTAGGTAACACTGTAAAGGTTAGAACTTTTCATTTTAAAACATGAATAAATTTTCTTTTTTGATTAAAGCTAGTGTCTCACTGAATATTTATTTTTCTTTTCAGGATAAGTTGTACTAGACTAATTCTTTTTAGTAATACCCATAAAACCCTTCAGCATTTTTCCATTTTTTTAGCTGAAGTTAGATCCTTTCTATTTTAAAATGGATGGTGCCCAAAATTTCGTACAGCTAAAGCCTTTTAAAAAATAGAAATGAATTCCAAAAAAGACGTAAGACAATTATCTCTGACCCATATTTCTCTACCAAGGAAAACTGAGCTAGTGTTTGTTTAATTTCTTTAGTTCTTTTAAAAATCAGGATCCACTCAATTCATTAGCAGAAATTAAAGCGGGGCTGCAAGAAAATTGTGCTCAAGCTTGGGGAGTCCAATATTCAAAGGTTACAAAAATGACGCAGTGTACGTGGGGTGCAATTAAACACCTTTTCACAGGCTACAAAATTACGCCCAAGCGTGGGACAAACAACTTCTCACAGGGTACAAAAAAAGATGCCTCAAACTGAGGACATTTTATCAAAAGTTACAAAATTACGCCCAAGCTTGGGGGAACATTTTTTCATAAGTTACAAAATGGCGCCCAACGTGGGGCTTTTGGAATTTTATTTTTTAAAGGGTTCAGTGTACTAGCTTTCGAACAAAATAAAAGCTCTAACTTTGCAGATATTTTTATTTCATAATATTTATTAAAAGAAACTACACAATAGCAATAAGACAAAAGCAGGAAATTTGTAGAATTATTTATTTCAATTTATCTGATGGTGATATTTGAATTTTGTCGTTGACTCTAAGATAAGAGATCCCTGTTTTTTTCTTAAAAGCTAGCTTTATAGTTCAGATTAGCAGATGTGCTGGTCGACTTTAATTTTACACTGTTTATTTTGCGGATAGCCGAGGAAAAAACGGTACGTTTTTTTTCTCACCTATATTTTGCATGAATATTAAAAATACTTTGCTGATAGACGAAACGATATTTGGAGATTTTTTATAGGAAATTCTTAAGATATTAGTAAAAGAATTTTAATAGAAGGCAATACTTAGAAATTTTTTTTGAAATTGTCGAAGATTTTTTAAATGTTTGATAAAGAAGTTTACATATTTTAAGTGCCTTTACATATTTTTTATTTTGACTATTGGGAGCACAGGAGAAATATTTTTACGACTTTTTAAACAATTCTTTTAAATTTTATAATCTAAATTATCATGGAAGCTTTCAATTTTAAAGTCAATCACCTACTGGAAAATGAATTAGACTATGAACTGAAAATCCGTCGTACTTTCTCAGAACGTCCGGTCGCGGATAAAAGAAAGATTCTAACGAGGATCTTAAGTAAAGAAATTAATGAGCCGGGAAAAAAAAATGATAAAAATAGGGGATGACACCCTGTCTTTTACAGAAGAAACGGCTGGTATCGAAAAGAGTTTAAATTCTATCCAAAACTTAATCGATAGTTATGACGGCGATCCAAATGATTCACTTGTACACCGGGTTAAATCACGTTTATCGCATGTAGCGGGTCGCGTACAAAAAATTCCCATGCCGGATGACGAAAAGGAAGCGTCGAAGTTTTCCAAATATGTTCAAGAAACAATAGCTACGTGTGTACTCATGGAAGCAAATCTTGCAGAAAAGATAGCTCCTGGTCATGAGTTACCACAGCTGCCTATTACAACCCCAGTCATAAACGTACCAGCTCCAATCGTGAATTGCGCAGCCAGAAATATTCCTGTCAGCGAATGGCAATTGAAATTTAATGGAGACTCAAAGAGGCTCTATCCTTTTTTGGAGAGGCTGACTGAAATAGCACAAGCTAGGAAAGTATCGGAAGATGAACTTTTCAGCTCTGCTGTAGAATTTTTCACTGGCGATGCTTTCATTTGGTATAGAAGCATAAAATCAAGTGTCAACGACTGGCATTCCTTGGTAGATAGGCTAAAGAAGGACTTCTTGCACTGGGATGATGATGAAGAATTGTGGTCGGAAATAAAGAGGAGGCTACAAAAGAAGAATGAGTCCACTGTGATTTTTATTGCCCACATGGAATCTTTATTTGGTAGGTTATCCACCAAGCCTTCGGAAAGTACCAAAGTTAAATTTATACGTAGGAATATTCTGCCTAGCTTCGTCAATCGGTTAGCTCTACTAGATATTAATTCGGTAGCCGAACTCGCCGGGTTATGTAGAAAACTTGAAGAGTCCGATTATTTGTTGGAAAAGAGCAGACCAAAAGGCGAAACTAATATACATCAAGTAGAGTATAATCCAAATGGCCGAAGTGGAGTCTCGACAAATAAAGTTGGGAATTTAAATCGGAACTCTAGGAGTAACCGGAAAACGGGTAAAAGAAAAAATAGTGATTATAAAATTAGCGACACTGCAGCTAAGGTGAATGACAAGTCGGTTTTACCTAAGGCAATTTCCACGTGTTGGAATTGCGAAGGTCCGAATCACACTTACCAAAGTTGTACAGCACCTAAGCGGGTATTTTGTTTCAAATGTGGAACAACTGGTGTGAGACTAGCATCATGCCCCAAATGTACAAAAAACGAGTAAGGACGGTATATTACCGAGGCGGATATACTAAGTCCAACAAAAAAGCCTCTAATCTTTCGGCTAAGTCACAAGCTCACGTTCGCAGTAAAGCCCCTAATCCAAAACGTTCTAGAAACACGGACGAACAAAAATATTCCAATAGATCAGATTGGACTAAATGGTTACAAAAAGTTTCTGATTTTTTTAAGTCTAATAAAAATTCTCCTTCTCAAGTTAAAACTCCTGCTTCTCCAAATGGTCACATGTCTCCTTTATTCGTGCATAAATATTCAGATAACAGACCGCATATCAAGATAAATCTTTTAGGTGTCCATTTTTCGGCTTTATTTGACTCTGGTGCAAATGCCTCCGTTATAGGTCAGAATGGTATTAAGATTTTAAGTCGTTTAAGTATAAAAATATGCCACGTCAAAAATAAAAGTGTTACCACTGCAGATGGCAGCCGTCTAAAAGTTTTAGGTACGGTTGAGTTGCCGCTAGTCTGCAATGGTCATTGTTTAGTAATCTCTGCTTTAGTAGTACCTTCTCTATCACATACTTTGGTTTTGGGATGTGATTTTGCACAAAAATTCGGAATTTTAGTAAATTTTAAAAATAATTCGTGGTATCCACAGTCCCTAGAAGTCAATTCTCAAACAAGTTTTAAAGATAGTTATTCAGAAAGTTCCTTAGAAAACCTTTTCTCGCGTCTATGTACCCTAGATGATCTCTCGCGGACGGAACGCTTAAAAGCCGAAAAAATAATAAGCTCTTTCAATGAAATAAGTAGCAAAGATAGGTTAGGCCGAACGAATAAAATCAAGATGTCTATAGATACGGCTGATGCCAGTCCTGTAAAGACAAGGCCCTTCGCCATGTCTCCTTATATGTCAAAAGTATTAAATAAAGAGTTGGACGAAATGTTGAAACTCGGAGTGATTGAAGAATCAAACAGTCCTTGGTGTTCTCCAATCTTATTGGTGAAAAAGGCCGATGGACAGTATCGTCTGTGCTTTGACGGAAGAAAGCTCAACGAGGTCAGCAAATTTGATAACTACCCATTACCGAACATCGACAGAATTTTGACATCACTCAGGAATGCTAAGTATGTATCTTCGATAGATCTTAGAAAGGCTTTCTGGCAAATTCCTTTAGACAAATCCTCTAAAGAAAAGACCGCTTTTTGCAGTAGTAGGCCGAGGTCTATTTCAGTTCGTCACTATGCCGTTTGGTCTAAAGAACGCTGCTCAAACTCAGCAACGTTTAGTGGACGCTATATTTGGTCCGAAATATGAGCCACATATTTTTACCTATCTCGATGATATTTTAGTAACATCGGAAGACTTCGAATCGCATATTCGCTTACTTAAGGAAGTAAAAGATAAATTGAAAGAGGCCGGACTGACGATAAATTTGAGCAAGTGTGATTTTTTCAAAACTTCTCTAAAGTTTTTAGGCTATATTGTAGGCTCAAATTCTTTGCGTACCGATCCGGATAAAGTAGCAAGCATGGTTAATTATGCGAGACCTACTAATACTACGGAAGTCAAGCGTTTCGTAGGAATGTGTTCATGGTACAGACGTTTTATTGAGAATTTTTCTACCTTGTTGTCGCCTATTAATGATCTTTTGAAAGGACGAAAAAAAGGACAATCGATAGATTGGACAAAGGCAGCCGAAGAATCTTTTATAAAGATTAAAGAGCTATTGGTTTCAGCTCCCATTTTATCCCAACCAGATTTTTCCCAACAGTTTTATATTTCTAGCGATGCTTCTAATACCGGTTTAGGGGGCGTCCTAACACAGAAAATCAATGGTGAGGAAAGAGTGATAGCGTATGCCAGTAGAACTTTATCAAAGGCTGAACGTAACTATTCGGTTGTTGAAAAAGAATGTTTAGCCGTACTCTTTAACATCGAAAAGTTTCGACCTTACATTGAAGGTGTTCCTTTCACGGTCATAACAGATCATTATAGTTTATTGTGGCTTAATTCTATTAAAAACCCTAGTGGCAAACTAGCGCGTTGGGCGATTAGGCTGAGACAACATGCGTTTAAAATGCGTTTTGATATCTTAAAGTTTGTGAGGACCTGTGAAATATGTGGAGCGCAGAAATCTCCAAATACACTACCTATGGGACTGAAGGGAAAAGAGAAAACGGTCAATTACCCTTTTCAAGTCATAGCAGCTGATCTAGTAGGTTCATTTCCACGTTCAAAACAAGGAAATAAATGACTTTTCGTAATTTCTTGCTGGTTAACAAAGTATACCGTGTTATTTCCTTTGAAAAGCTCTAAAGCCGAATGCTTTTTGAAAATTTTAGAAAACGATATTTTTCTAATCCACGGAGTTTCATCGCTTTCGATATGCGATAACGGTACTCAGTTTACTTCTGAGTGTCTTAAGAGCTTAAGTGAGACATATAGTTTTAACATACGTTTCAATCCCGTGTGCCCTCTACAAGATATTAGCGGGGCTATCATGATAAATATTAAAGTTGTCCGGGTATCGAAACATACATTTATTTTTCACACGCGGCAGTGCTGCCACCGGAGTTATTGCATTGCTACAACTACTGCCATATAAACTAACGCAACACCCAGCCGCTGAGCGGAATCGAACTGGCGATCGGCTTGTTACTACAATCTCTTAAATTACTAAGCCGTCGAGGCCAGCCGAAAATAAAACTAATCACTATTTTGTAATATTTTTCTACTGTATTAGAGGTATTCGAAATTAGAGTTATTGTCTTTTAATATCTCTTAACGACATTACTTTATTTTAATTATATTTATTTTAGACAGACCAGAAGAAATCAAATCTAGCGTTTTATTTTATTAAGTCAGTAAGAAGATTAGATTTAATCGTAACCCACAAACACATTCCAGTGTTATAAATGGACAGAAGGCCAGTTTGTACAAACAGTTAAATAAGATAAGGCACGCAAAGGTTTACGTTTTTATCGGCTTGTTATTTTATTAGCCACAATAATGAAGTGGATTTCTGTATTTCATTTTAAAAATATGTAGCACGTAAACTGTTTCGGCGTACAGTATCCGTAAATACATAGTGAATAAGGAAATACAATTTTACTTCCCCCCCCCCAAATTTTCATCTTTTAACATAATACTAAGAAAATCTTTAACACTCTAGCAAGGGCAGGTAAGAGAAAACCCAAACCCCCCTCAATAATTTATAATACCCCTTTCTAACATCTCTTAAAAGAACGAGAGGGGCGCACTAGATTCCTGCTGTCTGAGAATAATTGCAACGGTAATTAATATTCGACCGTTCAAAGTAAAAAAAGAAACAAGCGTATTGTCATCGGCAAAGCTGTAAATTGGATTCCAGCAAATCGTTCATGTAAAAGATGGATGGATGTTATGGAGTATGAGTGACTATGGAGCCTTGGGGCACACCAGTCTTGACAGTGCAGGTATTAAAAAATAATTGCAAACTGTCGCACTTAAAGAACACATTCTTAGGAAATAGGAAAGCTATAAGCGAGATCTTTAAGACATAATAAAAGTGCATGGCCTAACCAACTTCACTGTCGAATACTTTAGAATTATGTATTTTTCCTACAAAAGCCGCATTGATGGTGGATAATATTAATAATAAAATAAAGTTTAAAAAGATGCTATCGATCAGCATTCATAGCTTTCGATATTACTGTAAGCAATTCGACTGATCAGTTGAACTGTGGAGCACTTCCAGCAGTTTTTGAGATTAAAAAACAAAAAAAAGTTATTTTGAATCAAATCTGGAGAATAAGGTGGTTGAAGAACTATTTCGGGCCCGGCTCGTGCACTTTTGCCGTTGCAGCGGCCGATATGTGAGCAGGTGCATTGTGCTGGTGACGGGGCACTTTTTTGTCCGCTAATCTTGGTGGTTCCTGTTGCGCCTTTTTCCTAATAGTCAATCATGATTATACCGTATGAATCCCACAGAACAAAAACCAGTATATGGTCAGAACAACCTAACGGCGAATTTACAGTGACAGTGTAAATCTTTGAGTAAGCAGAGTAAAGCCAAAATTGATTGAAAAAATTCATCTTCAAGACCTTGCTCTCGGAAAAATTTGAATACTATTTGATGCTATGGACTTAAAGTCGCCGAGGATGATAATTTCGGCACTTAAATGATTAATTTGTAAATAATCGATCGTATCTGCAAGAGAAGCAAAAAATGTTTTCCAGTTAGCAATACTTCGTGATTAATAGAAGCAGCAGATGAATCTTGTATTTTGTTGATGATGACTTGTAATCTATTCTTTTATTTCTTTAAAACCAATCCAACATATAAATTTAACGTCAATACGATATTTGTTAAACGTTCGTAAAAATAAAAAAGGTAAAAATTTAAACAATATTTTAACATCTTTTAATTATTTAACTTAACGGCTTTCATTTTACACTTATGTAAATATATTTTATTTACATTTTAAAATAAACTATAAATATATTAATTATGGTATTGTCTCATAAATCACAGAGTACAAATATTATTCTCTGCTTTATCCAGTATGTATATATTTATTTATGAAACTAAAATTATTTGTTAATAATTAAATATATTATATAAACTTTAGAAATGAGAATTAAAAAATTAATTTCATTAATAAATACAATTTGAATTTGAATATTACTAGTCAGCTTTACTAAAAATCTGAGACTTAGCCCTCTTGCATGTAAATATCCTTATATAAACGGTTTCATACTATGTCATTTGACATAAGATCAAAAGTAGGAAGTAGCAAATATGACACATTTTAGAATCTCGACGCAGTTTTCATTTTTATAGGTTTAATAATACTTGAAAGCAAATTTTTTAGTCTTACAATGCACAACTTTATAGTTTTAGCTGACTTACTCAAACTCCTGTCAACTTAGGCGTCTAACCCTCAAATTAAAACAATTTTACTATTAGATTTTTTCAATGAATTAGCCAGTAATAATTTTATTAAATATTTATGTATATTCGTCATGATAATCATCCATCAGCTGTTCTCATCCACTGCTTTCTCTAAGAACTTCCATCGATCTCTGTCTTTTTTTATGGGTCTAGCATACGTGCTACAGGAGCGACACGTGTGCGGAGAAGGCGATTCACGTTGTTCTTGAATCGCTGTAGATTGTACTCGGTGGGAAACACAGTCCTGGGCAAATTATTCCAAAGGGATGATGTTCTCCATATAAAAGACTGCTTGAAAAGTGTTGTACGGGGAGTAACAAGCGGAACCTCATACGGATGTGAAGAATTAGCGCGACAAGTATTTCTAACATGCACCGCTCTGGGAGGAATTAAGTGGGCCACATCCTTCGAACACTTTCCATGAAAGTACTTGTAGAATAGGCTCAAGTCGCCAACCGTTCTTCGATGTTCCAGCGAATCAAGGCCGACGGTCAGTTCCGGGTCTCCAATCAGACGAACAGCTCTTCTCTGAACAGAATCCAACAAATTCAGTGTGTGTTTGGGAGAGGAGCCTCAAACATGGGTGCAGTATTCCATAGTCGGTCGAATTTGAGCTTTGTAAAGAATTAACAGTTGTTGTGAAGTGTAAAGCTTTCTGGTTCGAAATAATATTCCCAACTTTTGGAAAGCCCTCCTTGCTATGCCTGCAACATGTTCATGCCAGGATATATTTGCTCCCAAATAAACGCCCAACAAATTAAGTGACGATGCTAGGGGAATGGGGTGCCCCAACATGACTATATCGGATTCAGCAACGTTAACTTTTTTAGAAAAAACTGCCGTCTGGGTTTTTGTAGCGTTAAATTCCACTTGGTTACTGTTACCCCAAGATAGAATTTCTTCCAGGTCTTTGTTAAGTTTGATGACCTGCTGCTGTCTGCGGATATTCGCCTGAGTAGCCGATGTCCGAGCGTTCAAACTAAATGAAGAGATAAGCGTACTGTCATCTGCAAAGCTATAGATTGGATTTCCGTTCTTTTCCAGAAGATCGTTATTGTAATGAGAAAGAGAGTAGGAGAAAGTATGGAGCCTTGGGGCACACTGGTGTTGATAGTGAAGGTGTTAGAAAGAAATCCGTCGACCGCCATTCGTAAAGAACGCTCTCTGAGGAAACATGAGAGCCATAAACAGAACTTTTTAGACATACCATAAGAGCGTAGCGTAGCCAACAGTCCATCGTGCCAAACATGGTCGAATGCCTTGGATATGTCAAGAGCAACCGCTGGAGATTCTCCAAAGTGTTCAACTGGGCAATGGTCCAAACATGTGTTACATAAGTCAGGAGATCTCCTGTTGATCTATGTTTACGAAATCCATATTGGTGGCTAATAATGTTGAATCCTTCAAGATATTGTAAAAGATGCTGATTGATAACCTTTTCCATGACTTTCGATATTATTGAAAGCAGTGCGATTGGTCGGTAGTTATTTGGCAAGGTCGTTTTGCCTTTTTTAGGTATCGGCTGAACTGTAGCACATTTCCAGCAGGAAGGAAATATTCCCTTTCTGTAGGATAGGTTGAAGAGTCACGGAAAACTGGTGTTAGTTCCTTCGCACAGTTTTTGAGAACTATGGCAGGTATTTCGTCAGCCCCAGAAGCCTTTTTGGTGTCTAGCTTCATTAAAATACGCTTTATGATGTGCTGTTTGAAGACAACATCAGGCATCCTTGACTGCAATATGCGAATAGTAGGTAGTGTTTTTCCTTGGAAATCGACATTAAAATGTGAAGCAGAGTTCAGCTAACAAGTTCGCTTTCTCAACAGGTGTCGTTGCAGTAGAATTATCTCGCAGTGTGAGTAGCGGTATGATGGATTAGGTGAAATTTTGACTAACTGCCTAAGCGACTGACCAAAAGGACCTGGAATTGTTGGGACAAGCGAGAAGTCTGTTTCTAATTCGTTGATTGTGTGCCTCCTTGGTTTCGTCGATTTCGTCGAATTTCATATTATTGTTCATAAATATTAGTAATAAACTTGGCTTCCTGAAAATTAATATTTGGTCCAATATTTGTTAATGTTATTTGCAATTCGGTAAGCATTTGTTGAGTATCACCTGGATTGTCGGCTATTATCATAATAGCATTAGCAAAGTGCAGGTGGTTTAGGTATTCACCATCGATGTTTGTACCTGTTCCATTCCAATTAAGTTACTTAGAAGCAAATTTTCAGAGTGTAGAACAAGTGATGTCCTTCAAATATCTAGGGGCAAACATAACAAGTACTAGAAACCTTAAGGAGGAAGTAAAAACTCAAACAACAAAGGCATCATTAATATCAGGATACTTAAGAGATATAATTTGGAGAAACAAATATATGAGCACCAGGAGCAAAGTAAGAATATACAAAACATGCGTAAAACCGATCATGACGTACGCGATAGAAACCAGAGCGGAGAACACAATAACAAAACGACTCCTAAGAACAACCGAAATGCGAATACTTAGATTGATAACAGGACATACCTTTTTTGACCGGAATAGATGTGAAGAAAAAAGGGAAATGTGCGAAATACAGGATGTTGTGAGATGGGCAAGGAATAGGAGAAGAGAATGGAGAGATCATGTGGACAGAATGCCAAATGACCGGTTGGCTAAGGTTGCAAAAGAGAAGCGACCAAACACACTTCAACCGCTTGGAAGACCACCAATAAGATGGTATGAGAGCTGGTCTTCATCATCGCAATTGTTTCTGGGAAACCTTTGAAGTGAACACAGGAGATGGTCCTAACGTAGGAAGAAGAAGAAGAAAAAGAAGAAGAAGCAAATTCTAATACTGCCTTCAAAAGTTTAGGAGAGATCGTATGGCCTTGTCAAATTTCCTCTACTCGATATTTACTTCCGGATTCATGGAGTGTTACACTTGCTGTTGCGTTGTTATAAAAGAACTGAATTAACTGAATATATCTGCAGTTTATTCTCATTTGCTGCAAGGCAGATAGTATTGTCGGCAACTCCACTGTGTCAAAAACTTTTTTAAAATCAACAAATATTAAAAAGCGTGGTTTGTTGTATTCCATAGATTTCTTGATGACCGTTAGTACCGTATCCTCTTCTAAAGGCAGCCTGCTCTCCTGGTTGATAAAAATCTAGTTTTCACTCGTTATGACTTTGGTTGTTGTTGTTTGGTTGAGTTTCGGATCGCGATGTGTGTACACGTGAATCGAACGCCCGGCAATAGTCAACTCATTCAACGAGCATTATTACAGTAGTGTTTCGATCTATTTAATTATTTTGTGGATTGCAAACGAGATGGACTAGAAATAAAGCAGAATGTAGTGTTAGATTAAGACAATAAGTAAAAAATTTGGTGATTTATGAGAATAATTTTGTGAAATTGTATGAAGCTAACGAAACGATAAGCGACGACCTTGATCATTTTTCTGTTTACGGTGATAAGAAATATAAACAACAATTTTTTTCTTTTTCTCCCGTGTTTGAAAAGAGAATATACGAGGAACACACGTAAAGTTTTTATAACAGAAAGAACAATGGATAGCGATGATTATACCTGAGGAGACTCGAAAAGAGGAAGAGTCGAAGAAAAAGAGGAGCCAATGGGATTATTCAAGAAGAGTAAAAAGCTGATAAGAACACCACAGAAAGAGAAAAACGAAAGAGTAGATAATTTGATAGAAATGATCAGAGAGCTAACGAGATCAGAAGAGATACCAACAAGAGTTGAAGGAACTAAGAAAGGAGAATGAAATATTGAAAGAAGAAAATAAGATAATTAAAGGAAACATGAGAAGTATGGATTTGAAGATGCGTAGACTGGAAAAAGACAACGTAAGGAATAATATTGTAATATCGGGAATGAGTTTTGAAGCGAATAGCCAACCAGATCTGAAAATCGGTGTAGAACTTTTTATGGAGGGGAGTATGGACGCAAAAGTACAGATTAAAGATATGATAAAAATGGGAGCACTTTTACCCTGAATTGTCGCCTCCTCGGGTAAGAATGTAATAAAGTAACTATATAGAGTGGTAAGTTGTGTACTGTTAGTAATTTATACAATAGTCCATTGACCCAGACACTGTCTACAGCTTTTTGAATATCCAGTGCAATCTGCTGCTTGTTTATTTCATTAAGTGCGTCTTGTAGCACCCTTGCAATCAGCATAACAGTACTATGACCGCTCCAGAATCAAAATTGCTCGGCCTAAAACTTGTTGTCTATGTCGTATATGTTTGTTAGTTTGTTGAATATGTTTCTTTCGAGTACTTTTGATAAAGTACTTAAGAGTAAAATCGGCCTCTACGATTCCGTGGTCCCCGGGTTTTTGCCAGATTTTGGGATTGGAACCACCACAGATCTCTTCCACTTCTCAGTTTAATGTTGTAATTCTATTGTAGCGTTAATAATGTACGTAAATTGTAAGAGTGTTTTTGTCGGTATATGTTTCAAGAGATTAGTGAAGATTTCATCGTCTCTAGGGGCTTTATTATTAGGAAGATGTATTATTCCTTTCATTTCTACAGGGCTCGAATACAATTTTTTCCACTCACCAGGTGGTACAAGGTAATTTTTATTGACTGATTTCCTCACTATCCTATTTTGTTGAGGCATAAAGTTCGGTTGTTCACTGTATGTCTGTTCTATGTAGACTGCTAACGTCTTGGCTTTTGTTCGTCCATTTGTACTGTATTTGTTAAAGTTGGTATGTTATTGAATTTTGTTTTAAATTTTTTGGTCAGACGCCAAAGAGAATTGTCCAAGAATCCCGGTTTGACAGGTTTTTTTTTACGATTTTAGCGAATTAATTAAGATCTTTATTTTATTTTATGTAACAACTGGTTCTTTCAATTATCTTATCATGCTGTTTATTATAAAAAATATCGTTTCTTTTTTCATTATAAAAAATATCATTTAATTTTAGCAATAACCTTTATCTTATAAATTACTAATTTTATTGTCAAAATTACATTTCTTCACACTCTCCAAGAATTATTGTAGAAAATGTATTTACTTTCCTTAACTGCAGCGCGACAGCGCACTTTATTAGAATTTTTAGGATCAATTTACTTAAATAGATTGTGACTGACGATTAAACTGAGTCACTTTAGAAGGCAATTTTCTCAATTTTCGTTTTATGTTATTAGATTCTTTCGCTTTTGTGCATTTTTGAATTAATTTTTGAATCGAGAGCAAACCGTTTTATATGAGACAACTTTAAATTTAATAAATTAGAAATGAAAAAGGAACTCATGCTGAAAATAATAAAAGTAACGATAATGTGACGCAACGGCTCATATATAAGATTTTGAAAAACACACATGAATAATGTAGTTAGAATTATAAACAAGAAATGTAAAATTTACTTAATAGTTAAGTTGTGGGAACTTCTTTTTACTGAAACTTACCTATGCTAAACGGCCGCTCTTATACCGTAGAGATGGGATCTAACTCTAAAAACGCCTTTTTCTTATTTATTTTGGGCACCACCGGTTTATATGTATGCCAAACATAGAAAGAGGAAATGCTAGGTCATATCATTAAAATATAAATTTACTCAAATAGGCAATAAAACAAAGAAACCTAATTGAAAAGGATCGACATGTGACTTACCGTGGGATAGAGGCATTCTTAGGCAAATCGAAGACAGCAGTATATTCGATTTTGCTTGAACATTTAGTGGTGAAATAGATCTGGTTCCTATGGATTTAGCATAATTTGATCGAAACTCAAAAATTGGCTCGTGTTGACTGGTGTAAAGAAATGCTCAAAAAATTCGACCAAGGACATGCGAAATCCGTATACAACATCGTAACAGGAGACTAAATTTGGATACGAGCCGAAAACTAAGGAACAATCAAGTGTTTGGGTGTTCCAAGATGAACCGAATCGAATAAAAGTGGTTCGTTCGAGAAGCACTTCCAAGAAAATGGTCGCTTGTTTCTTTGGTTATACTAGACATGTAGCAACCAATGTTTTAAAGGATCGAAGAACAATTCATGCTGAATGATATATAACAATTTGTTTGCCAGTAGTTATCGATGAAATCAGGAAAAACAACCGAAAACCTCGTATTATTCTTCATCATGACAATGCCAGCTGTAACAGAGCATATCAAACAATTGATTATTTGACGGAGGAAAACATCAAAATAATGTCTCATTGCCCGTTTTAGCCTAACGAGTTCTTTTTGTTCCGAAAACATGGCTACGATACGTAGATGATCCATTTGTGGTATGGCAACACGGTGAAGACAACTTAAACAAGTTCCTGGAACACCTTAACAATATACATCCAAACATTAAATTTACAATGGAAAGAGAAGTAGCAGAACAACTACCATTCCTAGATGTCTTACTTCAATGAAAATTAGATGGTTCTTTGTCTCACTCAGCTCACATCATCATCCAGCCCAACTCTTCTCCGTTGCCAAATCTTTAGCTCACCGATGAGAAATCCCAACAGATAAGGAACATTTGCAACAAGAAACCAAGCTCCTTCGAAACGTTTTACTTTCAAATGGCTACAGTTAAAACACGATCCGGCGGGTCCTAAATAAACAACACAAACCGGAAAGAAAGACATTTACTACAAAAGCATTTCTCCCATATATAAAAGGCATCACAGACAAAATAGGAAGACTTCTAGGAAAACACCAAACTGAGACCATTTACACAACCAATCAAAAAATTAAAGATATTCTACCTACACCAAAAGACATTATAGACCAAGGTGTATATGAAATTCCGTGTCAGGACTGCGGTCTTTCATACATAGGCCAAACAAATAGGAAAATGAGCGCCAGAAGAGACGAACACAAAAACGCCATAAAACAAAAATCCACCACCTCTTCTCTAGCACAACATGCAGACAATATCGGCCACAAAATCGATTTTGACAAAACCAGAATCCTACAAAAAAGTGATAACCTATCCACTAGGGTAATCAAAGAAGCCATAGAAATAGAAAAGAGGCCCAACAACTTAACTAATCGGGATGATAGCCAACGTTTACCGAACTCTTGCAAACATTCTATCCCAGTACCAAGCCCAACCATATGTTACTTCACCAACACAAACATTACAAAAAACCAGAGGACCGACACCGCGCAGCCAAAGCTGAGCCTCTATTGGCCAGATCCGTCCGACCAGTAGAGCCACGCCCCGAGTTCATAAAACCGGCACCCTCGGAGCCGAGCGATATTTAACGCCAAGACACCGACCAGTGATCAACGCTTTGAAAAAGATGGATGAGATTCCAACGAAACGTCAGCGAAATCGTCCATCAAGGGACCCGGGATACCTGAAAAACTACTATATACAGGGTGGCCCAAAATTACCGAAGGGGTTTCAGTTCATTATAACTTTTTATTTAAGACATAATTATAATTTTTTTTTTAAATACAGTATATTAATGAAGAATATTTTTAATTTAATTATGAAAAATTATATTTCGCAAGTGGTGGCCATTTTCTGCTTCGCATATTCGTGCTCTTTCCAAAACATTTTCCATAACCTTTCGCAAAACTCCAAGTGTTATGTTGTTGATTTCGTCGCGTATATTGTTTTTTAATTGCTGGATGCTTGTAGGCTTATTAATATAGACTTTTCCTTTCAAATAACCCCAAAGGAAAAAGTCTGGAGCGGTTAAATCCGGTGAACGCGGAGGCCAATTAAAATCGCTTGTACGCGAAATAATTCGCTCACCAAAGATGTCGCGTAAAAGAGCCATTGTGTCCCTCGCAGTGTGCGCTGTGCCTCCAGCCTGTTGGAATCATACTTGCGGAGGGTTTCCCACGGCTGGCCTTAAAAAAATTTCCAACATTGTCCGATATCGAACACCAGTGATGGAAACGGCGACACCGTGTTCATTTTCAAAAAAAATATGGGCCAATTATCCTTTCCGACGAAACACCGCACCAAATAGTACACTTAAGTGGGTGTAATTGTGGCTGTTGAACTACTCTTGGATTTTCCGTAGCCCATATCCTGCAGTTTTGCCTATTAACGAACCCATTTAATTGGAAATGGGCTTCGTCGCTCATAATTAAATTATGAATAAAATCATGATTTTCTTCTGCTTTTTGCCGGAAATAAATTGCGTAATCAAGTCGTTGCTGGTAATCTGTCGGTTTCAATTCTTGGACAAGCTGAATTTTGTATGGAAACATTCTTATTGTATGCAAAATTCTCTGCAGCGACCCTCGTGAGAGGCCAAGTTGTGTCGAACGTCTCCTGGTTGATGTTTCTCCATCTTCCCCCATACTCTCCTGTACCCGTTCAATATTGTCATCCGTGTGCACCGTTCGTCGTCTGCCGGCATCAGGAAGGTTCCTTACTGCCCCTTGTTGTCGAAAATTTGCAACCAGATGGTTTATTGTTGACTCTGAGGGTCCAACCCGCACATTAAAATAACGACGATGTGCACGCTGAGTCAAAACAATGGACCGTTGATTTGAGAAATAAAGTTCAACGATTTGGGCACGTTGTTCAATTGTGTACTGTTCCATTTTAAATTCCCTAAGACTTCTTTACAAAATACTGAAAAGAAATAAAAAACAAAATTATAATAAAAAAGTTATAAGGAATTTAAACCCCTTCGGTAATTTTGGGTCACCCTGTATATATATATATATATATATATATATATATATATATATATATATATATATATATATATATATATAAATATATATATATATATATATATATATATATATATATATATATATATATATATATATATATATATATATTTATATATATATATATATATATATATATATATATATATATATATATATATATATATATATATATGTATATATATATATATATATTTTTATATATATATTATATATATATATATATATATATATATATATATATATATATATATATATATATATATATATATATATATATATATATATATATATATATATATATATATATATATATATATATATATATATATATATATATATTATATATATATATATATATATATATATATATATATATATATATATATATATATATATATATATATATATATATATATATATATATATATATATATATATATATATATATATATATATATATATATATATATATATATATATATATATATATATATATATATATATATATATATATATATATATATATATATATTATATATATATATATATATATATATATATATATATATATATATATATATATATATATATATATATATATATATATATATATATATATATATATATATATATATATATATATATATATTAGATATTTCAATTTAGGAACCTTCTCAATCTCGTAATCCTTTATAAAGAGAGACTAGCAGTGCCCGCGGCTCCGCTCGCGTGGACTTGATTCACTTCTATCGTTCACTGCTTATTCCTTGTGTTATCTAACGTAATAAAATATCTCCCATTATTTCCCCTTATCTCCCATTATTTCTCTTTATCTCCCATTATCTCCACATAATTTCTATTATATATGCTTATCTCTGCTCATCTCCCATTATTTCTCTTTATCTCCCATTATTTCCCCTTATCTTCCATTATCTCACCTTATCTCCCATTATCTGGGCTTATCTCGACTTATCTCGCAATAGTTCTCCTTATCTCTCATTATTTCCCCTTATTTCCCATTATTACTCCTTATCTCCCATTATCTCCACATAATTTCCATTATCTAGGCTTATCTCTGCTCAACTCCTATTATTTCTCTTTATCCCCCATTATTTCCCCCCATTATCTCACCTTATCTCCCATTATCTAGGCTTATCTCGACTTATCTCGCAATAGTTCTCCCTATCTCACATTATTTTCTCTTATCTCCTATTATTTCTCTTTATCTCCCATTATCTCCACATAATTTCCATTCTCTAGGCTTATCTCTGCTCATCTCCTATTATTTCTCTTTATCCCCCATTATTTCCCCCCATCTCCCATTATCTCACCTTATCTCCCATTATCTAGGCTTATCTCGACTTATCTCGCAATAGTTCTCCTTATCTCTCATTATTTCTCCTTATCTCCCATTATCTCACCATAACTCCCAGTATCTAGACTTATCTCTGCTTATCTCCCATTATTTCTCCTTATCTCCCATTATTTATACTTATCTCCCATTATCTCACCTTATCTCCCATTATCTAGGTTTATATCGAATTATATAGAACATATGTATAAATTTATAAAAACACGTAAATCGGATAAGTGGTTCTCAAGTGATAAGCGCGCTAACGGCCAGACAGACAGACAGAGAGACGTTACATTTTACATATATTATATTCTTTGCAACATAATATTGTTCCATGTTTAATGGTTTAGGCAGTGTATTGCAAGAAAACGCTTTAACGGTAACCTTTTTTCCGACTTGATTCACTATCATCGTTACTGCTTATTCTTTATGTTACCTAACGCAATAAAATATAACCTATAACCTGGCCAGAGAACATATGTATGTTTAAAAAAAAAAAGTACGTAAATCGGATAAGTGGTTCTGCAGCGATAAGCGCATTAACGGATAGACAGACAGACAGACAGAGATACGTTGCAATATATATATATATATATATATATATATATATATATATATATATATATATATATATATTACAGATGTAATAAAATATATATCTATAATCTGGTAAGAGAGCATATGTATAAATTTAAAAAATCACGTAAATCGAATAAGTGGTTCTCGAGGGATAAGCGCACTAACGGACAGACAGAGAGACGTTGCATTTTATATATATTATAGATATAGATTGTTATTATTATTATATAAACTGGCCAAAGAATATATGTATGAATTTCAAAAAAGACACGTAAATCCGATAAGTGATCCTCGCGTGATAAACGCACTAATGGACAGACAGAGAGACATTGCATTTTATAAATAGATTATAGATTATAGATGTTCTCTGCTACATAATATTGTTCTATATTTAATGGTTTAGGCTGTGTACTGCAAGGGAATGCGCTAGCGGCAAACTTTTTTCAGACTTCATTCACTATTATCGTCACTACTCATTTCTTATGCTACCTATCGTAACAAAATATAGCCTATAACCTGGCCGGAGAACATATGTATGTTTTTTAAAAAAAAGTACGTAAATCGGATAAGTGGTTTTCCAGTGATAAGCGCACTAACGGGCAGACAGACAGACAGACAGACAGAGAGACGTTGCATTTTATATATATTATAGATGCATCCTTTTGTGTCTACTAATCACCATCATTTGGGTTTTCCCAATATTTATATGAAGACCATACTCCTCAACAGTATTATTAAGCTTTTTGATTAGAATTTGCAGATCTTCCACGTATATTATTTATAGGCTTTCCATTAACTTTTATCCCTCTGCATTTATCTTCAAGTTGAAAATAATACAGTATGTATCCCTGCCTAACACCCTGATAGATTGTGTGAAAATGTCCTTATTAATTTTGATCCCAGCAGATTCATACTAATATAGCTGACTTATTATTCGTACATTCTTATCATCTATACCAATCTCATGAAATTGCTGCGTCAGAAAGTCGTACTTTATCTTGTCAAATGCTCGTTGATAGTGAATAAAAAATAGAAATACATCCTGTCGTTGGTCGTAACATTTTTGTACAAGAAGTTTCATTGAAAATAATGCTTTCCTGGTTCCCTAACCTTTCATAAATTCAAACTGTGTTTCATCAATTACTTTTTTGCACTTAATGACAATTCTGATATGAATTATTCTCAAAAAAAGCCTTGAGGGTGTGACTCATTAGGCTTATAAGTCTGAAGTCTTTATAGCGTCTAGGATTACATTTTTTAGAGATGGTCACGAATGTTGATTTTAGCCCATCATTTGAAATTTGTGCTGCTCCGCAGATTCGGTTGAAAAGATGTGTAATCTGTTTTGTGTTAACCTGTTTCAGAATCTCAGCATACACCTTGTCATGTCCTGGAGTCTAAGCTTTATTATTTGTTGATAAACCTAAAATAAATTCCTTAAAACTTTATACAAGATAACATACAAATATTTTTATGACTTTTGTTTAAGTTTTAAAAACGCTACTCTTTTATCCTTGGATACCACAAAAATATACTCACCTATACACACATACTACATAATATATGGCTACTGTAAGAGGAGAAAAAAGATGCCTATACTCTCCAGTTAACAAAGATACCAAGGATACCTGAATATTTGGAATATGTTCTTTAGGTAAGCAAACAGTGCACTTGTTAACTTATTTTTCCAATTTTTTGGCCGATGTACCAATATTTGGCAGTTATCCTAGTTACCCATACATAGTATACCTCAACCGAAACTATAATATAAGAGGGTACGTTCGGGTACTGTCTAAAAAATCATTATATAAATAATGTAATACTGTATAAAATCATTAAAATTATGGAATAAAACTATTATTTCGGACATAAATATTCTGAAACTACATTTATCATAAAAACTTAAAAATATTAGATTTTAGTATTCATGTTTAACAAAAAACACACATACACAAGCTACATAGCAAAATGCTGTTTAAAATAAATATGAGCAACCGCTAAATTAAAAAATTGCTTTTAATTGTTATTAATATTGAACAAAACTATTATTTCATTGCATTTATTTACTTAAAAAGCATTTTACCAACCACATAACACCCTTGTAGATATTAAAGGCTAGTTTTTTTTGTTGTAACTGAACATAAAACTTTATTTTTTGTTGTCAAGTCAGAATTAAGAACTTCAAAAAATACTGGAAATAATAGTTTTGTTCAACGTTAATAGAAATTAAAAATAATTTTTTAATTTAGCATTTGCACATGTTTATTTTAAACAGTATTTTTGCTACGTAGCTTAGTTAAAGGTGGTGTATGCATATTTCTTGTTAAACATGAACACTAAAACGTAATATTTTTAAGTTCTTATGATAAACGTAGATTCAGAAAATTTAAAAATGTTCGAAATAATAGTTCTATTCCATAATTTTAATAACTATACATTTTTATATTATTTATAAAAATTTATTTTTTTCAATTTAATAGTTTTCTGGCAACTTTAAGTGTGTTTTCTAAAAAAAAAACTCAAAAATAGATGTCTTTTTTATGAATTTTTGGATTCAGCATAAAAAATTCTTAAGAAAACGCATGTCTCACTTAAAAGATAGAGAATAATTTTTTTATACCTGTGTTATTCTTGTTATTCAAAATCAATGTGAAATAATTTTCTTTTGGTTTATGATTTGTTATACTAATTGTTATTATATTTGGACTTTGGAATCTTGGGCACAATAACACTGCACAACAGTTTTTACCACTAAACCAAACACTTTATTTTTGTGCTCGGTAAGCGTTTCGCTAACCATGTCAGCATTACGAGGTGCGATGATTGACTGTCAATTATCACTCCTAACATGCTAAGATGGTTAGCGAAACGAGCGTCAAGTATATTTTTTTTTATGGGTCTAGCATACGTGCTGCAGGGAGGTCACTAAAGCGCTACAGGAGCGACACCTGTGCTGAAAAAAAACGATTCACGTTGTTCTTGAATCGCTGCAAATTGTACTCAGTGGAAAACACAGTCCTGGGCTAATTATTCCAAAGGGATGATGTTCTCCATACTGCTTGAAAAGCGTTGTACGAGGAGTAACAAGCTGAACGTCATACGGATGTGAAGTATCAGCGCGACGTGTATTTCTAACATGCACCGCTCTGGGAGGAATTAAACGGGCCACATCCTCCTCGAACACTTTCCATGAAAATACTTGTAGAATATGCTCAAGTCACCAACCGTTTTTCGATTTTCCAGCGAATTAAGGCTACCGGTCAGTTCCGGGTCTCCAATCAGACGAACAGCTCTTCTCTGAATCCAACAAATGCAGTGTATGTTTGGGAGCGGAGCTCCAAACATGGGAGCAGTATTCCATAGTTGGTCGAATTTGAGCTTTGTAAAGAATTAACAGTTGTTATGGAGTGTAAAGCTTTCTGGTTCGGAATAATATCCCCAACTTTTGAGAAGCTCTCCTTGCTATGCCTGCAACATGCTCATGCCAGGACATATTTGCTCCCAAATTAACGCCCAATAAATTGAGTGAGAGATCGTTAATGTAAATGAGAAAGAGGGTAGGAGATAGTATGGAGCCTTGGGGCACATCGGCGTTGATAGTGAGGGTGTTAGAAAGAAATCCGTCGACCGCCACTCGTAAAGAACGCTCACTGAGGAAACATGAGAGCCACAAACAGAACTTTTCAGACATACCACAAGAACGTAGCTTAGCCAACAGCCCATCGTGTCAAACACGATCGAATGCCTTGGATATTTCAAGAGCAACCGCTCGAGATTCTCCAAAGTGTTGAATTGCGTTGTTTTAAACATGTGTTACATAAGTCAGAAGATCTCCTGTTGATCTATGTTTACGATAGCCATATTGGTGATCGCTAATAATGTTGAATTCTTCAAGGTATTTTAGAAGATGTTGATTGGTAGCCTTTTCCATGACTTTCGATATTATTGAAAGCAGTGCGACTGGTCGGCAGTTATTTGGCAAGGCCTTCTTGCCTTTTTTAGGTATCGGCTGAACTGTGACACATTTCCAGCAGGAAGGAAATATTCCCTTTCTGTAGGGTAGGTTGAAAAGTCTACAGAAAACTGGTATCAGTTCCCTCGCACAGTTTTTGAGAACTATGGCAGGTATTCCGTCAGCGCCAGAAGCTTTTTTGGTGTCTGACTTCACCAATCTTCAAAGCTTCAAAAATAAAGTGTTTATCTATTAGTGAAAATAGTTGCGTAATAGTAATTGTTATTTTACATCCATTTTTAATCTATGTTTTTGATAAATAATTATTGTTTTTATCTAAAAATAAGTCTAATTTTGATTCTGACATATCCTTGTCATCCAGTATCACATCGCTTATTGTACATTTACCGTGAATCCATGCAAGATCCTTAATGCTGGTAAACGTAGAGATATTCAAAATACAGATCTTTAGTAGCCAGAAATAACGTACATGTTTACGTTGTTAGCACAGCTACTACTTCCTAGTATCTGCTTCAATGTTACTTGTGTACGCGCTATAAATAACTTCAGTGATTATAAAATCTGGAAAAAAAATTTTGTGTTTTATTTAATTTGCAGTGCAAATTACGAAATGTTTACTTATTGTTGCCTATCGAGTGTCACCCAATATAAATGCAGTTGCTTCAATCTGGAATCAAGACAATAGAAATACCGTGATACCTATATTAACCAGTAAAACTATGAAAATAAATAATTAATTTGCTCTAAAGTAAATAAAGTTACAACACAATAAATCTTGCAAATAAACATTATATAACGCATAACTGAACCTAACTTTACACCACTGAACTTAACTAAATATACATTAAAAAACCGGTCAAGTGCAAGTTGAACTGGCGCAAATAGTGTTCCGTACGTTGATTGCTTTTAATATAAAAAATTTTGTTACGGAGGTATAAAATGATCAGTGACTTCACAAAACACACCCCAAATGAGTTTTCAATAAAGTTTATTTCCAATCTTCAATGAAAATTGATGACCTTGAAATTTTTGTTTTTTTTTATATACTAGATAAATTATTGTGATAATTTTCGTTCAATCTACACCCAGTGGAGAATATTCCAGAATTTTTTCAAAATTTTTTAATAAGTACTTTTCGAGATAAGGCGGGAGGACAGCGATTTTTCGCGATTTTTTAAAAATAATACAAAGAAAAGTGTGCGCAAGTATTACATTATATATATATATATATATATATATATATATATATATATATATATATGTATATATATATATATATGTATATATATATATATATATATATATATATATATATATATATATATATATATATATATATATATATATATATATATATATATATATATATATATATATATATATATATATATATATATATATATATATATATATATATATGTATATATATATATATATATATATACATATATATATATATATATATATATATATATATATATATATATATATATATATATATATATATATATATATATATATATATATATTACTCGTGTTTTCACAAGCTTTCATTTCAAATTTTTTTTTTTTCACTTCCGATTTCGCGCCCCAAAACTAACCCCATAAGTTAAAATTTGACTTTCAAAACTACACGGCTCTGATGAAGCCATCAATTCCTATATTAGTACCAAATTTCAACTTTCTGTGTCAAATAGTTTCGGAGAAAATCGGGCGTGACAGACAGACAGACAAACAGACAGACGGACAGAGAGACAGACACCGAAGTGTCTGTACGGAGCACTAAAAAATATATAGGTTACAAAAATATTTTTGAAAAAATTAATAAAACTTTTAGCACTAAAATGTAGTAAGATCTCACATACGCCTCTGCGAATTTTTTACTTAAAAAACTTTTCTTATTTATAAGAGAAACTCTTTATTTTTTGCATCTACAGACTTAATAGTATTATCAATTTACACTTCTTAAACTGAAAGAAGATTGGGTCTAAATTTAGAAAATTCTAGAGCATCATGTTTATCGTAAACAAGAAAGCAATTATTTGGGAAAAAACTTTTGACTTTATAAGCAAGTTGGTTTATTTCATGAATGAAATATGAGGAAATCTAGTGGGAGTAGCTGAACGAAAATATCTCGAGTTTTAAATACTAACTAAGTGTTATTTTTAATTCTTAATTAATGCCTTATAAAATATTTGCCGCCTCTTTATCTACTAGATGTTTATATTCTATCATTTTCAAAAAGCGTTTAGAAAAGTTACACAGTTTGCATTTAAACGTCGGTCGAATATTTCACGCCTCTCAATTCACGTCGATTTTCCTTGCAGAATTTAATAATTTTGAAGTATCTACTATGTACATATGAACATGTTAGTGTAGCTTTAGATTATTAAAAGATACATGATTTTATTTACAGTATAATTAAATGTTCTTTTATTTGCTGAGGAAAATATTTGAGAGATAAAGGTAGACAGAATAGTATGGGCAAAAATGCTATTGAGCCTTGAAGATGTATTCCAGCGACCTAGTTTTTGAAAAGTTTTAATAGGAAACAGGATGACAGTACTGTAGTAATATAATTAATAAAGAAATGTTGAATTTATGCAAAGCATGTTTATTTTAGACATAAAATGGATAGAAATAAATAGCTACTCGATTATTGAAAAGAACTATTTTGAATTTTGAATATACAATTGGATATTTTATATTTTTAATAAATGATTTTTAAAAATGGGTTTGCTTTTTGTCTCATCTTTGTCATTATATCTAATTTTAATGTTTTCTAAAAATAAATTTAGAAAATAATAAAACAAAGCTTTAACGTCTCTCTCTCTTTTGATATAGATTTTCTTTGCGAATTTTAATGGTTTTTATGTATTTTTATACATGAGGAACTACATATTACTTGAAATTGTCTTAGGTGTTTTAAAGACATACTACATTTAATTCATAGCATGTCCAAATGTTTTTTGTAGTACAATGTGGTAGGGCGCAGTTCGTATTGCCTATCTTAAAACTTGGAACATCTTTGTTTTTTATCTGATTGCTGAAAAGTTACAAGGATATTTTTGTTGTACATTCCTTGTGAATATATTACGACACGTTCTAATAAATATGACAACTGTATTTTTTTTTTATAAGTAACACTGTCGCTACGGAAAAATGTGGGAGACCTCATCATTACCGTATGAGAGCCTAAAATGCTAATATAATATACACAGTGCCTCATTGTGACGATGAATGTATAATAATACCGCATGAACTAACAAAGCCGAAAAAAATACATAGGTGATTCTCACTCTTAGCTGCATACCCACGCTACGTTGCCATATTGATAAGCCAGTGGGTAAATTTTTTCTTGACAAATACAGCAACTTGATTCTTTTGTCAGATACTCCATCTTGGAGCTTTTCTAAATGCTTTCTATGAAGCTGGTTATTATTATTATGATAGATCATCTTGGCTTTTGCACTTCCTCTCTGAGGAATACTGACTCATTCTAAATACGAAATGATGATATTGTACAAATTTTCAACCAGTCTATAGAGTTTCCACAACAGCAACCAACAAATATATATATATATATATATATATATATATATATATATATATATATATATATATATATATATATATATATATATATATATATATATATATATATATATATATATATATATATATATATATATATATATATATATATATATATATATATATATATATATATATATATATATATATATATTTATATATATATATATATATATATATATATATATATATATATATATAAATATATATATTGTTTTTATTATATATTAGTTCAGATTTTTGGTTATGAAAATTATTTATTAAATTTAACCGGTAAGCAAGAGAAAGTGTAGAAAAATAGTGATAAGTGGCACTTCGCTATAACTAATCGACATATTAAAAACCATTTACTACTCTAATAGTCGTTACATTTCTGTTGAAATCATAATGTAACTTGTACTGTAGTTTCATTATGACGTTGCTCACATGTATACTAAATATGCATTTTTGTTACTGTTATACGAAATGGCCACCTCAATAAATAACATAATCTGGTAACGCTTTAAAATGTCTTTCTTAAGATTCATGTTCTTGTACTGACTGAATCGTTACTAGTCACATATTATACTATGTTATGCGTGATAATCCATGCCTTGCTAATAGTTCAAGGCCAAACATTCTCATCGCAATGTCTGTTTAGTAAATCCAGCTAGTGCGTATTTTAGGACCCAAACAAAATTGGATTTTGGAAGTTCGTCTCGGTAATATATTGAATATTTTCTTAATATCTATATATAAAAACGACAAATTGTTTGGTATATTCGAGTGTTCTGAAAATTTTTTTTTAGGGTTCCGTTCGAAACACTCATAACTTCAGCGTCTGGCTGTATGTCACACCAGATTTTCTCCGAAACTATTTGACAAAGAAAGTTGATATTTGACACTAATATAGGAATTGATGGCTTCATCAGAGCTGTGTAGTTTTGAAAGTTAGATTTTGACTTAACGGGTTAGTTTTGGGGTGTGAAATCGTAAGTGAATAATTTTTTTTTAACAGGTCATCGAGTGAGGTGTCAAATGAAAGCTTGTAAAAACTCAAGTTCAAAAATATGTTATGTAATACTTGCGCACATTTTTGTTTGTATTAGCTTTAAAAAATTGCAAAATATCGCTGTCCCCCCATATCTCGAAGAGTAATGATCAAGAAATTTTGAAAAATTCTGGAATATTCTCCATAGGGTGTAGATTGGACAAAAATTATCATTTATCTAGTATATAAAAAAAAAAAAAAAATTTTAAGATCATCAGTTTTCAGTAAAAATCGGAAAAAAGCTATGTTGAAAACTCAGTTGAGGTGTGTTTTGTGAAGTCACTGATCATTTTATATCTCCGTAACAAAAATTTTTATTTTAAAGTTACGGAACACTAATTGGTTAAGTCTAACTTGCACTTGGCAGGTTATTTAAAAACTAATAATTGTAGTATTTAGTAATTGTTAATGAAATGTAGAACTTCAAATGTAGGCTATTCAATGGTTTAATCAGGTTAGTTCAGGTTAGTTCAGTATTTAGTGATTGTTAATGAGATGTAGGATTTCAAATGTAGGCTATTCAATGGTTTGATTAGGAAAGGTGTTTTTAAACAGTAAAAATTCAGTTTTTGTTTTAGGTTTTACCTTTTTTAGTCGACATATTTTTAACAGGTCTTTTGTAACAATGTTCTTATTTAGCAGCAGTTTTTGTTTTTTTTCCTTGAAAATCCAATTGTTTGAAGCCAATGGTTTTAACCAAAATTTATTTTTCTATAAAAAGATAAACATTTGGCCACAATGTTAATAAATAAAGTTTCTTTACTTAATTCATAGAGTCACACAATATAATAAACGTTTTTGATGGAACTCCATAAATGTTAAAATTAATTCAAGAGAGAAATGAAACGGTAGGAGTTATATGGAGATATGTAATGACGATTAGAAATTAAAAATTTCTAGTGTTCCGTACGGAAAACTTGTAAGTTCACTTCTATACCTATCTGTCTGTCTGTCCCACGATTTTCTCCGAAATTATTTGACACAGAAAGTTGAAATTTGGCAGTAATATAGGAATTGATGGCCTCATCAGAGCCGTGTAGTTTTAAAAATTAAATTTTGACTTAGGGGGTTAATTTTGGGGGGTAAAATAGGAAGTGAAGAAAAAAAAACCAAGTCCTCGAGTGGGGTGTCAAATGAAAGCTTGTAAAAACACGAGTTTAAAAATATATATAATGTAATACTTGCGCACACTTTTCTTTATTATTAGTATTTTTTAAAAAATTGGGAAAAATCGCTGCCTCCCCCATTATTTCGAAAAGTTCTGATCAAAAACTTTTGAAAGAATTCTGGAATATTCTCCACAGAGTGTAGATTGAACGAAAATTATCACGAGTGCGTTACCTTTAATAATTTATCTGGTATTTAAAAAAACAGAAATTTTCAATTTTCAGTAAAGATTGGAAAAAAACTTTGTTGAAAACTCATTTGGGGTGTGTTTGGTGAAGTAACTGATCATTTTATACCTACGTAACAAAAATTTTTATTTTAAAAGCATTTAACTTACAGAAGAAACACTAATTGCGCAAGTCCGACTTACACTTAGCCAATTTTTTTAAATCGGCAATTTGATTCTACAACACCAACAAAAAACCTAAATATTACTTCAGTAGGTAGTTCTACATGAAAATCATTTTAGATACCATTTAGTTAACAATGATAAAAATATATCGTACGTGACCTCAAAAAATAAAGAGGAAAATTCGACATATAAAAAAAAATATCTGAAGATTTAAAAGTAAATACAGACCACATGTTCAATTTTAGGCGACTTTTTTAAAGAAAAGTTTCTTTTTTAATATCGCTGATCTTTTGTCCCGGTTTCTTTTAGCCTACGTAAGATCCCAATCTACTACTTTATCTAAAGTGACAACATAATCCTAAAACGACCCGAAAGGTAAAAAGGTTGTTTAACCCTCACCCATAAAAACTTAACGGCCTTGAACTTCTAAAAGGTTTTTTAAGGTAAGTCGCACACCACACATAAGAAAATGTAACTGAAAAATTAAGAAACCCTCTTTAAAACTTTACCGTTAAAAATAATTTGGGAATTAAAAATTATTTTCTTAAAAAATTATAATAATAGCAAAGGCGCACAAATTAATTTTTTTTGTTACACAGAAATGTGTCATGATGGAATCACTTCTTCATGCTGCATTTCTATTTCTGTCCATTGCTTTTACAAAATAGTTACAATACTCAGTTATATATGCAAATAAGCTAAAGGTGCATTTAATTTTCTTTTTCTGGGATAAGTGAAAGACGCTTTGGCAGCTCCTGTTTTAAATAGAAATTTATTTCTTTTTCTGCTGTCTCACTTACAAATAAAGCAGCAGTAGTTTATATAGCCAAGCTGTGATCCAAGCAGCAGATCCCAGACTTTTAAGTCTTCATATACCTTCAAAAAAGTTTTTCACATTAGATTTTTCCTAGAAGTAACTCCATATTGTCATAGGATTCCTTCATGTTGACACCATGAGCTACTAGTATAGAAGACATCATATTTTCGTTGTCCAAAAGTACTGTTTTTAAAATAGCTTTAGATCCGTCTATAAGCAAACTTAAGTTTGCGGATTAAATTTTAATCAAGTACCAAATCATTAAGCTTCACATTTCATTTATTGACAACTAGCTAATCTAAAACTATAACTCTTATAACAATGATATGATAGAACATGATTAACAATTTACATCTTAAGGTATATACATGGCTGGAACCTAATTAACTTAACCTAGGTGAGGGATTTAGATAAGTATATTGAGAGAACTTAAGATATTTCATGAACATAAATTCAAAATTAAACTTAATATTAATTAAGGTTAACTTAAGCTAATCCGGAGGCAGGGGTTTGCTGGGTCTTGGCAGACGGCAGCGAGAATGGCATGGAAGGGGCGGTAGGCGATCCTGACCGTGGAGTTGGTATGGTAGATGGCTTTGTCGAAGAATTTGGTTTGGGCGTTGCTGATGAATTCACGGATTGTGGGCATCTGGACGTCTCGATGGAGTTGCGTGTTGCGAACGAACCATGAGGCTTTGGCGATGATGCGGAGAGCCTCCTTTTGGATGGTCTGGAGGGTAGATCTGCGGGTGCGTGACATCTAGCACCATGCTGGACTGAAGGAGGTCCGTCCGGCTCAGATGATCATCTTATAGATCATCAACTTGTTATGGGTTGACAATTTGCTGGACTTAAGTAAAGGGTAGAGCTTGCCGAGGAGTTGGTTGACTTTCTTGGTGGAGGCGGAAACCTCGTTCTTCCTTACTAGCCGCATTATTAAGCGCTACTTATGTTAATAAATGAGACTTAAAGATACTTGGTTCACTAGTTGGATCACACTCCTTATTATCATGTTTACTAGGGATGACAAAGATCTCTTCGGCTTCTATAAAATTAGAAAAAGTTGGTCTATGAAACAAAGGTAATTTAGAACTAAGAGGGACCGTTTTTTTTTGCAGACAATAAGTCTGGATACCTCATGGTTTGTTTCGACTTACTAGTTGTGCTCTTTTAGGACTAGACTTTAGAGTAAAAGTAATCAATGTAAGAGAATTCAAATTTCTTGCTTCTGTTTCTAATTTCTATAAGCAGGGAATCAATCGAAATTTACAACTAGCATTAATGGAGATTCAGTTAACGGTCTATATTATATGTGGAAAACGATCATTTTGCTGAGTAAGTGTTCGGTGAATACTGGTTAGATTTAAATACTTATACTCCTTCGAGCGTACTACCAGTATTTCTAATCTTAAAGAGTAAAGATCTTTAAAGATGTCTTATACAACCGTAGGTGGAGCGTCGGAAAGTTAGATTTTCCAAAAAAAGTGAAGTTTTTATAAGACGAACAGATGCCTTACTGGAAAAATGGCTAGGAGCCAATTCTTAGAAACAAGAAGCTATACTGTGCTCGAGCAGTTGAAAATGCAGTGGTATATAAATCTTGAAGATAACGGACGTTTATTGAAGTCGTCATTGTAGTAACGATGTTCTTATAAGTACAATAAGTAAAGTGTCAAATACAAGGAATAGAAAGTACAAACAAAAAAACAATTTAGGCAATCATCGCTCCATGGTTAACGAAACACTCGTCGAATGTAAAAATAAAGTGTTTGGTGGTTGGTGATAACCATTGTATAAAGTCATCGTGCGAACGATTGCAAAGTCCCAAAGTATATCAAAACAATGCTCAAAATCGTATTAGCAACGTGTGTGAACTTTAATAATATTTTATGTAAAGCTATGCAGAAAATTCTCATTAAACACTCAACGTTACCCAGGATCCGCCAACATGGAAATGGTCCAATGTTCTCCATAGAGGGAGTGTGAAATTGGTATGATTATATCGTAATAATACGAATAAAAGACTTAACATTCCCAGATAAAAAAAAAAACAAATGGAGATGAACAGTATAAAAACGATCCCCAAAATAATATCGACAACGTGTGTGATGCCTGAAGTCTCATCATGTACCTGAACTTTAGTAAACATTTGTAAAAAATTTTGCAACTAACACGTAGGCTGCAAAGTTTTTGGTCTGACACATAGATGTCGCCCTTTTCAAAAAATCAATATGATTTTTAGGAAGTACTAACCTTCAAACGATACATGTCAAAAATTTCGACTATTAGTTTACAAGTTATAGTGGTTTTAGTGACGCTACTTTTGATATTTTCAAAGAAATGGAAAAAACCGAATTTCGTGTGTTGATTAAACACTGTTTTTTGATGGGAAAAAATACCGTTCAAGCAAAACAATAGCCTGATAAGTGTTACGGGGACTCTGTCCCTGGAAAATTACTCACCATTTACTGGTATGCTGAATTTAAATGCGGTCGTACAGATACAAATGATGCTGAATACTCTGAATGCCCAAATGAGATGGCTACACCGAAAAACATCAAAACAATCGATAAAATTTCTTTGGATGACCGTAAAGCGAAATTGCTTGAGATAGCTGACACCCTCAAGATATGAAAAGAACGTGTTGGTCATATTTTGTATGATCATTTGAGCATGAGAAAGCTCTTTTTGAAATGGGTACAGCGCTTGCTGACAGTGGACCAAAATCAACAACGTGTTGATTTTGGTTGGCTATTTGAACCCGTTTAAGCACAATAAAAAGGATTTTTTTGGCTGCTGTATTTTAGGATGCGCATAGAATAATTTTCGTGGACGTCGAAGCAGAAATTCCAAAGAAATGGTCCCAAATGAACAAGAAAAAAGTGCTATTGCATCAAGACAATGTACCGTGTCACAAATCAATGGTTAGGATGGCAAAATTGCATGAATTGTACTGTACTGAGAAATACTTGCAGGAAAGATATTTGGCTCCAATGAAGAAGTTATCTCCGAAACTGAGACCCATTTTGAAGACAAAGACAAATCCTTCTACAAGAAAGGTATAGAAATGTGAGAAAAGCGCTTTACTAATTGTATTGCTATATTGATGAATAAAATCGAATTTTGCAAAAAAAAATGTGTTTTAAGTAGTTAGACCAAAAACTTTTCAGTTGAATATTCTGATCACTTTGGCGTTGTAACAAGGAATATTTTTATAGGAGCCTTTGTAGAAAATGTCTTGAATACAGCTCCTCTAAAATCAACATTTTAGTGCAGATATATTGATGACACATTTATTACCTGTACACATGGTGTAAGAAGTCTGAAAGCCTTTTTGAATCACCTCACCCGATAAAAATTTAACTAGAAAGTACACTTGAGTCATTTTCAAAATAAACTGCAACTACTATTTTAATGTCAAAGCGACAACGATTAATTCTATCTCATATATATTACATCGAAAAAAAGTTTAGTCCGATACACCAAAAAATTTATTGGGTATTGATCCTAAGTTGCATGTCTTTTTTAAATATAAATAATTATATTTTTACCTAATAAAATACATATTTGTAGTTACCTTACTTTTACCCTGTATATGTATTTGATGTACATTAATCTAATTTAGTGTTATACATATACACATAATTATAGGCTATTTACTTGATTAAAAGCGAAACCCAAACCCAAATGACGTAGCATTTGTGTCTTGATGTTTGAGTCGTAAATTACGTCATAATATACGCTGTCCACCCTATTTGTATTCTGGCAACTTTGTTTTAAAGCTGTAAATTGACGTTTTTAGATTTCGTCTTCAAATATGTGACTTATATGTGTGACAAATTTCATTTACTAGATGTAGTCTATAATTTTGATAAGTTAGTGAATGCGATAATTTACGATTTTTTTATTCCTGTGTCATCTGAACATTTTGATATAAAATCTCGTAATTTTTGCATATCTGTAATGAAATATATAATCCAAAAGATCCAAATATTTTAGTAAATAATGTTCCGTATGGAACACTTATAAGATCACCTCGGTGCCTGTCCGTTTGTCTATTTGTCACACCTGATTTTCTCCAAAACTATTTAACATAGAAAGTTAAACTTTGGCACTAATATAGGAATTTTTACCAGATCATCGAGCGGGGTGTCAAATGAAAGTTTGTAAAAACACGAGTTCAAACTATATATAATTCTGGTGCATACTTTTCTTTGTACTATTGTTAAAAAATAGCGAAAAATCGCTGTCCCTCCTACTGACTAAAAAATTTTGAAAAACTTCTGGAATATTCTTTACAGGGTATAGATTAAACAAAAATTATCACGAGTGCATTACCTTTAATGATTTATCTGGCATATAAAGAAAACAAATATTTCAGAGTCATCAGTTTTCAATAAAGATCCGAAAAAACCTTTGTTGAAAACTCATTTGGGGTGTGTTTTGTGAAATCAGTAATCATTTTATACCTCTGTAACAAAATTTTTTATTTTAAAAGCAACGTGCGGAACACTAATTGCGTAATTCCAACTTATTTGACCGTTTTTTTCGTATAAAATTAATATGTCATCGCGAAATTTAAGATTTTATAAGAACAAATACTTATATTGAAAATAGGCATTTAGAATCTTTAGGATTCAAATAAGTTAACAAAATTCAAAACTGAATCATTTAAAATTTGCCTATGAAATGAAATTTGCGTTTAGTAAGATTAGAAATAAATTTACCAGAAAAACAATGACTTCCTCAGTTCTACTGCATAGTTTCGACTTATGATGGACGGGATCACAAATTCAAACCTCTACTTGTCAGTAAGTTTTTTTAAAATTATATTTGGTTATATCACATCACGCTGCATCATAAACCGGTAAACTCTTAAAGCTTACAGTGTTGTAATGGCATGGTTTTGATGGAAGATTATTTGAATCTCTCTCCGTTTTGCTCCCCGGTAGAGCAAATATCTGAAGTCAGACTTGTAGAGATTCTGAGCTCCAAATGGAAACTTGCGACTGGTTGTTGTTGGTGGGAAACCACTTGGACTAACAAAGACTGACGTTTCGGAAAGTGCCCGTGTTGTTCTCGACACGGGTGCATATCTGAAGTGGAACTGAATAAACCTACTATCGTCCTTAAACGAAAACACACTTCACAGTATTGGCAAGAAGAAATTCATATGTTTTATAAGCCAGAAATGTAGAGCAAAACCGTAAAACAGTGGACCAAAAATACCATCTGCCAATGATACTGTTAGGATCCCACGTTAAACTGAAAGGCTCGTCTGGCATCATATCGTACTATACCAGTATAAAACTAAAAATTCTTTAGGAGACGAATTCAAGTGTTAATTCCTTTTTCAGAAAGTTAAAGAGAATATCCTATTAATGGCAAATACTTTTATACGGACCAATAATTTTATGGAATAAAATAATTCTTATTATATAACTTAAATCTGAAATACAACCTGTTATTATTGCCTGGAGTTGCCACTTAATATCTGTCGAATGTATATAAAACTAGGTTTTTAAAATACAAAGTTTCGGCGGTACAAAGCCCAAAATAAGATCACAAATATCCAATCTTTAGGCTACCCGGATGAGCCCACCATGCCGAGTACAATAAGATACAAGTACGGTAACCTTTTTTTGAGTCACTTGTCGATTTTGTCGACTCTAGCGTGCTTGGGTTAGCAACAATCGATCTACTAAATGTAAATCCTCACATATTTTCTGTTCTTAATAAATTTTAGGAAATGTCCCTGACTTAAGATAACCTAGTAAAAGACAGATAATTTAATGTATTAATTTTAGGTCATTTAAAAAACTACAATTTTTAATATTAAATAATTATTATAGTTACTGTAAGCCCTTATTTCTATTCTTACCAAAAAAAACTAGAAAGTTTTAAATAAATAATTTTAAAATAAACAAAGAACAGAGAAATTTCTGTTTAATTAGAAATAAACGTACTGCAAATATTTAACTTGTAAGTTTTATGTCTGCAACACTCGTGATATCAACTATGTCAGCGACATCTTAAATAACTATATCTCGAAGGAGACGTCAAGCTGATGTAGCAGTCCTATCTCAGGGGAAAGGCCCTCCAAAAGCCGCAAGAAGCGGCTTACGTTCATGAATATGCAGGCGAGAAAGACTCTGTCATCGGTCCAAAGGGACGTCTGTTGTCGTTTCCCAGTAATGCTGACGACACTGGCTCGAACCGCAGCAGTATTGGTTTAGATTTTGTAACCTAATTTGAACAGGGATGTCGTCGGCCATCGCATGGGATCGGTGTGACGATATTGTCACGAAAGAATCCAGGGCGATTGCTGTCGAATTAGGTTACCTGATAAAATACGAAGTAATAAGGGAGGAAGGTACACAAAAGCTTTTGTTTATTATTCAGTGCAAGTCTGTAGAAAGGTTTGTGTTTTGTATAAAGCCAATTAGATTTGGAAACTATATTTAAAATAGATTAGAGCCTATTTAAATACAATATAATTTATTTTTTACTAATTGCAAATGATTGTGAATTTGTATAATTTACCAAAAAAATTATTAAAACTATTGTTCTGACAAACGTAACATATTTGAGCTATAAAAACACTTTCATACTTCCAACTCATGATTTTTAATGCGGGGATATGTTATTTCTTTTGTACAATTTTCAATCAAAAATACGAGGATAAAATTGAAAATTTTATGGAACAATATAAAAATATTAAAAAAAAACGGTTTAATAAAATTTTGTTTCAATTTATTTTAGTAGTTCATAATGTTATATGAATGATATTTTTTAGGTAAACTAGTGCAAATAGACAAGAAAATTATAAAATAAAAATGTAAATGAAGCTTTTGTTTAACTCATGCAATTTTTAAAATAATAGAGAACAAACAAACAGCAAATATTTTTTCTACAATGAATGGCTTCGTACATAAAAGTTTTTAAGATAGGCTTTAGATAAGAGTATAAACTCTAAAAAATTTTCGAAGCCACTGCAGCGTGCGGTCTAGCAAAAAATTTGGGATATACCCTGCTGTAACATTGCTTTACAATAATAATTGATAAGACGAACAATTTGTTGTTAATAATGATTTTAAGTATTACAAATATATTTACAACTAATATCTATAAATAGAGGCAATACCCTTTAAAAAGCTAACAAATTGGTCGTCTTCGTTCTTCCCTAATATCTTGCAGGATAAATGGTCCAGATGTGATTGAAGGTGGTTTAACGGTACACCCCTCATTTTCTTTAAGATGTAAACTTTGGCATCTTGCCACGATTATTCAATATCTTGTGTATGAGGTCCTGTGAGCAAATCAACATAATTTTGCTGGTGATTAACGGTTTGATGATCGAAGCCGCTAGCAACTCGCCTGAATGAATAACAGATTGAAATTGAACCTCTTTTTCTATAATTGGCATTAACATGTTTTCATCCCGCCTTTCCACAATAGAATATCGTACTTCCGTTTTGTTTTCAAACTAGAAACCCACGATCCATCTATTCGTCTACCATGGTTTCGATTGTTTTGCACCGCTGCATCGCTATCTTCAGATTCAGGTTGCTGATCACGTTGTAAGAGCCTTCCCCTGTTAGATTTACGGCGACCCACGAAACGCACTTCATCAATTTGTATAGGATCGTTGTTGTTGCCTATTAATTCTCCTCTGCGATTAACTAACACAATTGAGGAGCACCCTTTGCGGCATATGTTATACCAATCACTTATTGTTTGTGACGACCTTCCAGTCAGTTTTTCACATGTTGTACTTGGAATGTCATGTACGAACATAAATACCAATTCCCAAGATATGACATAAGCTTAAATTACAATGTAACTTGCCGTTCAAATATAATGGAAGAAATCATTTCCGCTTCTAAACGATTTTATTGTTTGACAGCCTTTTGTACGACAACGTAAGACTGAACGAAACGTCTCTACATGATCGCATTTCCTTTTTTTTTGCATTTCCGCACCACACCTATCACAGATGTTATTTTCGTTATTCTTCAGAAGTAGATTATACGTTTGCAAAAAAGTCATGGCTGCATCTTCCTTAAAAGTGATATTAATATTAAAATCTCGCAAAAGCATCGCTTCTTTTGAAATATACGTACCATATTGTTTTATTGCTTCGCTTAGAAATGTATTTATTGCAAGTAGACCGCACGTAACAATTAAGATTTGAAGGTAGACTGCAGACTAGAGTGACATCAAATTTTTAAAATAATTTATGAGCAATTTGTGTAAAAGATTTTCCCCATTATTAGCATTAGTATTTTATATCGAGCATTTATGATGTTGCAACGTACACCTCCCTCTTTAAAAACTAATATCACTGAAGCCTGCATGTACAGAATTATCCCAACTTAAAATAATGTATTATAATATTATAATAATAACAGTACAAATGTACTAATAGTACTGTAATAGTGGTGAACCATAACTAAAAAACATAGAAACAATATATCTAAAATGTAGTATGTTGATCTACAATGGCTATTTTTTAGACTTTAAAAGAATTAAGGTAGTTCACTCGTGACTATCGGAGCCAAAAGTATAGTCCGATAATAAATACAAAAAGCTTAAAATACTCAATGTCAGAGTATTTTATTTTTCTCGGAGATCGTATTCGATACATGGAAATTGTCATATGCAGACATACACTTTTAATGAAAATAAATGTGGCAACGTTGCCAATGCCTATATCGAATGCTCTATAGAATGATGTTTATATAGGTTATTTAGGTTATTTATTATTCTTTGTGTATGTTTACTGTTTAGACCGTATTACTTCTATTTAAAATAAAAAAAAATATAATTAAATAAAAAATGCATTTTGATAATAATCAATTGGGACATAAAGGTAAATTTGCAAAGGAAAAGCTCATCAATAAACGCAAAAAAAGTATTTCGGCACTGAATGACGCGAAAAAAATAAAAACTGAAGAGCTTAATCTATGTAGTGGTCAACGGATCGTCGAGTTATATGAGTTACGAAAAAATTTAAAGTGTTGTCTGTGTAGAAAAGTGCTTCCACTAGAAAAGATAACTCATGAGGGACGTTTAGGTTTAGGTCGTAATTACAAATTACGTATTGTATAAAGAGTGTGTCATGAAAAAACTAAAATTGCCATCTTTGATGCCTTTAAAAATTGTTATTTCGGATTTTATGATTAAAAAAAGTTCATCTGAATGCATAACTTTAGAAGATCTAAAAAGTTCTTATGATAAATTGGGTTCCATAGGAAAAGGCAATGGCAAACCATGTGTAACTAAAGATACGCGGGTATTAAGTAAAATAATTAATTACTTTACAAATAGTTTATAATATTTTATTTATTTACCATTAGTATCATTAATTATTTATTTAGTTTTACGGAGAAGATTTATAAAACTATTTTTTAATATATATTTAATATTGTTATCAATTGATATGTAACAGTGTTGATAAATAAATATAATATTAACTTAAAATATTGGAAAATTATTGAACCTACAAACATATTTTTGTTAAATATAAAACAAATACTAAAGAAAAAAATAATGAATATCAAGATATAAATTCAAATTTGTAATGAATACATTTAAAATTTTTATTTGATGATTATAGAAGACCGGCAGGAAATCGACTACCCGGGAGACCACCGAAGAGATGGAAGGATAGCCAATTATCCTCTACGGAAGGCACATAAATGGAACTTCCGGAAATACAGATCGTCAGATCTCTTAAAAGGAGAAAAGAAGAAGATTATAGATAAAGCTGATAAATATATGGTGTTTATTCCATAAATTATTTAACCTACAAATAAATTTTTGTTTAATCGTTAACCACCTTAAATGCTGTTGGAATGTTGGTGCCTAAAATATGATGACATACAGCGTTTTCAAATTATTTGTCCCTCACTACGCGGTTATTCTTTTACACAAATATCAACTTTAAATATTTATATCTTTTTAAAAAATCGATAAAAAAAATTATTTTTTTTAAAAAAATTATTAAAAAAATTTTAAGAACATTTCTTAAGATATACACGAAACTATGCCTTTTTTGCTTCATTCACCAATTGCATGTTAATTATGTGCATTTTAATTATGAACATCTCGCTTCACAATCGGTCAAAAAAATATATATTTTTTTTAAATTAAATGAAAAACATTTCGTTTAACATCTTATTTCAATTTCATCAAATTCTTAAGAAAAGTGGATTTACGAGTGAACTACCTTAAGATATGGTGACAAAATACAAATACGGTTTGTAGCTATTCAGTTATCCTGCACTTTTTTAAACAGGAATGTTCAATACACATACTTTATACATTCTGGCTAAAAAAAGTATACTCAGCAGAATAATTATAGATCGCATTATGATATACATGCTTTTATTTTTGATCACATCTGTTAGGAATACGAAGAACCTTTTACTTGTTAATTTTATATCGCGTGATTTAGGTTTGTCTATTTAGGTGTATCTGCAAGCACAATGTATTAACTTAAGAGTTAGGATAGCCAAAAGAAAAATCTAGAATCTCCCCTCCCTCTTGGTTACTGTAATGTCCAGTTTTCCTACATAAAAAATAATAGATATTTTGAATATTAAATCAAATTTGTGTGTGCATTGTAATTATTAGAGTTGTATAAATGTGTTTTCGGCCTTTACTCGCATGTTAAAATAGTATTTATTTAAAAATTATGGCAAAGACCTACAATAATATCATGTTTATACTGGAACCAGACTGCCAAGATGAAAGGTGAGAATCACATGTCTAAAGGAATAAAAAGACCGAAAGGCGTACAGGGCGATCATTTTTAGATGCCCGGCCCCGATTTATGAATTGTTGGATATTTATTATTTTTTTCAATGTAGAATGGTCTAGCGCAAGTCAAGGAGTATACTGACGTATTTGACATTTGGTAGTGAAAACGACGCTGGGCGCTGCGACGCCAAACGACTTTTTTTTCCATCAACATACCTTTTGTAAACGGCACTGGAAAGCCTTAAATATTTTCAACATTTTTTCCTTAAACTGTTTTTTTCTAATTTGTTTTGGAAAACAGTTGTGCATCAAAAACCCTCTAAAATATTGTTTTTTGGTCATCGCGGTGGCCATGAATCGTATGACACATTTGGCAGTTTCAAACAATTTATTTAGTATGCGGCTGTTATACTTTAATGGGAGAGTAACTATAATAATATTAGTTACTATGCTGTTGAGGTTTTTTCTTTAATAAAATATCTTTGAACAATAAAAACAAGAATAAATTTTTTTTAATACCACAAAAAAAAAACTACGTTACTTTTAACATTACATAACTTATTACATATTTATTAAATTAAATGTTTGAAATTTAAAAAATAAAAGAAAACATCAATAGAAATTTTTTATGTCTTTCTTCTTCTATCATACATTTTTTCATTCTTTTCATTAACTCTTAATGAGTGACTTTGTGAATAATTTATCCCCCACAGGAAAAAAAATCTAACGGCGTGAGGTCTAGTGATCTAAGTGCCGATTGAATAACTGGACTGCGAACCTCTATCCATCTTCGTTGAAACCGTTTATTCAAATATTCTCTAACGGCAGCAGTTTTATGAAATGGTGCTTTGTCTTGTTGATACCACATATGCCTTCTTAAAATTTCTCCTTTCTAATAAAACTGGTAGGGTATTAACCAAGAAATTAAGGTATATATTTCCAGTTGGTGCATGTAGAAATAGACAAAAAAATAAAGGTCAGAGAAGACGTCAGACAGTACAGAAACTCGAAAAGAGAAGAAACTTTGAACGAAGGGAAAAGTTTGAAACACCGAATGCGGGAGTCATCAAATAATGAATTGCACAAATCAAAGAGATAAAGGAAGCTACAGAGAAATATTATCAAACACTATATGACCCGAAAATATCGCCACCGTCCGGAAAAGAAGAAGGAAATAGAGTGATACTAAGAAATGTGGGATTTGAAGAAATTCCCGATGTAACAACGGATGAAATAATGAACGCCCTACAATATATGCACAACAACAAAGAATCAGGGGACGATGGAATAACTATAGAAATTATAAAGTATGGAGGGACATCGATAATACAATCGCTTCAAGCTCTATTTAACGGGTGCCTCATAGGAAGTGAAATACCAACACCTTGGGTAAACGCCTTGATTGTGTTTATATTTAAATAGAGAAATAAATTTAAATTGGAAAATTTCAGACCCATCAGCCTGTTAACGAACAAATTAGACAGTTATTAACCACGTGAACAAGCGGAATTTAGACGGGTCACAGCACTTTGGACCATCTTCAAATAATTAGATTACTATTGGAAAAATCAAATGAATATAAGGTCATCTTGTGGGTAGCAATGGTTGAATACGAGAAAGCATTTGATTCAGTAGAGATATGGGCAGTCCTTAACGCCTTAAGTAACAGCAGAGTAGATGAAAGATACACAACTCTTTCTGAATACCTTTATAAAAATGCCACATCACAAATAATGCTTGAAGAAAAAACAAATAAAATCAAAATTAAAAGAGGAATTAGGCAAGGCGACTCGATATCCCCAAAGCTGTTCACTTTGACTCTAAAACACATGTTCAAATCGCTAAAGTGGGAAAATAAAGGAACAATGGACGGTGAACGATTAAATTACTTAAAGTTGGCAGATGATATCACTCTGACCGCCAACACAAAAGAAGAAATACATGAAATTCTGATGGAATTAAATAACAAGTCCCGAGAAACATGGTCTAAAAATAAACTTCAGCAAAACCAAATATTTGAACAACGAAAGCGAAGATAACAGTCAAGAAATATTAATAGAAGGTGAAAGAATAGGAAAGGTACAAACATTCATATATTTAGGACAAGAAATCGTAATATTAAAAAATAATTTAAAGGGTGACTTGGATAGAGGAGTCTCATTAGCTTGGTCTGCATTCGGAAGGTTACAATCTACATTAAAATTGGACATCCCTAATACAATAAAAGCCAGAGTATTCGATCAATATGTACTGCCGGTATTAACATAAGGCACTGAAACGTGGGCTTTAAATAAAAGTATAATAAATAAACTCCAGGTAACCCAAAAGGGCAATGGAGAAGAGAATGCTACATATTAGACTCCAAGATCGTATTCCTAACATCGAGATATGAACTAAGTTGGGAATGTGGAATCTTTGGCACAACGATACTACTCAGTATATATCACCACTACACCAAACACTTTATTTTTGCCCTCGACGCGCGTTTCGTTAACCATGTTAGCTTCATCAGGAGCGATGATTGACTAAAGCTAAACTACCAAATCTACCCTATTTACACTTAGCCTAACCCTTGAATTACTCAAGCGGAACTAATGACATAGGCAAAGCTATCAGTTCCGGTCAAGTAACCAGTAGAGGGGACTATAAGGAATAGGCCCTCTGTCTTTGTTTAAACTACTTTTACATTTTATGATTTCCATACTTTCGTATGCGTTCAACAATCTCCTATCAGATACATTCCTTATTAATCTTAGATTATCTATTGTTACAGTATGATCAGCTTCAAGAGCATGTTCGGCAATGCTAGACTTTTCTGTTCTGTTGTATTTTAAGTGTGCTAAATGTTCTTTAAATCGTGTTCTAATTGACCTTTTAGTTTGCCCAACATACTTTTTGTCACAATCATTACAACTAATTTCATAAATTCCACTTTTCTCACAATTAGGAATCTTATCTTTGGGATTTCCTAAGATATTCCTCAGATTGTCTGATGACTTATAGACTAAGGTGAGGCCTACCTTATTAAATACCTTATTGAGTCCCTTGCTATATTTCGGATTATATGGTATGGAGACATACTTGGTGTTATTTTCTTCGCGTGTAAAAAAGGTGGAATTCTGAATATTAAATCTAAACTTATGCCTATTTATTAGCTTATTTACTAAGTCATCGTCATAACCATTAACTCTAGTTATATTTCTAATACGATTCCTTTCTTTATTAAAGTTTACTCTATTCAGAGGGAAAGTGACTAAACGATGAACTAAAAAATGTAATGAGGCTAATTTATGTTGTTTGCAATGAAATGAATCATTAGGAATATATCTATCTGTTACTGTGTCCTTCCTATAGATATCAAATTCTAATCTATTATTATTTTTAATAATTAAAATATCTAGAAAAGGCAATTGTCCTTTGTTCTCATCTTCGTAAGTGAATTTTATGGAATCATACCGGTTATTTAATTTGGAAACAAAATCATCAATATTTGCTTTCTTTGTATCTTGTATGTATACTTTCGCAGTGAAGAATTCGTTAGAATTCATTAATAAAACAAAAAATCTAGTTCTTAATGAAGGTGAAGTCTTAATTTCTTTTGATGTTAGTTCTTTGTTCCCAAGTGTGCCAATTCCACAAACTTTACAATATCTCGAAGAATTACTTAGAATGAATGACTTTGAAGACGAAATTATTCGTGAATACTTGATATTATCTAAACTCTGTATGGAACAAAATTATTTCCAATATAACAATCAATTTTATGTTCAGAAAGAAGGAACAGCTATGGGTAATTGCTTGTCACCTTTCATAGCCAATTTATTCATGAGTAAGTTTGAAATCGAAGCCAGTCAAGGATTCGAATATTTCCCAAGGGTATGGTATAGGTATGTGGATGATATTTTCGCGATTTTTGATACAAAGAAAGCAAATATTGATGATTGTGTTTTCAAATTAAATAGCCGGTATGATTCCATAAAATTCACTTACGAAGTTGAGAACAAAGGACAATTGCCTTTTCTAGATATTTTAATTATTAAAAATAATAATAGATTAGAATTTGATATCTATAGGAAGGACACAGTAACAGATAGATATATTCCTAATGATTCATTTCATTGCAAACAACATAAATTAGCCTCATTACATTTTTTAGTTCATCGTTTAGTCACTTTCCCTCTGAATAGAGTAAACTTTAATAAAGAAAGGAATCGTATTAGAAATATAACTAGAGTTAATGGTTATGACGATGACTTAGTAAATAAGCTAATAAATAGGCATAAGTTTAGATTTAATATTCAGAATTCCACCTTTTTTACACGCGAAGAAAATAACACCAAGTATGTCTCCATACCATATAATCCGAAATATAGCAAGGGACTCAATAAGGTATTTAATAAGGTAGGCCTCATCTTAGTCTATAAGTCATCAGACAATCTGAGGAATATCTTAGGAAATCCCAAAGATAAGATTCCTAATTGTGAGAAAAGTGGAATTTATGAAATTAGTTGTAATGATTGTGACAAAAAGTATGTTGGACAAACTAAAAGGTCAATTAGAACACGATTTAAAGAAAATTTAGCACCCTTCAAATACAACAGAACAGAAAAGTCTAGCATTGCCGAACATGCTCTTGAAGCTGATCATACTGTAACAATAGATAATCTAAGATTAATAAGGAATGTATCTGATAGGAGATTGTTGAACGCATACGAAAGTATGGAAATCATAAAATGTAAAAGTAGTTTAAACAAAGACAGAGGGCCTATTCCTTATAGTCCCCTCTACTGGTTACTTGACCGGAACTGATAGCTTTGCCTATGTCATTAGTTCCGCTTGAGTAATTCAAGGGTTAGGCTAAGTGTAAATAGGGTAGATTTGGTAGTTTAGCTTTAGTCAATCATCGCTCCTGATGAAGCTTACATGGTTAGCGAAACGCGCGTCGAGTGCAAAAATAAAGTGTTTGGTGTAGTGGTGATATATACTGAGTAGTATCGAGATATGAAGAAGATCAAATGTGACAGATGTAATTCAACGTATATATATATTAAGGCGGAATTGAGCGGGGCATATCGCAAGGCTGAATGATAACAGATGAACACGCCATATAGGTTGAATGGAGGCCTAGAGAATACTATGCAGAAGTAGACCACAGATAAGATGAACGGACGACATAAAAAGATCAGCAGGAGATGATTGAATGCAAAAAGCAACAACAAAACTTATTGGAAACAACTTGGGGAGGCTTACATCCGACTATGGATGGAATAAGCTAATGATGATGATGATGATAATCTTATAATCATGGCATTTGTTAGCTTTAAGAGATTTCTGAATAGCCCAATAAGATACATTCAATTCCCTGTTTGCTTGACTGAATTATATAGATGCTTTTGAAAATATTGCATAATTTCGACCACCTTTTCAGCTGTTAAAACAGTTTTTCGTTTTAAAATACTTTGCTATCCAAAAAATGCATCCATATTGCTCCTCAAATTTCGTTTTAATCGACAAAATATAGTGTGATCCGGGATGTACCTGTCGGGATAACGTTCTCGATACAGTCTAACGGCTTCCCGAGAATTTATTCTTGCTTCCCCATAAATAAGAATCATATCTTCTTTTTCAGCGTGGGAAACCACTTCAACCAAAATCTATTAACACACGGTTTACCTATTGTATTGAATAGGTGTGCGAACAAGAGCTGTCAGATAGCCGCCTACTAGATAAATTGTTTGAAAACCGCTAAAGGTGGCATAAGATCCATGGCAACCGTGATAATCAAAAATAATATTCTAGACGGTTTTTGCAGCATAACTTTTTTGCTAAACAAATTTAAAAAAAAAACAGTTTAAGAAAAAAATGTTGATAAAAATTAGTGTTTTCCAATGCCGTTTTACCAAAGGCAGGGCGATAGAAAAAAAGCTGTTTGGTGTCTCGGCGCCCAGCGTAGTTTTCACTACCAAATGTCAAATACGTCAGTATAGTCCTTGAGTATTGACTATACAATTTTACAATAAAAAAAATAAATATTCAACAATTTTCCATAAATCGGGGCTGGGCGTCTAAAAATGATCACCCTGTTCGTCAGGAATATATCTTGTCACCCCTGTTATTCATAGGAAATCCGCAATAAAGCACTTTCTGGTATAACAAATGGAATAACAATCAATAGTGTGTGTGTGTGTGTGTGTATAAATAACCTCAGTTACGTTGACGATACCGTCATTCTAGCAGACAACGAAGAATGCCTCCAAAGACACTTGAACAAAATTATTAATACATGTGAAGAATATGGCATGAAAGTGGATCTGAGCAACACAAATAATTGTGGTCAGTAAAAATTACAATACAAACATAAACATTAAAATACATCAACCAACACTTAAAAGGGTAACAAAAATCGCGTACTTAAATAGCGTAATCAGTGAAAATTAGGACCACTCTATTGAAATAAGCTCAAGAATTAAAACAGAACGAAGTTCTTTTAACAATACTTTGTAACTGCAAACTAAACTTAGTATATGGTATAGAAGCTGCGATAATCACAGAAACATAGTCATTCAAGATATGGTGCTACCACCGAATGTTGCGCGTTTCTTGTGCAGTATATGCCACAAACGTGGATATAATTCACCAAATGGGAAAAGAAAAAGAATTAATTACAGATGTTAAAGAAAGAAAAAGCATACACTTTGACCACATTATGAGAAATCAAAAATATGAACTCAACAACTTAATATTAATAATAATTAGTAAAAGGGGACCAGGAAGGCGCCGTAACTTTGGCTTAAAAAAACTTACGGCAATGGACAACGAGATAAAATCAGATTGATAAATGTGATCGCCAACTTCCTCAGAAGATAAGGCACACTAATAAAAAAAGAAAAATTATAATTTGGATTTAAATAATAGTGACGGGAAATCCAAAATAATGGACAAATGCGACGTGCTATTATCCAGTCTCCAAACCGACATAATACATATTTCATTTTACTTCGGGTTCGTCAGCAAGCTAAAGGCGACGGTGATAATATATCGGCTCCTGCTATCCAATCAAAGCAGCGGCAATGGTTTAAGAGACATATCTGCACAAATAACTACCTTAGTACCATCAATGGTGAAACAACTAAAATTTTTCTACTAAATTAATACTAATGGCAGAATAATACTGTAGATATGAACCAATTTTATACTTTACTCAATATCTTTTTGATGTTGCAAGGCAAAGTTAGTCAAATGAATTTGAGGTTCAAAATTTTAGAACATTATAAGGAAACTATATATCTAAATCAATATGATTTAATTGAAATAACTAGTAACAGGAAATGAAAATTTCATCTCGACTTACCATAATATTTCTGTCAGATTAGAGCATATATAGAAGGATTGTTTTAATTTCTGTGTAAATTATATTATTACTACAGAATTAACAATACAAGGACATAGTTATACTACACATTTCATTCTAAGTGACTACTGCATTCCGACTATCTGTTTCCCTACATAAACGAAACATTTGCTATTTGCAAATTCAAATGGTCCATATTATACTTGTAAATGGGTTTCCTGTTCAGAACACCTGTCGAAGTATAATTTTCCCTAGGCACTCGAAAACGAATTTAAGTTAAACAACCAGGCAATAAATTACATTATTTATACTTTATAATTTATTTTAGCTTTTAAGTCTCTATAATATATTCCGAATTACATACATATAAACAAATATCTGCCTGAATAGGATTTTCAGTTATTATTAGATTTATGATAATTGGACCACTCCATCTTAAACTCTTCTCATAATTAATCAGTTGTTGGTATTTTGTGCAAAATATTTTAAAGTGACATTGAGGAGGTATGCAGATGTTAATATTTTCAGATATTGGAAACTAATTCATTTTTATAGCCAAGAAATAAAAATATTGCTTATACTTATACTATCCTTACTCTAACTCTACTTTCAGACAACATTAGACAAGAACGTGTGCTGGAAGAAGTAAGTAAATGTCAGCTCAAGCCTGCATTAGTAGTGAGATCCACTACACACATTGTTTACGTATCGAGAAGGATTCGTATTATCATCAATTCTATTTATTCTCTAAAAATATTTCAGTTAGTGGTAGAGAACGAAAAGTGAGATATTAAAGTCGATGCAGTTCGGTAAATAATATTTTTTAAGCCAGATTAAAACAGATTCTGAGATTTGAAAATTTTTCATTATTTCCGATGTCAATAAAATACAAAGAAATCATCATTTAAAATATATACATATGTATATATATATATATATATATATATATATATATATATATATATATATATATATATATATATATATATATATATATATATATATATATATATATATATATATATATATATATATATATATATATATATATATATATATATATATATATATATATATATATATATATATATATATATATATATATATACATATACATATATATATATATATATATATATATATATATATATATATATATATATATATATATATATATATATGGAATTTACTGCGTATATTGAAACAGGGGGCTCTTTGTAGCCAGACCGATAACAGAAAATTCACCTTAAATAGCTGATATAACTAATAACGGAAAAATCTACCCTGAAAAAATGCTGACATGAATATTGCCGCCACTGGTAAACCATCACCTACACAACAGGGTCGATTGTTAATCAAAAGGTGAGGTCTACAGTGTTGCGAGATATGACTAGGATTTTCCCAACAAATTTAATAAAAAGTAATATAAAAATTATTACCTTTAAAAGTAATTACTTCCTGACACCAACAAATTAATTATATAAGTTTTATATTTCAATATTTGATTATAGTAAGTAAAATTTTTAACACATGTAATTCTTAAAACTATTATTTGTTCCATTGCAAAAACGACACCACAATAAAGAAATTGTTATAGTAAGTTACAAAGATTCTGAAATCGACTAACGATTTGTTGTCAGCGTTGGCTGATTTTGTTGCTAGCTTTGTGGTTTCCTCTCTGCTTGGCGGTGGACAAGTGAGAACGCCCAAAACGTTAAATTCACGTTTAGTTTGTTTATGTACAGCGAACGTTTACAAATTTTGCAATATGTCGTGGGTAAAGTGACGTAAAGTATTATTGCAGGTTTTTTTTAAAGATATCCATAGACTAATATAGTGAGCAATTTGTAGAAAGTGTACAAAATAGCAGAAAGTGTGATGGTTCGTGTCGTTCTGTACAGTTCATTTAGTTATAAATATGTCATTCACAACCTAGAATATTGTATATGGAGATCGACTGCATATTTAAGGTACACAACTTTTTTAAACCTACTTTGTTCTTTCACTTTAGCATTAAAAAATCTTCAATTTCTTACAAGAAAATCGTTTGTCATTTCGGTATTAATCTTAGAAAAGCTAAGAGACAAATCTATTAGAAATTCTGTTTTTGTTATGCCCAAATCCAAACAGCTGCTAACATAAAAGTCAAACTCAGCTGTTAGGGGGCAATGATCCAGTTGTCCTCGTGCGTTATCAAGGAATTACTTCTTTTCAAATAATAGATAAAAAGTTTTCTTAATTAAAGTTAAATATTATTTTTACTAGGTCTTTGTATTATTATTTTCACTTGTTATTAGAATAATTGTACCTGAAATTTGAAAATCTGTAATTGAAGAAAATCGTATGTTTTGCAACACGGGCTTTCTTTCGGACGGAGTTTCAGGAGCGGGTAGGTAGGGCTGGTAAAATCGAGTTGTGCCCTTTTTAAGTTCTCAAAAATTTTCGAATTGTAATGATTAAATTAACTTAATAAAAATATTGATTTAAAAGTATTGTGTGACTTAAATTGATCTACAATTTTTATTAAAGTATTATTTGAAAGGTCAATACATGAACTGATAAGATTTATCCGATAATCGGTATTTTTATTTTTCCTACTTTTTGGTAATTAACACTCTATAAAACATTTATCTAAAATTTTTTCTGGTAATTACTTTTTATTAAGTTTAAAATTATTTCAGCTCTATTTAACCATGCCTATTTAACCAATCAAAAGATGAACTAAGTCGAAATTTAGATACCTATTTTTATAGATTAGCTATCGATAAATTTTTGTTCAAATTTATCATTAACTTTTTTTGGCATAATGTTTAGAAAAGGAAGAAAAGAAAGATCGATAATTTCTTCCTTGTCCATTGTGAAATTTATCGTTGACTCCTGGTCATACATAGTGTAGAAAATTATCCAAATCTTTGTCTTTCTAACCTCCGTCTACCATACAATAGATATTTTTTTCTTATTTTCAATAATGCTTCATAATTTTTCTTAGAAATAATACAAACAAAAGGAGGTAGAGAAAAATCCATAACCATACCAAACTTTTAGTAATAACAGTCATGTCATAATTAGAATTCCGTTAATAGCTTTTAATTTCAAATCATAATTAAATGATTTTTTATTTAAAAAAAAACACCCTCAACGTTTATCAAGTAGCAACCAAGCAGAATCCAATTTGCTTGATTATTTCCTACCTCAAACTGATATGAAATTCCTTTCATGACGAAAATGAGTTAAGGTGTTTACACAGTTATGTAATCCCTATTTCGTACGCCGCAGTTAATTTCCAATATGTTTCCCTCACGGTTTAATTTTGACTGTGTGGTTAGGTTATAAATTTTATTTAAATTTTCTGTTAAAGAGGTTCCAAAAGGAAGTATTGTATTTTTTTTCTGTAGTAAAAACGTGAAAAACTGGATAAATATGACTAAGACGATTTTTGATTGGGTATACGTATGATTATCAATAGCTTTCAGATTGTGATTTTGTATATTTATTAATGTATTCGCATATCTTACATAGGGAAGATTGTCGTTTTCAACGTTTTTGAAATGACCAATATTTCTTCTTGCCAACCAATAGGTAACATGATCTGCAATTCTCACTATTCTTTCTTCTATCATAATAAAAATAAAAATCGGTCAAGTGCAAGTTGGACTTGCGTAATTAGTGTTCAGTACCGTGATTGCTTTTAAAATAAAAAAAATCTTTACATAGGCTAAGTTAATTAGATCTCTGATATGTATATATCTTAAGATCTAATTTGTTTCGATCTAAAATTTTTACGTTTTATCTTAGTCAATAATCTATAATAGTTAGAGCATCTTAGCTACCTAATAGTCAATAAATAAATCTAGCTCAATCTAGAATCTAGTAATAAAAGTGTAAGACAAATATTTACTACCTAAATATTTGTATAATTATAAACAAATAAAATAAAAGCGTACTGAACAGTATATTAACAAAACCTCCACCATTTGTCAAGGACCATAGTTTTTATTGATTTTTTTATACCAGATGAATTATCAAACGTAGTACATTCGTTATAATTCTCGCTATTCTACACTTTATAAAGAATATTCCAGAAGGATTTTCGCCCATTTTTAAAAAATAATACAAAAGTATATGCAAGTATAACATCATATATATTTTTGAACTCGTGTTTTCACAAACTTACATTTGACACCCCAATCGATGATCTGGTAAAATTATTTTTTCCACTTTCGATTTCACACTCCAAAATTACTTTTTAGTGACACACTGACACGTGTTACTAAAAACACATTCAAGGTGCGTACTTCCTGAATCCTAAAAATAAGGTTTATTTTAAATGTTATTATGTGTTTTTAGAACAAATGTAAAAACGTCAATAAGAAAAATAATCGTTTCATTACCGAAACTAACTACCCCATAATAGAAAAATCAAGTAATTAATACGTATATATATATATATATATATATATATATATATATATATATATATATATATATATATATATATATATACATGTTACAATAGAAGTTTTCACGGATGGTAGAATGTAATACATTAAAATTCCGGGTTTCAATCCGTTCGTCTAACAATGATTTTGCAGGACGTTTCGCCAAAATCGCGTTTGACATTTTCAAGTACTGCAGAGGCAGCAAGATCACAGTATCGAGTAGCGGCAGCAAGAGTACTTCAAAATGCCAAATGAGATTTTGGCGAAACGTCGTGCAAATTCATTGTTAGATCAACCATTTGAAATCCGGAATTTTAATATATATATATATATATATATATATATATATATATATATATATATATATATATATATATATATATATATATATATATATATATATATATATATATATATATATATATATATATATATATATATTTATATACATATATATATATATATATATATATATATATATATATATATATATATATATATATATATATATATATATATATATATGTATATATATATATATATATATATATATATATATATATATATATATATATATATATTTATATACACATATATATATATATATATATATATATATATATATATATATATATATATCAATATATACATATGAGGAGCAGACTGTCTATATGCATTTTGTCCATTTTTTCACATTTTCAACCAAAGAAGCCAACGCAAACTACATACAAAGAGCAACAATATTATGCCCCAAACGACGTTCTAAATGCATTTTCTCCCATACAAATTAAATGTTAAAAATACCTCGGACTAATTTCGATTTGTTTGTCATTGCACTTGTTGCTGTCTGCAGTGTTTTTTTTATGTGCGTTTATTTTTCCGTTTTTCTACGAAACAATCTCAAATAATGGATGTGACTGTGACAGGGGATCACGTAGTTGGTGATACGGACCGTGGTAGTAGAAAAAGAAAAAGAAATCTCACGTCTAAAGAGTGTAAAAGCAACGTAAGGTAGGCCTTAATGATTTTTAGGTTAGGTTTACATTATGCTATTATTGTTTACCTAATAGGTACACTAAAGTTCTCAAGTTCTTATGTTGTCGTTAATATTTTAATATTATTCTCTTTTAAAGGCATTCAGATCATTAATCTAATTTGGAACATTTTGTTGATTTTTCCTGTACTCACCCTAAACGAAAGGATTTCTTTTGCCATGAATGATCCCAAGACGATATAAGGACAATCAGAAATACGTTTTATAAGACAACAAAGAAAAATGTACAGGACAATAAATTGGGGCATTTTATGAATGTTGGAAAACCAGATAGAAGTCGTAACCGAAAACTGGGAGGAAAATCCCACAATTTCTCTATAAGATATCATGTAAATTTTAGTTTTAAATAATTTTATTTAGCTTATTTTTAAAATCCCCCCGTAGCTAACTTCTATCGAAGAGTGAAAAAAAATTTAACCTAGAAATCCATTAAAATTTATGGTTTAAATTTTAATTTAAAAAGAATTTTATTGTCACCATAATGTATAGTGTAGTGGTTTAAGCAACGCTTAACTGGTGGAAGGTCCGATTTTATTTTAGGTAATATTCTTTATTTTAGGTTTGGAAGAATGAGAAAAAAATTTACATTTGCCAGAAGTTATTCTTATCAATATTTAGTGTCAGTCAGAGACGCGTAAATACTATTGCTCGAAAAATGCAATCTGGAAGTGGTATTGTTGAGAAGCGCGGAGGGAACCAACGGTCTTTTAGGAATGTTAATAAATTTGAAGCTGTGAAAAAATTTATAGCCAGTTTAAAAGGACACGAAAGTCATTACGGGCGTGCTAAATCTCGGCGCATTTATCTATCATCCGAAAATAATATTACTGCTTTATGGAATCTGTACAATCAGAGTACACTTGAAAATTTGAAAGTAAATTACAAGTATTTTAGTAGAATCTTTAATAATCATTTTAATATTGCATTTGGAAGCCCTGCCACCGACGTATGTGGCTTTTGTGTTAGGACCTAAACTTCTATTAGCATTTGTAAAGACAAAACTGAAATAGACAAACTAAAAACTTCTCTACGTGTACATAAATTACGAGCCAAACAATTTTTTAACCTAATGAATGAAAAGCCGGCACAGAGTGCTTCGTATTGTTTTGACCTTCAACAGGTTCAAGTCTTACCGAAAGTGCCAATTCAAGATGCATTTTATGCCCAGCAGTTGTCTTTTTATTGTTTTTGTGTAACCGACGTGGATATTAAAAAAACAGTTTTCTACACCTGGATGGAACATCAAGCAAAAAGGGGATCTGCAGAGACAAGTTCTGCTCTACGTGATTTTCTTAATAAAGCAGAATTTGGACCAGATATAAAACAGTTGCGACTATTCGCAGATGGTTGTGCCGGGCAGAATAAAAATGCACACGTGATGCATATGCTTATGCTATGGCTGTACGGAGGTGTCCCGCAAAATATTAAATCCGTGGTACTTACCTTTCCGGTACGCGGACACTCATATTTGCCAGCAGACCGTGTTTTCGGGCAAATAGAAAAAGTTATGCGATCATACAGTTCAATAAAAACACCTACACAATATTATGACATTTACTCCAAGAAGGTAGACGTTAGACAACTTGGTAGGGACTGGGTTGTTTACGATATAAAAATGGCTTTAACTTCTTTAAAAAAAATTGAAGGGATCAGTGCGGCCAAACGGATTATTATTAAAAGATCACAAAACAACACCGATATTTTGCTTAAGACCGAGTTGTTTTATAGAAATGACGATCCGTCCAAACAATTTCAAACGTTATTAAAACGTGGAAAGAAGCTTTCGACTTTACACTTACCTGCTGTAGAACTTCAAAACAAAATTAAACCAAAAAAACTCCTGAGTCTCTCGAAATTATTAGTGGAACTGTCAGGGACAAATTGGGTCAACGATCCTGAGCTAACATGGTTACAGCCAATTCTCTCTGACAATCGTGTGCAAATTGACAATCAAGCTAACCATGGTGAATCTGACGATGATGATGTTATCGAAGAACCTGACATGTTATGCGATTGCAATAATGATGAAGATGGTGACCTTTATGACATGTAAAATGCCATTATTGTTGATTTAGTTTATAAACATTATTGTGTATTTAAAAATAAAACACTATTTTTATAAAGCTGCAAGTTTTTTTTATATCGTTACTATCAAAAGTCAGTAATGCCGCTTTGTGTAGACGATCAAAATGCATTTTGTCCCAGGATGACAATCTAAATGCAGTTTGTACATCAGTTTTTTTCAATTTTTTGGGATATTATCAATACTAGATTTTTCGCATATACGTCTAATCCTTGAATTATTTTTTATTCACATTTTAGGTATATCAACTTTTCGGTTAATATCTTGCCAAACGCATAGCAGTTCTTCTTCGTTTCCCAAAATTACAAAAAATGGACAAAATGCATTTAGAAAGTCTGCTCCTCATATATCTTCTTCTTCTTCATAGCCTTTTTACATCCATTGTCGGACATAGGCCTCCCCTTTTGTTCTCCACTTATCTCAATCCTGTGCTTCTCGTATCCACGCTGGGCCGGCTGTAAGTTTTAGATTGTCTTTCCACCTGATCTGTGATCTGCCCCTTGATCTCTTTTCCAACCATGGTCTCCAATCTTGCATCTTCCTATTCCAACGATTGTTCGGTTGTCGCATCGTATGTCCAACCCATCTACATTTTAGGCTTGCTATATGTTCTTTTACATCTATTAGTTTAGTTTTTTCCCTAATATATTCGTTTCGTATCCTATCCTTTATCTTTATATTCAACATCTGGCGCTCCATTGCTCGTTGTGTTTTGGCCAATCTATCCATTATATTCCCAGTCAGTGTCCAAGTTTGTGCTGAGTAAGTGAGAACTGGTAAGACACATTTGTAAAATACATTTCTTCTTAGTCTTAGAGAAATTTTCTTGTTATTCAGGATGTATCTTTGTTTACCAAAAGCTGCCCATGCCAGTCTGATTCTTCTTTCTATTTCTGCGATTTGATTGGGTTTACCGCATTGTATCATTTGTCCCAGATATATATATATATATATATATATATATATATATATATATATATATATATATATATATATATATATATATATATATATCTATATATATATACATTAGTTCTTGAGTTTTCTTGGGAGTTTTTAGGGTTCATAAATGAGAAAAGTACTTCTTCCGGTTACATTTGTTACAATACGTTTCAACCAAATTATCTTGAACTTCATCAGTTGTATTTATAACTAAAATGATATATGTATACATGAGCACATGGAAATTATTACAGAAATGAATAAAATTATGGACTCAATATCGCAAACTATTTAAATATACTGTTATTATAAAATAAAATAAAAATTACTTCCACATTTCACTGTAACAGACAGAAATAACACGCATTCGACATATCTAGATGAAGGTGTGAATCGGTTTATTTTTTATTTATTTTTTTAATTTTGATGAGAGTTAGTTTTTACTTTGTTTACATTTAATACTATTATTATCGATCAGCTGTTTGAAATAAAAGTTAAATTCCATTTTTTATTTATTTTAACGGACAAGCCAATTACAATAGTAATATAAAAACAAAATAATGTTAAAACACATTGCACATATACAATTCATAACGTGAAAAAGAAGAAAAAAAAAACAAGCATTACAACAGTTTAACACCTCAGATCGCGATCGCGCTTACAATCGTTTTAAATTCGCTAACACTACAACTGAAGGGATCAAGGCTGTATGTATTAAATAATCGGCACATTCTCGTGAGAGGACTGTAATAGCCATAATTAGCACTGTGAAATGGAATACTGAGCAGTACACTGCCACAAATCCTATGAATAGTATTAAGCTGAACGCTCTCCAAAAGTGGACAGGAAATAAAGCCATTCAGGAATTTATATAGGAATAAAATATCTGCAAGATCCCTACGCTTCTCCAAAGTAGCCACACCAAAGGAGGTTTTATGGAGAAATACAGCTTTACATGGCAATTATAATATGATGGATTAAAATAATGTTATTGTACAACTTCCTGAAATTTTGTATGCCTTTTTTTATATATATCATTTTGGTTTTTTTCCGTTGTTAGTATTTTCGTTTCTTCAAAATTAAATTTGTGATTTAATAATGTTTCGTGTTTTGTTAGTGCTGTTTTGTTTTTTATTATAGCGGTGGCCATTTAAACGACGTTGGAGAAGTTGTGAAGTTTGCCCTATATAAACTTTGTTGCAGTTTTTACATGGTATCTCATAAATTACATGTGTTTTTTGATTTTTGGGTGTTTTGCTTTTCAGGCTGCTAAAATTGTATTTCAATAAATTATAAGCTTTGTGACAAACATTGATGTCATGTGTTTTATAATTGGGTATGTTCTGAAAGTCCACGTATATATGGCATAGATACAAATCTATTGAGATTTGGTTGTTGAGTATTATATGTAGTTTTATTTTTGCATAAATGGAATAGAGAGTTAATTAGTTTTAAAGAGTAACCATTCTTCAACAAAATATCTTTTGCTTTTTGAGTAGCCCTATTTTGGTATTGCTTGTTGCTCAGCAGTATAGCTCTATCTATTAGACCTAAAATTAGGTTTTTCTTTTGGGTCATTGGGTGTTGCAAGTGAAAATTTAGATATCGTCCCTACCAAGTTCGTTTTGTATACCATTCGGTCACTATCTCATTATACAACAACACAGAGAAAACGTAACGTCGAAGCATTCGCAACTTAAGCCCAATGCTAACATCTCAACAACATAATAATCTCTGTAGCGATACAAACGATGTTCTAGCGATTTCTATTCTTGTTCTTATTTCCAAAGTTTGATCTCCCGTTTGTTCCATTCAGACTCCAAGGTATTTACAGGTTTGAACTTTTTCTATCACTGTGTTTGCAATAGTTATTTAAATTATTTTGTGGAAATTTTATTATTAACATTCATTTAGTTATATTTAGATTGATCTTTAATCCATACTTAGTACAGCTATCATTTCCTTTTTTCAATAGATGCTGTAATTCTGTAAGATTACTGCCTGGTAAGACTATGTCGTCTGCATATCGAATATTAAATAATTGTCTCTCCATTTATGATAACAACGGCTTCCTCCTCTTCCAGGGTTTCAATAATGATAACTTCACTGTACAGGATGAGTCAACGATAGAGTAAAGTTCATTATCTAATTTGTTTTGGGAATGACGAAAAAATGTTAAATCCAATAGTTTTAGGGAATGTTAAGATGAACAGTTTAAAATTATTTCTGAGTATACAGAGTACTTCAAAAAAGTGTGGCCGATATAACATATGTTTTTTTTAAATGGAACGTCCTATTTTCTAATTTATTTTTAAATCCTGCGTAAAATTTTACTTTTTTATTAATAATATTATATGCCTAAACCTGTTATTAGAAAATTGATAGTTTGGTTATTTTCATATTCAATGGTGAATTGTAGTTTTTTATGGAAAGAATTAAATGCACTGTAATGCAGTCATCCACATGTCTAAAAAGGAAGGGAACCCCATAACTTAACTTAGGTACGATAGTATCTTCTAAATATATATATATATATATATATATATATATATATATATATATATATATATATATATATATATATAATATATAAAATGCAACGTCTCTCTGTCTGTCTGTCTGTCCGTTAGTGCGCTTATCACTGGAGAACCACTTATCCGATTTACGTACTTTTTTTTTTAAAACATACATATGTTCTCTGGCCAGGTTATAGGCTATATTTTATTACGATAGGTAGCATAAGGAATGAGCAGTGACGTAAAATAGTGAGTAAAGTCGGAAATAAGTTTGCCGCTATCGCGTTCCTTTGCAATACACAGCCTAAACCATTAATTATGGAACAATATTATATAATCTATAATCTACAATATATATAAAATGCAATGTTTCTCTGTCTGTCTGTCTGTCCATTAGTGCGTTTATCACGAGAGAACCACTTATCCGATTTACGTGCCTTTTTTTAAATTCATACATATATTCTTTGGCCAGGTTATATAATAATAATAATAATCTATATCTATAATATATATAAAATGTAACGTCTCTCCGTCTGTCTGTCTGTTCGTCTGTTAGTGCGCTTATGACTGGAGAACCACTTATCCGATTTACGTGCTTTTTTTTTAAATATACATATGTTCTCTGTCCAGGTTATAACATAGACTATATTTTATTACGTCAGGTAACATGAGAAATAAGCAGTGACGATAATAGTGAATCAAATCGGAAAAAAGTTTGCCGCTAGCGCGTTCTCTTGCAATACACTGCCTAAACCACTAAATTGGGAACAATATCATGTAGCAAAGAATATCTATAATATATATAAAATGCAACGTCTCTCTGTCTGTTTGTCCGTTTGTGCGCTTATCACTGGAGAACCACTTATCCAATTTACGTGCTTTTTTTTTAAACATACGTATGTTCTCTGGCCAGATTATAGGATGTACTTTATTACGTTAGGTGACATAAGGAATAAGCAGTGACGATAATAGTGAATCAAGTCGGAGAAAAGTTTGCCCCTAACGCGTTCTCTTGCAATACAGTGTCTAAAGCATTAAATATGGAACAATATCATGTAGCAAAGAATATAATATATATAAAATGCAACGTCTCTCTGTCTGTTTGTCCATTAGTGCGCTTATCACTCGAGAACCACTTATCCGATTTACGTGTTTTTATAAATTTATACATATGTTGTATATAATTCGATATAAGCCTAGATAATGGGAGATAAGGTGAGATAATGGGAGATAAGGAGAAATAATGGGAGATAAGTCGAGATAAGCCTCGATAATGGGAGATAAGGTGAGCTATGGGAGATAAGTATAAATAATCGGAGATAAGCAGAGATAAGCCTAGATAATGGGTGTTATGGTGAGATAATGGGAGATAAAGAGAAATAATGGGAGATAAGGAGAAATATTGCGAGATAAGTCGAGATAAACCTAGATAATGGGAAATGAGGTGAGATAATGAGAGATAAGGAGAAATAATGGGAGATAAGGAAAAATAATGGGAGATGAACAGAGATAAGCCTAGATAATGGAAATTATGTAGAGATAATGGGAGATAAGGAGAAATATTGGGAGATAAGGGGAAATAATGGGAGATATTTTATTACGTTGGGTAACATAAGGAATAAGCAATGACGATAGTAGTGACTCAAGTCCACGCGAGCGGAGCCGCGGGCCCGGCTAGTATATATATATATACACACTCAGCCTGTCTCTTTTGGATGATGACAAATACTACATACTTCTCCAAGGAGATCCCACTAGTTCGTTCGAACAAAAAGCCAATAAACTTGTCACCCCACTCAAGAATTCTAAGAAAATAGATGACAACTTAGCTAAAACATTACACAATTACAACACTATAGCACCACGGTTTTATGCTCTACCCAAGATTCATAAACCTAACTTAGCTCTTAGACCAATTATATCCTCTCTGCGAGCACCTAATGGGAATATAGAAAAATACCTTACCAGTGTTCTAACCAAATCCTACAATAAAACCAACGAACATTATATCAGTGACTTTTTCGCCTTCAGCTCATTTATTAATAAATTGAACAACATACAACTTTAGATCGACCATCCTTTATGAAATTACTTGAGTTCACCTTCGACTCAACTTTCTTTATGTTCAACGATAGGTTTTATAAGCAAGTGTTTGGTACACCCATGGGTGCCAGTATATCTCCGATGATCAGTAGTTTTGTCTTGGATAACCTAATCTCGAGCTGCATAACGAAACTCCCCTTTTCCCTACCTTTCTTAAAAAGATACGTGGACGATCTCATACTTTCTGTTCCCCGTAACATGATCCAAGACACTCTCAGAATCTTTAATCAAGGCAATGAGTACTTACAGTTTACTGTCGAAGTAGAAGTGAACAGGTCGATTCCATTCTTAGACATGGTTTTAACTCGTAACGACGACAATAAGAATCTTTCCAGATGGTATAGGAAACCTGTTAGTAGCGGCAGATATGTAAATTTTAATTCAAACCATCCAACTAAAATGAAACTGAATATTTTGTCAGCAATGGGATCCAGAGTTCGAAGACTAACACACCCCTCTTTTCTAAAAGATAGTTTAAATGAACTCAAAACCCTCTTCATCGAAAACTCATACCCTCCTAAGTGGGTTCACAGATTTCTTTTTTCTACTCCTCTTCCATTTAATGAAAATAACCCTTCTCCACCTAATAACGAACTTGTCAATAATCACGAGATCATTTTTAGAACCCTTCCCTATTATAAAGACCTTACTCCACGTTTGGTTAATGTTTTCAAAGATCACAATATAAAATTTGCAAAGAAACTTCACAACAATCTTAGTTTCCTTTATTCCAAGCTAAAAACTCCTGTTAGAACTGAACAGAAATGCAACGTTGTTTACAGCCTTCCTTGTTCAGACTGTGACCTTTCCTATGTCGGTCAAACCTCTAGAAGTCTCAAAGGACGTATTATTTCACATAAAAGTGATTGTAGAAGAGGCATATCTTCATGCTCTCCTGCAGAGCATGTAATGAAAAAGGATCACAGAATGAATTACGGAGGGGCTTCAATTTTGTATACTGAACCGAATTACCAAAAAAGAAAATTCCTTGAAATGGTAGCAATCAACAACAATCCGAACAACATGAATAAAAGATCTGACACTGAAGATCTCTCCACGATTTATTGTTATATTTTAAATTTAACAAAAAACTCCTTGCCAAACAACTCATTAGACTCCCTTTGAATACCCCTATTTCGCTTATATTCGATCGTAATCTTCAAGTTTTTGCAATTTCCATCCTTCAACATTTTCCACCCTCGCAGTTCATCGTCTTGATTCAGTGGGTCATAATTTCCTGGTACTCTCTTGCTTGTTTACGATTCCATTACCTTCAGCCGCATTGCCGTTAAACGCGTTTTAGGAACTGATTAAAAGAAACCTCTTCAATCCTGACGCTTGACATTTCTCACATATAACCCTTTTCTTCCGTTCAATACTATAAATTTCCCGCCATAATACAGAAACAAAATATTATTCTTTCCAGTGGGATTTTTCCTCTTAGTGAACAGGGAAAATAAAGGATGGAAAACAACTTTATATTTTCTTTTCTTTAGTCAGTTGATTAATCAGAAACTAAATAACAAAATGCTGTGCAGTTTTTAGTCTTAAGATTCGAAACCATTGTTTAGGGCGACATGTATTACACGATTGAACTCATCGTATTGTAAGTTTTGTTTACTTTTTTGATTGTAAAATTATACTTATAGGGACAATGTGATTTCAGATATCTTGAGGAAGAATAAAATCCATATTCGAAAGCTTGATATTAAACAAAAGTAGTTAATTTTTTGGCCAATCCTCCGCGACTGCAACCTCAAAACTCTCCTTTCTTCTTAGTAGCCAGTCAAAAGAAAAGTTACATCTATATATATATATATATATATATATATATATATATATATATATATATATATATATATATACAGAAATATCTCAGTCATATGCCAGGTACCCAGACGAAAATTAGGTTGGTTATATTCGTCAAATTAACCAGTAAATCTAAACTTCACGAGTTTATCTCTGTTTTAAATACAGGGTACCTCTCCTGTCTGAACAAACCTATATGGTCTTCCGCTTTATATACCTTTTTATCATACACATATGAGAATTGTATGGATTTCCGCTTAAAAAATCACACACACAGCTGCTCAGGGGCACTGAAAGTTTTGTCTCTGTCTGTGAATAGTGTGCATCTGCTCCCATACCCTCTGTATGTTTAGAACCATTTATGTACCACATGAGTCCTGTCTTTGGAATGACGGTTCCGACAGTCCAGTCTGCCTTTTCTGTTAGTAAAACCTTTTGAGCTTATTGTTAAAAGTCTATTGGGAACTATCCATTCTCATGGGCAGTAGAGGGAAGTCCTACACCATTCTCGCCATGTGTTGCGATATTCGTGGACTTCCATGTTCAAATGAAACTAGGCAGTTATGCGTACAAAACGACAGATTTGTTTATGACTCCTGAGTTTCCTGAGAGGTCGTTTTATACAAGTTGCAATTGGTGAAAAATATTTGAAAATCCCTGGTAACTATTTTTGTAAAAAATGTTCACGTTTTTTCTTAGTCAATAATCTATAATAGTTGTAACATCTTAGCGACCTAATAGCCAATAAATCAGTCTAGCTCAATCTAGAATCTAGTAATAAAAGTGTAAAACAAGTATTTACTACCTAAATATTTGTTTAATTATAAACAAATAAAATAAAATTTAATGAATTGTAACCCGTTTATCAGTATAATAGTTTTTCTTATTTTAAATATGTGTTTGATTTTTCTTCATAAATGTCTAAAATGTGGAACATTAGGTGTAACTCTTCATTCTTTTGGAAGAGATAATTGTAAGTTCTGTAAGTACAATTACATGTTTAGTGTTAAGAACAATAACTAATAGATCCTATGTAACTTTTGTAGAACTCCTGATGAAGTCCATATACATGGGCGAAAGCTCGATTTAAGAATATATAGCATTTCGCATTGAGTATCCAAGGCTTTATATTGTTCACTCTTCTGTCACACTAAGGCTATCCTATTTTTTAACCTACTCATTAGTATACATCAAGCCTTGTTATTACCTTTGTATATATATATATATATATATATATATATATATATATATATATATATATATGTGTATATATATATATATATATATATATATATATATATATATATATATATATATATATATATATATATATGTATGTATATATATATATATATATATATATATATATATATATATATATATATATATATATATATATATATATATATATATATATATATATATATATATATATATATATATATATATATATATATATATATATATATATATATATATATATATATACAGTAGAAACCCGGTTATCCGAGGTAACGTGGGGGGCTCGGATAACTGAGAACTCGGATAATCCATATTTGTATTTTATTCATTCAAAAAACAAACACCAATAGTTTAAACCGATGTATTAACGTTTTTAACATATAAATACGTACATATATTATAAAACGGTGAAATAGGTATCTATGCGCTTCTGTTTCATATTGCATCTTCTTTTTCTCGCTGCAATGTTTCTCCATCTATTAAGAAGAAGCAAATCCGCTAGGGTTGCCTCTGGTTGTTGTTCTCAAAGCTTTTTTCAAAGAAGCAAAACCTCCTTGATGAGAGATCTTAGTCGAAGACTGTTCATCCACCGCCGCTTCGTCATCGTCATCGTCATCTGATTTCGGTTTCCTGAAAGGCATGCGTTATTTCTTCAATACTCATTTCTTCTTCTAAATCATCTTCTGTAATCCATTCAACAACATCTTCTCTTACCACATTTTCGCAACCTTTTAATTTTTGCATTAATTCAAATAAACTTTTTTCTTTTTCTTCTATCTCGCTGTCAAAATTTGAACAGGACATTTCTCCATGGCTTCTCAATTTCAAAGCTAATTCATTTAATGGAATATCATCTTCACTGTCATTATAGTCCTCAAAATCAATAACTTTTGACTAAGATTTTTGAATAGTGGTAGTACGCACAGAATCCCAAGCTTGACTTACCCAGTAAATAACATTTTTCAGTGTAACCTTTCTCATCCCATTGATAGTATCCTCCTTTTCTGTATATTCTAACAGATGTTCAAGACATAAACGCTTATAATTTTTTTTAATGTTTTCGAGGATGCCTTGATCCATTGATTGCATTATGCTGGTTACATTAGGAGGAAAAAATTTTACAACAATTTCGCCCACATGAAGTCCTTCTTCAGGGTGAGAGGGGGCATTATCTATTAACAAAATTGCTTTAATAGGAAGACGGTTTCTGTTCAAAAATTTAGTCACAGATGGCACGAACTCTTCTTCAAACCAGATAGTAAATAAGGTCGCATCCATCCATGCGCTCTTCCGACTTTTGTAATAGACTGGTAGGGCTTTGGGTGAGATGTCTTTTAAAGCTCTTGAACGTGCAGACTTGCCAATCACCACCAGTGGGATTTGGTGCTTGCCAGATGCATTAGAACATACCATTATAGTTAATCTTTCCTTACTTCGTTTGTGCCCAGAAGCTGATTTTTCCTGTCGAGATGCAAATGTCTTTGATGGAAGCATTTTATAATTCAGACCAGTCTCGTCACAGTTGTAAATTTGATCACATGTGTATCCACAATCTTCGATTTACTTTTTAAAGTTCTGCTTAAACTTCTCAAGTGATGACACATCAGCAGAAATTTTTTCATCACATACAGTCAGTTGTCGTACACCGTACCGTTTTTTCCAGCGGTCAAGCCATCCAGAACTGGCGGTAAACTGATCTAACTCTGAAAATTGCCTACTAATCATTATTGCTTTCTGTTGTAAAATTGGACCTGACAGAGGCACACCTTTTGATCTCTGTTGGTTAAACCACATGAATAAAGCTTCGTTAACCTTTTCATAGTCGCCGGTTTTCATTGATTTTCTTCCTGAGGACGAGGAGGCTTGATTTATACACCACTCTTCTATTTTTGTGCAGTTTCTTTTCCAATCTCCAACTGTTACCTCACCTACTCTATAATCTCGTGCAACAACTTTAATTGTCTCTCCTGCTTCAATTCTTCTGATGGCTTTTAAGTTTTCTTCAATAGCAACGACGATTCTTTTACGCTTGTTTTGCTCCATTGTAATATGATAAACAAAAATTCAAACAAAGCAGTTCGTATTAATTACACTTAACTACCAGAACTCCAACCAAATAAATTATGTGAGTATATTCGTACTTCTCCGTAGTAAACGCATTAACGCAAATTTACATGCTGAAAAAGTCCAAAAATATAAATAGGGGAACCCCTCACACGGGCCAAGGGGATTCTCCGAAGGCCCCGACGATTTTAAATGGAAATATGTACATACATATTTTAGAAGCTCGGTTAATACGCAGCATAGACGCGCGTACCTCGGATAATCAGGTTCTTAGATTGGCTCGGTTAATCCGGAACTCAGATAATCGCGACTCGGTTAATCGGAGTTCTACTGTGTGTGTATATATATATATATATATATATATATATATATATATATATATATATATATATATATATATATATATATTGCAGCTTTGGAGAAAGACTGATACTGGAATTATATGACACCAATGCAGCCACAAATGATATTTAATTCAAGAAAATGCTTCTCCTAGGCTCGCAATAGCTGAAAATTTAGAAAAGTGTATAAAGGCATTTTGTTCTTAAAATGTGACTGCAATTTTTACCCTTATACAAAATGCACACATCTGCAGCAACGTTTTCACGTTTTAGATTCTTACAAATTTAAATTTTATAAAACTCTAGAGAATTGAAAGTGCTAAGATTGTGAAATCAAAAATGTCTGCATCCAAAAAGTTATTACGACTTTTAAACGAATCTGTTTTTTTTTGGTAAATAGATCGACAACTAACAATAGCTTATTTCTCTTTTAAACAAGGATGTGTTTTAATTCTGCATGATAAATAGATATTATACACCTGAATAAATACATTTGTTTTTCAATCTTTTAACAATTAACTTCTCTTGAATATATCGGTGGTAAACTTCGTCGTATTTCATGAATTTTATAAGACTAATATGTGCTAAAGCCGAAAATAAAAACTTTCCGTGGAATAAAAATTAGCGAGTTTTGAATACTCAATAGGACGAATAGCTCTCATTTTGGATGGAATAAATAAAGAAATAGGCGTAATACCGTCAGTAAAGCTGTAGATTAAATTTTTGGTGTTTTCCATCAGAGAGTTTATGTAGGAGAGACATGGAGTATGGAGCTGTATGATATATTTCTTTCTTCAGCGTTCATTTATAGATCTTTTTTTGTATTATGTCCTCTTATCTTGACATTTTTTTATTCGATTTTTTAGCGTCTTTAATACAAAAGAAGAGTTGGCCACACTCTTAAATCGGATAGAACAAGAAAGTGACAAACTAGGTTTATTCATAAATAGGGACAAAACCAAGTTAATGATAGTCGATAAGGCTAACCAAATAGTAAGATTTGACTTACCCAATGGTTTCAAGAGAGAAATAAGCTTTGTATATCTAGGATCAACCGTAAGTAATGTTGAGGGATGAGAGGATGAAATAAAGAGAAGAATATTCGCAACAAAAAAAAAACTATGACGAGGCTTACTAAGATATAAAAAAGTCCGTATATAACGAAAATAACAAAATTAAACCTCGTCCAGACCATAGTCTTCCTAATTTTTCATATGGCAGAGAATCCTGAACGCTTAGAGCGAAGTTACGTAAACTCATTGATTCCTTTAAATGTGATGCTATACGAGCATGCTGAGAATTTCCTGGACCACGAGAAGAACCAATCAATCTACACTGAGAGAACTAAATATTATAAGATTACGCAGGCCAACGATGAAAAAACTTTTTTAATAATTTTACCTGATTCCTATGTTTTTTGATGTGCTGAGTCCTAAATTAATAATTATAATAAAAAAGTCGTATCACCCACCAATTTCTCACATTTTAATATTAAAACGTGAAAAGTTTATTTTTTATCATTCGAATGTTATTAGGTTGGCAATAAAATCAGAATTTTATAAGATTCGCAGTAAAATCAAATATTATTAGGTTGGCAGTTCGGATCAATGTCACAGTTGTTTGTTTTCTTCCAGTTATAACCTTGCATTGCAATGTTTAACCCATGTACTTTAATTCACACTGAAAGTATGGCTAATCGTGGTTGTAAAAACTCTCCCGACACTTTTTGTTATATATGTGGTGAGTTTGTAGTTAAAAAACATCAAAGAAACATTACTGACTTTCTAAAAAAAGTATACTTTGCATATTTTGGTGTAGAAATGGGTAATCAAGAAAAATGTTGGGCTCCTCACAAAGTATGTTATGTTTGTATCGAGGATCTTAGGAAATGGTATAAGAAAGAAAAGAAAGCTTTTAGATTTGCAGTACCCATGGTATGGAGAGAGTAAGACAATCATTCAAATGATTGTTATTTTTGCAGCGTTGATGTTTCTGGATATAACTCCAAAAATAAGTAGCTTGTCTATCCTTACTTTACTTCAGCTAATCGGCCGGTAGGACATGGACCGGGACTTCCTGTCCCTGCCCCACCTCAGTCTACTGATGACGTTTTACAGTCCAGTCCCGAATTTAATGAAAGTCGACCGGATGATGATGAGTTTCAATGTTCTCTAGAAAATTTAAAAACCACAGTTGTTTACACAAGCTGAGTTAAATGATTTAGTGAGAGATTTGGGTTTGACTAAGAAAAAAGCAGAATTGCTTGGTTTTAGACTGAAAGAAAAACATTTATTGAAATCTGGAACATCTATTTATCATTATAGAACAAAAGATCAACAGTTTGCTCAGTTTTTCAAGCAGGAAGAGGATTTGGTTTACTGCCATGATATTGGTAGTCTAATGAACGAATTTGGCATTGAGTACAAGAAGGAAGATTGAAGGCTTTTTATAGACTCATCAAAAATTAATTTAAAAGGTGTTCTATTACTCAACGGAAATACTTATGCTTCAGTGCCTGTTGCTCATTCAATCCATATGAAGGAAACTTAACATGATTTTACAAAAAATTAACTATTTAGCTCACGTTTGGATGCTATGTGGAGATTTAAAAGTTGTCTACATGATCTTTGGTCAACAAAAGGGATTTACAAAGTTTCCATGTTTTATATGTAAGTGGAACAGCAGAGCAAGGGTTCAACATTGGTCCAAAAATAATGGCCCGTAAGAAAAACTTTAACACCTGGCGAGAAGAACATTTTGCACAAAACTTTAGTAGACCTAAAAAGCTTCTTCTACCACCACTACACATCAAGTTAGGCTTAATGAAACAATTTGTGAAAGCCTTGCCTAAAGATGGTGAATGTTTTAAATATTTGTGTAAAAGATTTCCTCATTTACCAGAAGCCAAACTGAAAGAAGGGGTTTTCGTTGGGCCTGATATTCGTAAAATGATGTTCGATTCCAACTTTGAAGCAAAGATGATTACAAAGGAAAAGGAGGCTTGGATATCATTTAAAGAAGTTGTGACTGAGTTTTTGGGCAATCTAAAATACTCTAAATATGAACTGATCGAAGCTAATATGGTAGACAAGTTCAAAAATCTGGGTTGTCTGATGAGCCTTAAAGTCTACTTCTTGCACAGCCATCTTGACTTTTTTCCTAAAAACTTAGACGATGTGTGTGAAGAGCATAGGGAACGGTTCCATCAGGACATAAAGGAGATGGAGAAATGGTACCAGGGACGGTGGAATATCAACATGATTGGTGATTACTGTTGGTCACTTCATAGAGAACAACAAAATGCAACACATCGGACAAAAAGCTATACAAGAAACTTCTCAAAGAAAAGGGAAAGGAAATACAAAAAAATAAGCTCCTAAAATATTAGCATTGAAGTGAAATATGTTATCGTGAGTAAAAATTGTAGCCTAATCAAATAAAAGTACGGTTTAAGTTTTTATTTTTTATGCATAAAATTTTCCCTATTTTAAAATTTAATCGATGTTATATCGCGAAAGAACTGCGGGTGATACAAAAAAAATGATACCAGATACGGTTTTAGCACCCAAAAATACATAACACTTAGATGTATTGATTTAAAAGGGTTTTACAAATATGTTTTTGTTGGTCTGTATTATCATCGCTGTGTCTAAAAATAATTCTTCAGTATTTTTGACATGTAGCCAAAAAATCAGGTGGTAATGTAGATCGGCTTATAATGATGGGAGAGATCCAGGATAAAAGGAATAGAGGCCATTCGCCAACAAGACTGTCGGATCAAAGAAAACAAGTTATAGTTCAACCACTCCATATATCAATACACTTGGCAGATCGAGAGAAATGAAGGGAAACGGTGGATAGAACAGTGAAGTCATTCCAGAGAGATCAGGACCCTCAAAATTAAGAAAACAAATAGAGAGAGAGAGAGAGAATTTAAGGTGTGTAATCATAATACCGTAAAATTCTGTACAAATAATAAATTGCGTGCAAATAATTTTTTCAGTTTTTGCCAATCTTTTACCCCAATTCTGTTAAAGCGCGATAGTATAATCGAAATTTAAAATCGTAGCCCCTGGCTGTAAACTGAAATGTGTAAAATTTAATGTTTCGGAATTATTTCGGCCGCATTTGGTAACGATAGCGGGGTATGTTGGATTCATGTGACATCGAAATAGAATTGGAATAAACATCAAGTTGTTTATTTGCATTAAGCTGATTGCCGGAGTGAAAATGTCCATAAATTTGCTAACTGCAAATATTTCCTCTTTTTTTGCAGCGATTGTGCTAAATAATGTTCGCAATTTTAACTTTTTTACACTAATAGTCTTTACAAACTACTCGTATACAGAGAGTATGTTAAAGTTAATTTAAAAATTTAATTGTAGAAGACCATATAATACATGAAACTCATTGAAAATCTCTCGTGCTTGAAGTCGGTTATTTTTATTTGGCCTATTGCGAGAATGAAATAAAGAGTGTAACTATGATCCTAGGAAGTTTGATTGGTATGAAGCATTTCACCAAAGCGAAGCGTGATTTTTGTTTACGAGTGTTTTACAAAGACAATAATTCTGCAGTTATCTTCGAAAAAAAAAACTGAGTTAATAGACCTTAAATGGAGCTCCGAGCAATTAACTAATTAAAGAAGAAGTGTATAACTAATTCGTTATAATTTAAGTAAAATTCAAGGTGATAAAGAAGATTAGCAATTAGTATTCTATACCGTGATTATACTTTTAAAATGAAATAAAATCCTTACCTAGGCTAAGTTGATAAGGTCCTTGACATCTTAAGATCCAATATGTATTTTCCCATTTTTCCTTAGTCAATAATCTCTAGTAGTTATCGCATCTTATATACCTAATAGTCAATAAATCAATCTAGCTTATTTTAGAATCTCGTAACAAAAGTGTAAAATAAATATTTACTACCTAAATATTTGCTTACCTATAAACTACTAACTTGAAAGTGTATTAAACACCCTTACCATACATAAGGGAACATAGTTTTTTTTATACCAGACAATTTATCAAATGTAATTATTTTTGTTTAATCTACACCTTATAGAATATTCCAGAATTTTTCAAAATGTTTGGATCTGTACTTTTCGAGATAAGAGGGGAGATTTTAGGCATTTTTTTTAAAATAACATAAAGAAAAGTGTGAGCAAGTATTACACCACATATATTTTTGAACTTGTGTTTTCACAAGCTTTCATTTGACACTCTATGATCCTAAAATTTTTTTTCAGTTTTCCGTTCAATCTAACCCCTTAAGTCAAAATTACACTTTCAAAGCTACACAGCTCCAGTTCCTATATAGTGCCAAATTTTAACTTTCTATATAAAATAGTTTCGAAGAAAATCAGGTGTGACAGACGGATAGACACCGAAGTAATCCCATAAGTGTTCCGTACGGAATACTAAAAACGATGCATAAACGTAGAATGCGTTCGAATTCGTGAAAATTTCGACCTTTCAGTAGGCAAACGATCGAGGAACGTAAAGATCCTCAGGATTTCGCTATAACACATCCTTCGTGGAGGGCACTATTGCTCCACTTCCCTAGCCACCTTCCCATCCAATTTATAATTATGTTATTAAATTGACCATTTTCAACCAAAAACCAGAGAAAATTATCTCAATTCAATCTTCACCCTTTCTATGACTTTTTATAATTAAAAGTAATGAAAAGATAAAAAAAAATTAGGTTTCTCTACTCTCAAAATCCTAAAAACGACATACAACACAATATAAACTCTTTCTCCTATCCTTTTAATACCCTAGATGTTTTACTATTTCATATTATATATGTATGCTTCATATTTGTTCATTATGTCAATATTTTTTAAATTAACTAAATAACGAGAAAATCGATCTTGAAGACTTACACTTTTCCAGCATGTACCTTAGTGGTTGGACCCAATATACATCAAAAGCAATTGAGTCCAGTTTTAATAACAATCTGGCTTGTTGAAATGTTGCCATGCTTAAAATTTACAGTTTCTTATTTTATTTTACAACAAATTAAAGAAATATTACCTTTTTTAAGTTTAACAAAAGCAACTAGTGGTGAAGAAATAAACTATTTCTGAATTTCAATGTCTTAAAAGAACTAACACGCTATATTAACAAAAATTACCAGTAACAGCAACAATTCTCTATCTAAAGCTGAAATTTTTTACACCCACTAATAATAACTACATGTTCGTTAAAAATATTGTTTATTGTTGTTTCATTAGGGCGCAGTGCAGAACGATACAAATTCTATTATCTTATGACTGAATGGCCGTTCAAATAAATAAAATATTCTCGTGTGTCTTTTACATTCTTTTGACAATTGGCGCTCTCGTTCCAGCTCAATTCTAGCCACATGCTGCGCGAGAGTTCGCGCGATAATATAAATGTTGCTCCCACTTTAACGTCAGCATTAGTTAGTGTTGGTGTATAAGGAGAAACACAATTCGGTTTTAAGTGTTTACTTGGTTAATATAGCGTGTATTTCCTAAGTGGAAAATCACATAAAGTTTGTAGTACCAGCATACTTTATCACTGATATAATCAAGAAATGTGTTTTTTATTGGTAAAAGTAAAATTTTAGATACGTCTAAGTTTCACCAAATTTGAAAATAATATCTTATTTGGTTCGACAGTTATCTTGCCAACAAATAGGCGGACGAAAATAGTAAATATTGTATCGTATTTATATACGAATATAATACTTCCTTTTAACCAGGAGAGTAAAAAACATACTTTTTCTTTAAAAAAAGTTGCTGTTACGACTACGGCGACCAGCAATATTTGGAAAAAAAATGGATAAAGTATACCATAGTATATTTACTAAACTCCAACTTTTTCTGTTAAGGTGCATTCTCTATTACTATATTTTTGAAGTCTTTATAAAATCTTAATTCTTAAATTTATGATATATTATGTATCGATAAACTAATATTTTCCGAGATCTCTACACCCAATCGGTGCATCTTGGAGAATTTTCAAAGAAAATTCATAAGAACCTTTACTCAACAATATACTGTACAATTTAAAAAATCCTCTTGTCTTGAATTAAAAACATTTCTTTACATGTGTAAGTTTTAAAACAAAATATACTTTGCTGTATTACAATTTATAAGATTAAAATCACATTTTCATAACTTTGTACATTTTGCACGATGTGAATCTTCAACAAAATAAATGTTAACTGGTGTTCCTGGTGACTTTAAAAATAAATCCTTTAATAACACAATTCTTGAGCAAGAATACTCATACTTGCAAGCTTTGCACTTACGCAGGATCCTCATGTTCCAACCCTTATGTCGCTCGCAACTTTCGCATCACTTGCACTGCCGAACACACCCGTGTCTCTGTATCTTTGACATCGCCTCGCAGTAGGACAAATTTTAGAATATATAAATCCAAAGTCATCGATACCAATTAAAAAACTAAAAATTTAAAAGTTTTTTTTTTAACATATTCGAAGTCTATACAGCAAATAAAATGGTTTTTAATTTACAGGAATTATGCTATCAGATTATAATTTTAAAATGGAACTTATTTTGTTGAAAACTAAAGCTAGGTTAATGTCCAATTTCACTTAGTCAGCATATATATACTAAAAAGCTCATTTCCGATGCATATAGTCAAATGTGCGATATCCATAAATTAACATAATATTTATCATCGAAAAACGTAAAATAAAATGCACTGTGTTGTAGATATAATGAATGAACCTTTTTTTTTAAATTCTTTTAAATTTTTCTTGTTGCTGGTATTAATAAAAAATAATTATAGAAATGACATATGTCAGAAGGAGGAGTACTTCAACACATAATAAAAAAAACCAAGTAGAAAGTTTTAATTTTTAGATCAAGGAATTCATAAATTAAATTACTAAAAAAAAACGATAGAATAATAGTATTATTAGAACTTGAAGTCTAGTTCTTAGGTGGACTTAGAAAAAGCCCTCGATCGAGTAGTACTAGAAGAAGTAGTACATATTCTTTACGAAAAGCACATACTGCACAACATCATCAAAACCATAGAAAATATTTACTAAAAACGACATCGTGGTCAAAATAAACAAAGTTACGGGATCAAATTTGCCCAAAAGACTTTTTGAGCCCACTACTTATTAACGTAATGATGGAAGACATAATTATACACATTCATTGTGCTAAGAGGTTACATGCACCTGAGCGCTGCAAAAAGTATGTATATTTAAAAAAACCTGTCAAGTGCAAGTTGAAATTGCGCAATTAGTGTTCCGTGCGTGGATTGCTTTTAAAGTAAAAATTTTTGTTACGAAGGTATACAATGATCAGTAAGTCCAACAAAACACACCCCAAATGAATTTTCAACAAAGTTTGAATCCGATCTTTACTGAAAACTAATGACGTTGAAATTTTTGTTTTTTATATACCAGATAAATTATTACAGGTAATGCTCTCGTGATATCTGCACCCTGTGGAAGATATTCCAGAATTTTCTCAAAATTTTTTGAACAGTACTACCACTCCATGACCTAGTAATTTTTTTTTTCACTTCCGATTTCACTACCCAAAACTTACCCCTTAAGTCAAAATTTAACTTTCAAAACTACACGGCTCTGATGAGGCTATTAATTCCTATCTTGCAAACTGCAATGTAAAAACTAGTATGCAATTTTCGACAAAAAAAAATGTTTAATTATTTATGAAAAATTACTAATTAAAAAAACCTCTCTACATTTTGTAGAAAAAGTAATTATTAAGATTTAAAAAAGAAGTTAAAAAAAATTAAAAATTGACTGACTAATATTGCAGACAGTGTCTGAAAACAGGTAACGGTCCCAATCCGACGCCAGGTCACATTTAATGCTATAACTTTGTAATGGAATGGAATTGTATTAAAAAATTTTTTTGAATAATTCTTCGAAGTATAGAGAAAAAAAATCGAATTTTTGAAAATCCGAGGTGTATGTAGCCCCTTAAGGATTATATAGTTAGATATAAAAAAAAAATAAAAATACTGTTCTATGCTGATGACGATTTATTAAGAGCAGAAATGAGGATTATATTTTACCAATTTAAAGAAGTAAAATAATTTTTTTATATATCAATCTAAAAGTGTTTTTATTTTAGATATTTTCACTTATCCAGTAAAACTTTATTTCAGCAATGTAAGTTGAAGCTGATAAAGGCTGCTCCTAATTTTATATCTTCTTATTTTGTGTACGATCATTAGATTCTTTAAATATCAAATGGCTATGAAGTTTCTAACTACTTCTTGTTTTTTTTTACCACATTGCGTGATGGTTTTTGATTGACTCAACTTTTCCGAAATACTTTTGTTAAGTTTTATAGTCTCTTATAGACACTTTTCCTGTCAACTTCTGGGCTTTGTTTGTCATTCCATGATTTGAGCTTTTCAAAAAGAAAATTTATCTGTAAATTTTGACGGGCTGACACCTTCCATTATAAAAAATAGTGAACATTACCTTCTTTTGGCTAGAACCGTTCAGTATACCCGCTGTAGCAATTTTCTATTTAATGCCAACGTTGACCACTAGCAGTGTGCGTCAGTGCTAAGGTATCTGTTTAGTGGCTTATTTAAGGAACAATATTTAACTGTTAACTTTTGTTCAGTTTATTTGAATATATTATGCGACTTTAAATTCGTTCATAAATTATCTATAATACATATAAAATGCAACGTCTCTCTGTCTGTCTGTCTGTCTGTCCGTTAGTGCGCTTATCACTGGAGAACCACTTATCTGATTTACGTACTTTTTTTTTTAAAACATACATATGTTCTCTGGCCAGGTTATAGGCTATATTTTATTACGATAGGTAGCATAAGGAATGAGCAGTGACGATAATAGTGAATGAAGTCGGAAAAAAGTTTGCCGCTAGCGCGTTCCCTTGCAATACACAGCGTAAACCATTAAATATGGAACAATATTATGTAGCAGAGAATATCTATAATCTATAATATATATAAAATGCAATGTCTCTCTGTCTGTCTGTCTGTCCATTAGTGCGTTTATCACGCGGGAACCACTTATCCGATTTACCTGTCTTTTTTTCAAATTCATACATATATTCTTTGGCCAGGTTATATAATAATAATAATCTATATCTATAATATATATAAAATGCAATGTTTGTCTGTCTGTCTGTCTGTCCGTTAATGCGCTTATCCCTCGAGAACCACTTATCCCATTTACGTGATTTTTTAAATTCATACATATGTTCTCCGACCAGGTTATAGGTATATATTTTATTACATCTATAATATATATAAAATGCAACGTATCTCTGTCTGTCTGTCCGTTAGTGCGCTTATCACTGGAGAACCACTTATCCGATTTTCGTACTTTTTTTTTCTAAAAAATACATATGTTCTCCGGCCAGGTTATAGGCTATATTTTATTACGATAGGTAGCATAAGGAATGAACAGTGACAATAATAGTAAATGAAGTCGGACAAAGTTTGCCGCTAGCGCGTTCTCTTGCAATACACAGTCCAAACCATTAAATATGGAACAATAATATGTAGCAGAGAATATCTATAATCTATAATATATATCTGTAATATATATATATATATATATATATATATATATATATATATATATATATATATATATATATATATATATATATATATATATATATATATATATATATATATATATATATATATATATATATATATATATATATATATATATATATATATATATATATATATATATATATATATATATATATATATATATATATATATATATATATATAATATATATATATATATATATATATATAAAATGCAATGTCTCTCTGTCCGTCTGTCTGTCTGTCTGTCTGTCTGTCTGTCCGTCCGTCCGTTAGTGTGCTTATCACTGGAGAACCACTTATCCGATTTACGTGCTTTTTTTTTAAACATACGTATGTTCTCTGGCCAGGTTATAGGATATATTTTATTAGGTGACATAAGGAATAAGCAGTGACGATAATAGTGAATCAAGTCGGAGAAAAGTTTACCGCTAGCGCGTTCTCTTGCAATACACTCCCTAAAACATTGAATATGGAACAATATTATGTAGCAAAGAATACAATATATAAAATGCAACGTCTCTCTGTCTGTCTGTCTGTCCGTTAGTGCGCTTATCACTCGAGAACCACTTATCCGATTTACGTGTTTTTATAAATTTATACGTATGTTCTATATAATTCGATATAAGCCTAGATAATGGGAGATAAGGTGAGATAATGGGAGATAAGGAGAAATAATGAGAGATAAGTCGAGATAAGCCTCGATAATGGGAGATAAGGTGAGATAATGGGAGATAAGTATAAATAATGGGAGATAAGGAGAGATAATGGGAGATAAGCGGAGATAAGTCTAGATAATGGGAGTTATGGTGAGATAATGGGAGATAAGGAGAAAGAATGGAAGATAAGGAGAAATAATGGGAGATAAGTTGAGATAAGCCTAGATAATGGGAGTTATGGTGAGATAATGGGAGATAAGAAGAAATAATGGGAGATAAGGAGAAATAATGGGAGATAAGTCGAGATAAGCCTAGATAATGGGAAATACGGTGAGATAATGGGAGATAAGGAGAAATAATGGGAGATAAGGAGAAATAATGGGAGATGAGCAGAGATAAGCCTAGATAATGGAAATTATGTAGAGATAATGGGAAATAAGGGGAAATATTGGGAGACAAGGAGAAATAATGGGAGATATTTTATTACGTTGGGTAACATAAGGAATAAGCAGTGACGATAGTAGTGAATTAAGTCCACGCAAGCGGAGCCGCGGGCCCGGCTAGTATTAAAATATACAGGAAAAAACTGTACATTTTTTTCATTACAATAATTACCACCAAAAAGTACACAATCATTTATATATCTCTTAAGACTAGTTCTGAGTAATATTTTAGAAACCTTTTACAGATCTTCTAAGGCAGCTTTGGTATAAGAGTCTTGCGGCTTTAAAAATATCAGTTTCGAGAACCAGATTTATTCTTGTATCCGACCTATGTTAGTTTCCACGAAATATAGGTATAGAAATTCTAGTGGTTCAATCGACTATCTTTTTGATTTTGTAGTTTTTCATATCACATAACAAGAAAGGTTAAGAAAATTTAAAATGAAAATCGCGATATAAGAAAAGTTAACAATTTTGAGAATTTAAAATAATTTTTAATTTTTATCGGTTAATCATAAATCAATCAATCAACGAATTTGCTGCTCTTCTGCTGCACTGCATCATAACTTTAATTTTCTTGTTAGTGTTTTTGACAATCTAAATCCATAATTAATAACTCCCGAAGTTAAACCTTTGTTGCAAATGAGGCAGTTCGTGTTTAAAGGAACAAAAATACTATATTATGCTGATAACTAAGTGTAGAAACAAAGATTATATTGTACCGACTTAACAGAACTGCAAAAAAAAAATTGAATAACATCGGAGGCAAGAAGAAAATATACTACAATATTTAAATGTTAAAATTATAAACTTGTTGCAGGCGAAAAAATTGCATCATCTATAATATATATAAAATACAACGTCTCTCTGTCTGTCTGTCTGTCTGTATGTCTGTCTGTCTGTTAGTGCGCTTATCACTGGAGAACCACTTATCCGATTTACGTACTTTTTTTTTAAAACATACATATGTTCTCTGGCCAGGTTATAGGCTATATTTTATTACGATAGGTAGCATAAGGAATGAGCAGTGGCGTAAAATAGTGAATGAAGTCGGAAAAAAAAAAATTGCCGCTAGCGCGTTCCTTTGCAATACACAGCCTAAACCATTAAATACGGAAAAGTATTATGTAGCAGAGAATATCTATAATCTATAATCTATAATATATATAAAATGCGATGTCTCTCTGTCTGTCTGTCCATTAGTGCGTTTATCACGCGAGAACCACTTATCCGATTTACCTGTCTTTTTTTAAATTCATGCATATATTCTTTGGCCAATTTATATAATAATAATAATAATAATAATCTATATCTATAATATATATAAAATACAACGTCTCTCTGTCTGTCTGTCCGTCTGTTAGTGCGCTTATCCCTCAAGAACCACTTATCCGATTATACATATGTTCTCTGACCAGGTTATAGATATATATTTTATTACATCTATAAAATATATATATATATATATATATATATATATATATATATATATATATATATATATATATATATATATATATATATAAAATGGAGCGTATCTCTGTCTGTCTGTCTGTCCGTTAGTGAGCTTATCACTGGAGAACCTCTTATCCGATTTTCGTACTTTTTTTTTAAAAACTTACATATGTTCTTCGGCCAGGTTTTAGGCTATATTTTTTTACGATAGGTAGCATAAGGAATGAGCAGTGACGATAATAGTGAAAGAAGTCAGAAAAAAGTTTGCCGCTAGCGCGTTCTCTTGCAATACACAGTCTAAACCTTAATGGAACAATATTATGTAGCAAAGAGTATCTATAATCTATAATATATATAAAATGCAATATCTCTCTGTCTGTCTGCCTGTCCATTAGTGCGTTTATCACGCGAGAACCACTTATCCGATTTACGTGTCTTTTTTTAAATTCATACATATATTCTTTGGCCAGGTTATATAATAATAATAATCTATATCTATAATATATATAAAATGCAACGTCTCTCTGTTCGTCCGTTAGTGCGCTTATCACTGGAGAACCACTTATCCGATTTACGTGCTTTTTTTTTTAAACATACATATTATCTCTGGCCAGGTTATAGACTATATTTTATTACGTTAGGTAACATGAGTTTGCCGCTAGCGCGTTCTCTTGCAATACATTGCCTAAACCACTAAATATGGAACAATATCATGTAGCAAAGGATATATATATAATATATATAAAATGCAACGTCTCTCTGTCTGTTTGTCCGTTTGTGCGCTTATCACTGGAGAACCACTTTTCCGATTAACGTGCTTTTTTTTTAAACATGCTAAACCATTAAACATGGAACAATATCATGGAGCAAAGAATACCTATAATATATATAAAATGCAACGTCTCTCTGTTTCTCTGTCCGTTAGTGCGCTTATCACTGGAGAACCACTTATCCGATTTACAATTTTTTTTTAAACATACGTATGTTCTCTGGCCAGGTTATAGGATATATTTTATTACGTTAGGTGATATAAGGAATAAGCAGTGACGATAATAGTGAATCAAGTCGGAGAAAAGTTTGCCGCTAGCGCGTTCGCTTGCAATACACTGCCTAAATCATTAAATATGGAACAATATTATGTAGCCAAGAATATAATATATATAAAATGCAACGTCTCTCTGTCTGTCTGTCTGTCCGTTAGTGCGCTTATCACTCGAGAACCACTTATCCGATTTACATGTTTTTATAAATTTATACATATGTTCTATATAATTCGATATAAGCCTAGATAATGGGAGATAAGGTGAGATAATAGGAGATAAGGAGAAATACTGGGAGATAAGTCGAGATATGCTTCGATAATGGGAGATAAGGTGAGATAATGGGAGATAAGGTGAGATAATGGGAGATAAGTAGAAATAATGGGAGATAAGCAGAGATAAGTCTAGATAATGGGAGTTATGGTGAGATAATGGGAGGTAAGGAGAAATAATGGGAGATAAGGAGAAATATTGCGAGATAAGCCGAGATAAGCCTAGATAATGGGAAATGAGGTGAGATAATGGGAGATAAGGAGAAATAATGGGAGATAAGGAGAAATAATGGGAGATGAGCAGAGATAAGCCTAGATAATGGAAATTATGTAGAGATAATGGGAGATAAGGAGAAATATTGGGATATAAGGGGAAATAATGAGAGATATTTTATTACGTTGGGTAACATAAGGAATAAGCAGTGACGATAGTAGTGAATCAAGTCCACGCGAGCGGAGCCGCGGGCCCTGCTAGTCAAAAATAAACTTTAAGTATCTCAGCACAGATATATTAAGTTTTGGTCATATCGTCACAGAAGTGAGAAACCCCCACAGCTACATACTAAAATGTTGCAATGTGGAAAAACAAGTACCTAAAAATTGACCTGCAGTCATCAATTTAACAGATTAGAATATATACACAGCAGAAACCCGTCTCAAAACATAACAGAAAGTAAATACTCGAAACAACAAAAACAGAATAGCTCAGAAACTGATAACAGGAGACAGATATGCAATGTAGCGATAGCTATTATAAATGACAAACGTGTTAATCAGAACAGTAGAATGGAACAAATATTTGTATAAAATGACAGAACAAAAAAACGGTTAGAGTTATAAGAGATATGGTAAACCCCGTGAAGGTTGGTAAGTTCGTCAATGTAAGACGAGTGAAGACGGTTATAAATATGCAACCGTATCTATAAAAAACAGGAGGTATAAGATGCATTACACGTACTTACTTAACTATTTTCTTTCAGTGGTATGACAAGATTAAACAATAAACAATAGTTATTTATATGACAAGTTTGGAAAGTGGTATTTTGCAGCGGTTAGGTCAAAAAAGTACCTTCTGTATTCACTCATCTTTAGTTTGTCGTCATAGTCCGAACAGGAGACAGATATACAATGTAGTGATAGATATTATAAACGACAACCATGTTAAGCAGAACGGTAGAATGGAACAAATATTTGGATAAACTGACAGAAGAAAAAAACGGTTAGAGTTATAAGAGACATGGTAGACCCTGTGAAGGTTGGAAGGAGCGGTAACTTTGTGAATGTAAGAAGGATGAAGACGGTTATAAATACGCAACCGTATCAATAAAAGGCAGGAGATATAAGATGCATTACACGTACTCACTTAACTATTTTCTTTCATTGGTATGACAAAATTAAACAATAGTTATTTATACAAGTTTGGAAAGTCATAATTTGCAGCGGTAAGGTCAAAAAACAACATTCTGTATTTAGTTTGTAGTCATAGTCAGCTAAAGTTATAGGATTAGAACGACTAAATTGAACCAAGAGACCGACGAGGTAGAGAGTTCTTCCCCACATTAGATGAGCGGCATATCAGAAGGCTGTCATAATAAGATTTGAAAATTTCCAAACCCCATGTTGTTGGTGAGCGAAGCGCTTGAACTGAAAACGCTGAAGAGGTGGCTAAGACAAGATGCTTTTTTTTTATTATAACTTTATAATTGTCAAATGGGATCCAGGTCTGAAGTTGGATTAGAAGGCTCAAGGGCTGTCACCTATGAACATACTTCACCGGAATGCCACGAACACGTTCATAAGGTAGTAAAGAAAGTAAAAGTTGACATCTGTCGAGATCTGTGAAAAGCAGGAAGTAATAATAACACCGTAAAAAGAGCAGGTTGAGGTAGCTTCGAATTCTTTCTTTAGCTATGAGTATACGGACGTTAACGTAGAGTTAAAGAAAGAATATCTAAGGTTTGTTTGCTTGGCTATAAGAGCACACTCGTACTGTTACTAGTACTACTACCTAATTAAATGACAAAAACAGTTCCCAGACTTTCTAAATTAAATACATACACATTAGACTGCATCGCGGAAGGCCCAAAAAATCACTTTATTGATCGAGGCCATTGGTAATTTGAAATTATTTTGCGATCATTCGTTACTAAACGGCAGAAACTTAAAATATTGCTTCTATTTTCCATGGTGTTGGTACAAGTAATAATTGAATTTATGGAAATTTTTAATATCATCATATACTTTCTTAGAGTTTATACTGCATTTTAATTTTAACTAATTAATTATTTCATGTTCGCAGTATTGATATAATCCAGTCAGAATACGACCCAAATAAGCCAAAAACAGAAATAGTCGAGTGCTACTAATTTTTATTTAAAATACTCGTCCCGAGGAGTACATTAAAGAAAAAATATTTCTAGAGCTGGGGCAACATCCTTAAAATTTTTGCAATTTTTTCATAAATCTATGGACGATAAACTAAAAATTCTGACAGATTTTGATTCCATATAAAAATTAAATTGCTGTGTGTTTTTGTAGTTTTTTTGTTACTTTTTATGATTAAATAAATGTACTTGCAAACTGTAAGCTCATTTTCTTAGTAAACTCTGGAAATATGTTCCATGGACATTACTTTAATTGATTCAAAAATAATTTTAACCATTTTTAGTGTGCGTACCCTTCGGTGTCTGTCTGTCTGTCTGTCTGTCACACCCGATTTTCTCCGAAACTATTTGTCATAGAAAGTTGAAATTTGGTAATAATATAGGAATTGATAGCCTCATCAAAGTCCTGTAGTTTTGAAAGTCAAATTTTGACTTAAGGGGTTAGTTTTGGGGGATAAAATCGGAAGTGAAAAAAAAATTTTTTTAGTAGATCATCGAGTGTGATGTCAAATGAAAGCTTGTGAAAACACGAGTAAAAGATATATGTATATAATGTAATACTTGCGCTCACTTTTCTTTCTATTATTTTTAAAAAATCGCTGTCCCCCCTCGAAAATACTGATCAAAAAATTTTGAAAAATTCTTCAGGGGGTGTAGGTTGAACGAAAATTATCACGAATGCATTACCTTTAATAATTTATCTGGTATATAAAAAACCAAAAATTTCAAGGTCATCAATTTTCAGTAAAGATCGGAAACTAACTTTGTTGAAAACTCATTTGGGGTGTGTTTTGTGAAGTCACTAGTCATTTTATACCACCCTAAAAACATTTTTTATTTTAAAAGCAATCAACGTACGGAACACTAATTGTGCAAGTTCAACTTGCACTTGACCGGTTATTTACATATTAGATATATTTTTCACTCCTCATAATATGGATAAATTTTACCGATTCACGTTTTTTTCTCCTGACGAATTTTTAAACAACTTTTTTTTCATTATACTACTACCTAACCTCAAATATCAGAAAATGTTGCTTTTTCCCCAAGCTTTCATTTAAGGTACTTCAGAACTCATTTAAACTTTTTAGGACAGAGAAATTGGCCATTTCAGTCTCCAATATACGATTTTTTTAAAATTATTTCTTCTTGAGTTTCATAGTATTTTCAGTAGCCAAAGTTATTTTTAATTATTATACACAGGTTACTGTTGAGTGGCTAAGTTAAATTATTAAATTGGAGATCTAAATCATCATTCCTCCCCTTATTAGCAAAGCAAACCATAATTTATTACCGATCTATGAGCATAGACTCATTTTTAATTATTATTGAAGAATTTCTTGTACAACTTGTAAACATTTTTTTAACGTATTTATTTATTTTCTATTTTTTGATAATTACTACACTTATACGTTCAGATACCCAGCTACATTAATCTAATCAGTATCGGTGGCCTTAGATATATAAATAGTGGTAGTGCTTTTAAGACGATATTGACTACATAATACATACTAATAGTACCCTCTAGTACTTGTATAGTAGAGAGAGTAATTTAGAGACATATCTTTGCTTTGTGGATTACTTGAAGGCATTTGACACTGTAGGATGGAGCGCTACCTGGGAAGTTTTAGCACAGATGGGGACACCCTATCACTTAATTTGGCTTCTTCAAAATCTACACGAATAAAATACAGCCACCATCCAGGTGAATAATATTTTCTCGCAAGACTTCAAACTCGAAGCGGAGGTTCGTCAGAGATGTATCGTATCACCTATATTGTTCAATATATATATAGTGAATACATCATGAGAGAGGTGTTTGATGGCTGACAGGGCGGCATAACAATAAGTGGTTCCAAAATAAATAATCTACGATATGCCGACGACACCGTAGTTTTGGCGGTATCGAAAGAAGAACACCAATACATCGACACGACTTAACATCGTCAGTAACAAATACGGGCTACAGTTGAATAAAACCAATACAAAAGTGATGATCATTGACAGAGTCTGAAACAATCGGGCTTACGTTAGAAACATTGCAGGGTATGAAAAAGTCAGTCACTTCAATTACCTGGGTTCAGTAATAACAAACAACAGCGGATGTAAGAATGAAATACGCAGACGTCTCGCTATGGCCAGAACAAGGGCCGCCGAGCTAACAAAAATATGGAGAGACAGTGAAGAATACCAAATTACGACTCATCAACACACTAATATTCCCAGTTGCTATACATGCAGCCGAAACCTGGACCATTAAAAAAAGAGAAGAAACGAATCAGCGCATTTGAAATGTGGGTAAACAGAAGGATGCTCCGGATACCCCCTTTGCAAACAATCGAGCAAAAAATATTTCTCTTGTAACAGATCAATTTTGAAAACAAAAAATTCACTTTTTCTTTTTTGTTAAGTAAAAATCTCTTTAATTAATAAATATTATAAAATAAATTTTATATGAAGATATAATAATAAAATTAATAAAAATTATAAAATTACTGCATAAAATAATAATTTTAATGATACAAGTTTAACTAGTTAAATAAAATAATAAATTATATTTAAATTGTTGTAGTAATGTATTTTTATTTAATAGAAATATTACTACTTTTTCAAAACATTAAGAAGCCAAATAAAATCAATTTTCTTTAAAAAAATCTTATGAGATAAAACATAGAACGGGGTTCTTAATATATCGGTGAAACCTTACTCTATTAAGGCAAATATGATAAAAATCAAGAAAAATTAATTTTTTAAAAGTAAATGGAAATAGAAAATTGGAAATAAAAAAAAGCATAAAATTAAAAGTAAAATGAACAGTTTTTTCAGCCTAAATGGACCAAATGACTTCCTCAGCCACTCAAAATGTACAGTAACCTGTGTGTAATAATAACTTTGGTTGCTGAAAATATTATAAAACTCAAGAAAAAATAATTTTTTAAAAAGAAACCGTAAATTTGCATGAAAAAAAAAATGATACTAAAATTTTTGCCAGTTTCTCTGGTCTAAATTATTTAAATGAGTTTTTAAGTACCTCAAATGATAGCTTAAGTACTAAGAAACATTTTCTGATATTTTAGGTAACATAGTAATATACTGAAAAAAAGTTGTTTCGGTAAAATTTATCAATATTATGAGGAGTAAAAAATATATCTAATATGTAAAAAATGGCTCAAATTATGTTTGGATCAATTAAAGTAGTGTCCATGGAACATATTTCCAGAGTTAACTAAAAAAATAGCTTTCAGTTTGTATGTACACCTATTTAGTTATAAAAAATGACATCCATCTATTAAATTTTTCGGTTTTTTATCTAGAATCAAAATCTGTCAGAATTATTAGTTTATCTTCAATAAATTTTTGATAACTGCAAAGATACGCTAAAAAACCCAGAAACGTTCATTTTTGAGGGTGTTGCCCCAATTTTTCAGCAGTCGCAATATTTTTTCCTTGTACTGGTCAAGATAAGAATTTTTTTTGAAAAATGTAGCAATATCCCACAATTTCACCTCAAAAGCATATTCTGACTGGAGTAACATAGTAAAAGGAGTAGGACTCTTAAGTCAATACTGATTTACGATGGTATTGACACACTAGAAAAAGAAATTGGCTAAAGGCGAAGACAGATTGCCAGATTTAATTTCTTATTTGATTCACTGATTTTAGTGCCCATAAAAGTAAAACTAATGTTTTCGTAGGCAGCACACGAATAAGAGAAATATTGGGACTGAATAAAGACGTTGTTTTTTCACCCTTTGGGGCCAATAACTTCTAGATCGAAAAAAATTCCAATAGTTATCTTTTGCAAACATTTTTCTTACTTCCAGATTTTAGACCTGGTCATTTGTTTGAAAATTATGAAAAATACTATTATCTAGAAAACATTATTGATTTTAACTAGGAAATGTCTATTTTTATTGATAAGAAGGTTCTTCAAGATAATGAAAAATATTTTGTTAACGATGTCACTTTTTGTGATTTAGAGTAATTGAGAACTTTAGTAAACATCTAACGCAATGGACTTATGTGTGTACTCCTAGTACCAAGGAAACGGCAATTTCTTAACTAAAAGTGGCTTTCACTCAAATGGGTTCAAACTTTTACAATATATTCTTGAAGTCATTTTGAACAAATATCTTGCTGGGCATAAGGCAATCCTATGAGTACATTTTGCACTGTAAGCATTTTAAGGGGTTACATACACCTGGGTGCTGCCAAAATTATGTATATTTAAAAAAATACGTATATAAAAGTATGTATATTTTGTAATATTCATTTTTTCTTAGGTTTTAAGATCATGTTACGACAGTATTTTTCTTCCTGTAATTTATATTTTATTATATGTTTATATGTATTGCAATGACTTAAATTTTTGAGCAGTGTAATTTTATTATGCAGTGAGTTTAAATTTTTGAGCAGTTTAATTTAAACCGGCAGTGCGTAACGAGTACTGCCGACGTGACTTATTTAGTTCGCATTGAATGCATTTGATTTGTTAAAAATAGGCGTTCCGGAAGTGAATGGGAAGGGACAAAGATATTTAAGCAGCCATTTTTCTACCATGAAGCAGTAACGGCGATGTTTCGCCAATAGGCCGTAGTGGCTTTCTTCTCCAGCACGCCAGAGTGTTTTTTTTTTTCAGTGATATAGTAGTGGAGTAACGGTTTCTAGCTTTCAAGTTTAAGGCGTTTTTTCTTTCTTAAAAGATCCTGCTCATCCTTAGGCATTTCGGGCCAAAAAGTGTTTAGCAACCCAATTGAAACTAGGATGGTAATGGCTGAGACAATATTTTTATGAGAATTTCACCCGGAGACGCCAAGTAACTTACGGAAAACCTACGAGGAGAAACCTATCAGTAAGTCACAAGCACATCAGTCTAAAAATCTCACTTCTTGTCTACAAGTGCGTTTCCAACGACCACTCAACACGTGTAACTCGCGGCGTTAATTTCACCTACTTTTAATATCGTGTTTTGTCAAGTCTCTTATTAAAAACTTAATAAACCTAGTTGAAAGACTCTATGCCATAGTGTACACTCTTCTAGCTTAAGGGCTTTTTATTTAGTAGAAGTAATTTTACGAGTGTAATAAATTTAGGAATTTTTATTTTGTTAATATACGAGGCTGGTTTAAAAAGTCCGTGCAAAAATAAAAACTACTTATGTGTTTGGGGTAAACCTTTTTTATTTTTTTCGACATAGTCTCCTTTTAGGCTTATACACTTCGTCCAACGATGTTCTAGTTTGTTGATCCCTTCCGAATAATAGGATTTGTCCAAGTCTGCAAAATATCCATTAGTGTCTGCAATCACCTCCTCGTTTGAATAAAATCTTTGTCCCGCCAGCCATTTCTTCAAATTGGGGAACAAATAGTAGTCCGAGGGAGCCAAGTCTGGAGAATAAGGGGGATGTGAAACGAGTTGGAATCCTATTTCCATTAATTTTGCGACCACAACTGCTGAGGTGTGTGCTGGTGCGTTGTCGTGATGGAAAAGGACTTTCTTGTGGGCCAATCGCGGGCGTTTTTCTTGCACCTCGGTTTTCAAACGGTCCAATAACGATGAATAATATCCACCTGTAATAGTTTTACTCTTTTCCAGATAGTCGATAAGGATTATCCCTTGCGAATCCCAAAAGGCAGTCGCCATAACCTTTCCGGCCGAAGGAACGGTCTTCGCCTTTTTTGGTGGTGCAGATTCCCCCTTGGTAACCCATTGTTTAGATTGTTGTTTGGTCTCAGGAGTATAGTAATGTATCCATGTTTCATCCACAGTGACGAAACGACGCTTAAAGTCCTCCGGATTCTTCTAGAACAGCTGCAAACCATCCTTGCAACACTTCACACGATTCCGTTTTGGTCAAGCGTGAGCAATCGCGGCACCCATCTTGCGGATAGCTTTCTCATGTCCAAATATTTATGCAAAATATTATGTACTCGTTCAGTCTAGATGCCCACCGCACTAGCAATCTCACGCACCTTAACTCTTCTGTCATCCATCACCATATCATGGATTTGATCAATGATTTCTGGAGTCGTAACCTCCACAGGCCGTCCAGAACGTTCAGCGTCACTTGTGCCCATATGGCCAGTCCGAAAATTTTGAAACCACTTATAAACTGTTCTAATCGAAGGTGCATAGTCACCATAATGTTTATCAAGCTTCTCTTTAGTCTCCTGAGGCGTTTTTGCCTTTCATAAAGTAATGTTTAATCACCACACGAAATTCTTTTTCGTCCATTTCTTGAAAATCACTCGACTTCCTTGATTCACACGAATGCCAAACACAAAGAAATAGACCAATATGGCTGAAACTTGGTGTGCGTTCATTCAAGAGATGCTACTAACTAAACATGACCTCGATACGCGCCGGTGGTGCCATCTCTCGGACTTTGCACGGACTTTTCAAACCAGCCTCGTATGTCATTATTGCCAGCTTCGTCTTCCTTTGGCAACTGGGCGCAGCAAAAAGTATGCATATGTTAAAAGAAAATATTTTAAAGGCCATTAAGTGAAAAATACAAAAGAATGGCAAGTGTATATTTTTATTGTACTTCAAATTATAAAAAAAAATTAAATATGTTTTTAAACATATTTAAAAAGGAAATTTCTTATAATTTAAAGTACAGGGTGAGTGAACGATAGAGTAAAGTTCATTATCTAATTTGTTTCGGGAATGACGAAAAAATGTTAAATATCATAGTTTTAGGGAATGTTAAGGTGCACAGTTTAAAATTATTAATAATGTTATATACTTAAACCTAGTAGTTTTTCTAATATTTCAATTTTTTTTAAAAAAAATACTAGTTTTCAGTTTTGTAAAAAATTGCCAGTAGCGTCATTGTTTCTTAAGGTGGAATACTTATAGCTGGTACGAGCATTCTATAGAGATGAAGAAAAATACATATGTAAATAGATTTGAGTTAGATGCTACAGGGTGTTCAAAATAATTTCATACATTTCGACTATTTTAAAGTGAAAAATCTTAAATCTTTTAAATATCACACCCTATATATTATTATTTTTTCTAATAGATTTTAAAAAATCCTTCAACTTTTATTAAGTATGTCGTATACTTATTTCTAATAGTTTTCGATTTATTTTGAATTTTTCAATTTTACCCTTGTTTTTAATACACTTACGCTATTGTGAAAACATAAACAAACAGTTAATAATAATTTTGATATAGTTTAACTTATCTAATGATTAATTATTATGACGTAATAAATGTTCAAAAATATTCCCGTCTACTTAAATACACATGTTTAGCCGTTTTACTATATTTTCCTTCACTTTCCTTAACATAAAGGGCTTTATTGTCATGCACGCATCCCGTATCCTATTTTACATATTTACTAGTGTTGTATGGGGATTCAGAAGAAGTCAAAAGATGTTAAGTCACATGATCGAGGGGGCCACTAAGTGAATCCATCCCTACTGATCCATTTTTGTGGATAACGATCGTTTAAAAATTCCCTAACTTCCTGGTGGTAATGAGCTGGAAGTCCGTCTTGTTAAATTCATATTTGTTCCTTTTCAAAGTTATCAACTTCTTCAAGAAGCTAGGGTATTCGTTTTGCAAAAAATGTAGATATCTTTGCCCATTAAGCAGTTCGCGGAAAAAATATAGACCAATAATTCGAAAATTTAATATTCCACACCATACGAGTACATTAAGCGACCAATGGTTTTGGTTTTGAACTTCCCGGACCTGAAATGGATAAACTGTTGAATAATAATGTATGTTATGGCTATTAACTGCTCCATTACTGCGAATCAGAAAACATTATTTTGGATAAAACATTTGGATCGGCCTCTATTGCTCCATTCATGATGGTACAAATGTTTAGTCGTCGTTCAAAATCACGGTCTTAAAGTTCTTGGTGTAGTTCCATATGAAAGAGATGATACTTGTATTTTCTCGTGGTGCGATTATCCGTAGATTGGGATGTGTCAGATAAGTCATCTAGTTGACGGCTGCTGACCTGGAGATTATCTTCAACATGAAGTAAAATCTTCATTTCTTTTTCCTCGTTGGTAGCATTCTGGTTTACTACTTTTCGTTTCGTATACTCAACGCTACCACTACCATCAAACCGTTCCATTAAGCACTGAAAAGATTTTCTAGAAGGTGTACGTCTATTAGGGTACTTCGCTCCGTAAAGCCTTACTGCCAAAAGACAATTTTTTCCCCGCCTCGCCCAGTATATAAACCATATCAATTAATTCATTATTAGGAAAATCCATAACTATTACCTTTATATGTCACTTTCTGCAACAAATTAAACTATTTTTACCTGCTTAATAGACATGTCAAAATTTGACAATGCCTATATTTTTGTTTTGTCGTGGCAACTATGATGTTATAGCGTAAGTGCATTATAAATAAGGGTAAAAATTGAAAAATTCAAAATAAATCGAAAACTATTAGAAATAGGTATATGACATACTTCACAAAAGTTGGAGGGTCTTGTAAAATCTATCAGAAGAAATATTAATATACAAGGTGTACCATTTAAAAAATTTGAGATTCTTTAATTTAAAATAGTCAAAATGTATAAATTTATTTTGAACACCCTGTAGCATCTAACTGAAATTTCTTTACATATATCTTTTTTTTTCATCTCTACAGAACGCTCGTACCAATTACGAGTATTCCATTTTTTTCAAAACTGAAAACTAGTATTTTTTTTTTCAAAATAATAAAATTTTACGCAGAATTTAAAAATAAATTAGAAAATAGGATGTTCCATTTAAAAAAAAAAAACATATGTTATATCGGCCACACTTTTTTGAAGTATCCTGTATACTCAAAAATAATTTTAAACTGTTCACCTTAACATTCCCTAAAACTATTATATTCAACATTTTTTCGTCATTCCCGAAACAAATGAGCTTTACTCTATTGTTGACTAACCCTATACAATTGTTTTGTATTATTCACTTAATATTCTTTAAAGTATATTTTTTTTAATATGCATAATTGTTGCTGCGCTCAGGTGTATGTAACCCCTTAAAATGCTTGCAGTGCAATCTCTTCTCATAGGATTGCGTTGTGCCCAGCAAGACATTTTTTCAAAATGACTCCAAGAGTATGTTCTCAAAGTTTGAATCCATTTGAGTGAAAGCCACTTTTCATAAAGAATTTGCGTAGTCCTTTGGTCAATGAATGTCTAATTTTTATAGTGTTCATATGCTTTCCTTGCAAAGATGCAATTCTATTTGACTTGGACTTTTTCACATTAAATAAGTTTTTGCAAACGTTACAAGTCGATATTTCAAACGATAGGTAGTTTACGATAAAATATTATTCACAATTCGATCAGAGAAAAGATCCCAGAGATATTTACAACTGTTATCTGATGTTTTCCTCTACATGTTTCCAATACATTTGGAATTATTAAACAAATAACACACAGCTCAACTCTCAGGGGCTTGAAAAAAAGACATGTGACACTATATATACAAAGCAATCATCATCATCATTAGCTTATTCCATCTATAGTCTCATGTAAGCCTCCCCAAGTTGTTTGAACATGTTTTTTAGAGTCGACGGGAATAGCTTTGGGGATATTGAGTCACCTTATTTAATTCCTCTTTTAAGTTTGATTTTATTTGTTTTTTCTTCAAGCATTATTTGTGATGTGGAATTTTTATACTCGTATATGTATTCAAGAAGAGTTGTGTACCTTTCGTCGACTCTGCTGTTACTTATAACTCATACCAAGACACATCTAGATTAAGTTGTGAAATGCGAAAAAAAATGTTAGTGGTTTTACTTTGTAAGTATAGTGGTCGCAGATACATAAAATATGTACTGGACTTGTATCTCTAATGGAGGTAAAACTGTTTTCTGGCAACTTAACAACTGTTCGGCCCTAAGCTGTCCTCCAAGTATTTACAGTTCTGTCAAGTCTTGGGGAGAGGAAAAGTCGTGGTGGTAGATAGAAGAATCTCTATTCATTTAGCATTAACATAGCACGGTGGGATAAAACAGGTGAAATCGATTAATTTACGGTGAATACTTCCAACAAAAAATTATCATATGAGGTCGCCTCGACTTCCAGAAATGAGTTTTCCATATTAAACTGCAAAAAAGATTTAGTTTTCGACCCAGCGTCATAAAAACAAAACAGGTAAAAAAACCCAATCATTATTGTCTAGGTGCAGGCGCTCGAAAAATTGAACTTGTTCCACGAAATAACTCTGGCGCTAAAGAAAGAAAGCAGTCTACCTGACCTCAGATAGTATTACTATATATCCACTGAAAATAATTCAAGATAACGAGGTATGTTTAATAGTTTTCTTCAAAGTCGAACAGAAATAAAGAAATATCCAAGGCCAAATATCGATATGAAAACGGATCCGTCCGCCGTGCTGTTAGCTACAAAGGCTCGTTAAGCCTTGTTACGTAATGTTTAAAACCAAAACAGAATTCTGAAAAGAAAGTATGTTATCATGACAACAAAAGAGGTCCCATTGTATGCATGTAAAATTGCGACACTCTGATCAGATGAAAGATAAACATGTCAATAGAAAAGTATTCAGGCGAAAATATTGTAGCGTGATGCAAAGTAGACGTCTAATAAAAAATAGAGGCTACAATTTATTTAAATTCAAATTTAGATAACATTAAATTTTAAAACTATATATCTTATTAGGTTAGACTTTTAGTGACATTGTGAAAACCAATGACCTAAGGAATGTTTTTAATTTCGAAATTCGGAAAATACTATATATATTTGGCCAATTCGTTAAGAACCATTGCAGTTAACCGATTTTGCGTTAACGTTAGATAATTTATCATGTTTTGTGGAAATTTGGATATAAGCAACGGCCGTAATCAAAAAATCTGATGCTGCTTCTACCATAATTCAAAAAATTGCCATTTCCTGAAAGACTAATTAACTCATGTACTATTCAAAAACGGTATGCTTGGCGGTTACAGTAATAACTACTACCTTCCAATTTGTTTCAGTTTGAGCTATTCACAAAAGATCATCAATTTCCTGGGTTTAAAAACCGATTTGTGTAGTAATTGGAGTGCAGAAGTTGATATAATGTGCTCCAGACAAAGTGAAAGTTTCTACAGTATTAATTTCTTAAAAAATATAAGTACAAGTAGGTGTACACAATATTTAATGTTTACTGTCTATTCAACACTGTCCTATATTATAATAATTTGGGGACAAAAATTGTATATTTATAGAGTATTCGTCATTGATATCTATACAATTTTGCATACGTCTCGTGATAATTTCAAAAAATATAATATTTTGTCAGTGACTTTAATATATGTTTTAAAATCACTTGCCACTTTCGTCACAACGGGAAGCATATTTATAAAAAAATATCCGATAACCGGAGTATGAAACAAAAAAATCCATAATAGTCCAGCAAGGATTTCATTGTAATGTTGAGCACGATTACACCTTGTTTCTGTGGTCGCATTCGTGACATGAATTTTTGTGCGGGTTTCTCTTGGGTGTTAGATAATTTAGTTGTCAAGATATTTGCAAATGTGGGTAATATGTCACGCCGTTAAAGTAATAAGATCAGTAATTTTCATTAATAATGAAATATTAATAATCAGTACTTAGAATTTGGAATAGAACACTGGTTATTATTTTTCACATTATTTGCATTGATTTAGAAAAATAATTTTAGGGAAAACAGTGTAATTTATTGAAAAATAAAGAGAAAAGGTAAGATTCTTGGATATTTGAAATTTGTGGGCAAGTTGATAAATATTGTTGAATGGTATTGCATTAAGATTTTTTCTAAATATTAGTGATAAATTGTGAACTAGCACCAGCATATATATATATATATATATATATATATATATATATATATATATATATATATATATATATTTATAACTAGCCATGCCGGCGGCTCCGCTCGCGTGGACTTGATTCACCTTTATCGTTACTGCTTATTCGTTTTGTTTATATTATTATATAGCTCGAGGGGCCTTAGAGGCCCATGGCTTGGTTGCATACTTGTCTCCACTTCTTTTTGTCTCCTGTTAGCTTTTCCCAGTGTGGGATTCCCATCAACTCCAGATCTTGCTTTATTGCCTGAATCCATGTAGATCGAAGTCTAGCCTTACCTCTTCTTCCAACCACTCCTCTTATTAGGGCTTGCTTTGAGTGTCTTTCTTCCTTCATCCTTGCCCCGTGTCTCAACCATCTTAATGGCTGGCTTCTCATGATTTGGCTTATAAGGGGTTTCGTATATAGGCATTTTAATTCGTAGTTTGTTCTTCTTCTCCACAGTCACTCTTCCTTCCTTCCTCCGTAGATTCTTCTCAAAGCTTTCCTTTTCCACATCTCCAACGTCTTCTTTTCTCTTGCATTCAGTTTCCACGTTTCGCATCCATATGTTACCGTGGGTCTGACAACTGTCGTATATATTCTTTCTTTTGCTTTTCTTGATCCATTCTTTGATTTCAATATTGGATTCATTGCCCCCAAACATCTCTGTACTTTCGCTATTCTTTTTTGTATCTGCGTCCTTTCTTGTCCACTCTCTGTTATTGTTACTCCTAGATAATTATATTTGTCTACTGTTTCAAACATATATCTTTTCCTTAAGTTGTTTATTATATCTAAACTTTTGTTGTTTTTATTATCCTTCTTCTTTGTAATTTCCATGTATTTTGTTTTCTCCTCATTTTATTTTTATTCCTCTCGTCCTTCCCCTTTCTTCTATCCTACTTATGGCCTTTTTGAGGTTCTCTTTTGCCCTTGCAATCAATGCTACATCATTCGCATAGGCCAAGCATTGGCAGGTTTGTTGGTATATGGTTCCATTTATTTTTATTTCTGGCTCCCGGATTATCTTCTCTAGTGCCAAATTAAATAGGCATGTCGACACTGAATCCCCGTGTCTTAATCCTCTCTTCACCTTAAACTTGTCTGATACTTTGCCTTCAAACAATACTCTATTTTCTGTGTCATTCAGGGATCATTCTCATCATGCGAATCAACTTATTTGAAATTTTTAGTTCTTTCATTATCTTGTAGTCTTCTCTGAAATCCACAAAGACCAAGTGCAGTGCCAAATTTTGTTCTAAGCTATTATCTTGGATTTGCTTAATCGAAAATATCTGGTCTGTAACCGATCTATTTTTCCTTAATCCACACTGGTACTCTCCCAGAATAAATTCGGCTTTCTCTTCTAGTCTGTTTTTGATAGTCACCACTACTATCTTGTACACGACGTCCAGTAAGGCTGTTGGTCTATAATTAGCACATATAGTTTTTTCTCCTTTTTTGTATATTGAACAAATGAGCGACTCTCTCCAGCTCACTGGCATCTTTTCTATTTCCCATATTTCTTGCACCAACCGGCATATTTCATTTTCCAGATCTACTTCTCCAGCTTTTATCATTTCTGCTGTTTTACAATTTCCACCAGGGGCCTTAGTTTTTTTTGGGTTCTGAGTATATTTCTTATTTTTTCTTTGCAGGGTTTATTGTCTCCTCCTGCCCTTCAGTTAATTTTGCTTCCTATTTCTCATTCAACTCCTCATTTTCAACTCCATTTAATGTTTCTTTAAAGTATTCCGCCCATCTATTCAATCTTTCTGCCAAGCTTACTGCTAAACCTCCATCTTTTTTCCTACATATGTTATTAGCATTTTGTCTCTGTTTATTTCCTTTTTATTTTATAAAAAAAAACACGTAAATCCGACAAGTGGTTCTTGAGTGCTAAGCGCACTAATGGTCAGACAGACAGACAGAGAGACGTTACGTTTTATATATATTATAGATTTTTTTGATATATATTAAATTAAGAATTAAAAAAAAAACACGTAAATCGGATGAGTGGTTCTCGAATGATAAACACACTAACGGACAGACAGACAGAGAGACGTTGCGTTTTATATATATTATATAGATTATTATTATTATATAACCTGGCCAGAGAACATATGTATGAATTAAAAAAAAACATGTAAATCGGATAAGTGGTTCTCGAGTGATAAGCACACTCACTGACAGACAGACAGAGAGACGTTGCATTTTATATATATTATAGAAGATTATAGATAACCTGGCCAGAGAACAAATGTATGAATTTAAAAAAAAAAACACGTAAAACGGATAAGTGGTCCTCGAGAGATAAGCGCGCTAACGAACAGGCAGACAGACAGATAGAGAGGCGTTGCATTTTATGTACATTACAGATATTCTTTGGTACATGATATTGTTCCATATTTAATGGTTTAGGCAGTGTATTGCAAGAGAACGAGCTAGCGGCAAACTTTTTTCCGACTTGTTTCACTATTATCGTTACTGCTTATTCCTTATGTTATCTAACGTAATAAAATATAGCCTATAACCTGGCCAGAGAACATATGTATGTTTAAAAAAAAAGCACGTAAATCGCATAAGTGGTTCTCCAGTGAAAAGGGCACTAACGGACAGACAGACCGAGTGACAGAGACGTTGCATTTTATATATATTATAGACCTAGTTAACTTAGACTAGATAAGGATTTTATTTTATTTTAAAAGCGATCTCGGTACGGAATACTAATTGCGCAAGTCCAACTTGTACTTTACAGTTTTTTTTTTATATATCATCATGACACGCTGAAGGTTGAATAAGATTGCAATTTATTGTACTGTTTTCTTGTTGTCGTTGGTCTACTCACTGGAATTATAAATGATTGATTTGGCGAGAAACGATTCTATAGATAATATGATTAGCCTCCCTTAAGTATGAAGCACAAGAGAGCACAGCATACATATTTTAAAACTTGCACACGAGAATTTATTTAAAAAAATTAAAATCTTGCTAGTCAATTGTATCAACTCTTATTACAAATACGTATGTATATGGTGAAGCTCTGTGGGGTTACTTTAGTTAAGTAGTGGGTAGACAGATAATGGAATTTTAAAGGGCCCCTTAGTCCTTGAATATTAAGTTCGGGTTAGCTCAGGCGCGTTTTACCTGAGCGGAGTATCCCTTCTTTGTGCGAATATTATATAAAAATAGTAATTCTGTGACCATCATCAACTAATAGCGTTTACACAGCGTATATGAGCCCCCGAGAATTCAACTTATTAAAAAGCATCGTATACTTGTATGTATAGTCATTCCAGAAATTTTTTCAGATAATTGGCTTTCGGTAAGTTGGTTTCCTTGTAACCTTGTTAGCATGTTAATGAATTTTTCTTGTGCAGATATACTTCAAAAAGTATGCATAAAGTAACAAGTAAAATTGTAGAATCTTTAGAGCGTGGATATTGAACTCTGAAGACCCTCATAGACATCAAAAGCGCGTCCAGTAACAAGCATCCTTCGCATTGATATGCGGAGTGGTGGAAGAGAAGACAGCGTGATAACGCTGGATGGGCATGTCTGCTCGAAGGGCCAGGTAACTGAAGGATGCTAGCAAGGACGGACAGTTCTCTCCCCCCCTATTATAGTACTTAGAAATTGATAAATTGCTAATCACACAGGCGGATGATGTCTTAGTTCTTCAAAAGAATATGTAAGGAGTAAAATTAAGAAGGCTACAAATGCTCTATAGGTATATATATGTATATATATATATATATATATATATATATATATATATATATATATATATACATATAAATATATATATATATATATATATATATATATATATATATATATATATATAATATATATATATATATATATATATATATATATATATATATATATATATATATATATATATATATATATATATATATATATATATATATATATATATATATATATATATATATATATATATATATATATATATATATATATAAATATATATATACAGTCCCTGGCCAAATTATTAGACGCACTGTATTTTTTTTAGTAATTTTATGTTTCTTAAGAGTTTTTATGCAATAATGGTATATTTAAACTACAATATTATTGATTTTTATTTAAAAGAATTGTTGTAGACTACATATTTGTATTTATTTTTAACATATGGCAACACTGTGTTGACAAAGTGATACATAAACGTAAACAAGTACAAACCTGTATCAGTCGCGATCGGAATCGGGTCAGGTACGGACGTGTTTCTGTGGCTTTATGGACTGTGATTGTTTGTTTAACAGTTTTATACTACTCAGTTATTAGTTTATTTTGTATGCAGTGTTTTAAAAAAAGTAATTGGACTATTTTCATTATGGGTAGAAAAGGCGATCTTTCACCACGTAAAAAAGCTCAAGTGAAGGCCCTTGTGATTGCGAAAACATTTACAAACCGAGAAATATCACGAAGATTGGAGGTTTCTGAAGCTAGTGTACGACGCATAAAAAAGAAAATTGAGTCAGGGAAGGAATTAAGCCCGAAAAGAAAGAAAAGATGCGGTAGAAAAACCAATTTTCACTCCACGGTCAGAGAGATGTTTGAAGAAAATTTGTGTAGAAAACAGATTTGCTACCACAAAGGTAATAAAATCACAACTCCAGGATGCTAGCGTAAATGCTTCTGAGCGCACTGTTCTAAGAAAATTGAAAGAATTAGATTTTAAGGCCTGTCGCCCCGCCAGGAAGCCCAAGTTAACAGCTGCAATGAAAGCAAAGCGCCTGAAGTGGGCCAAACAATGGCAAGACAAAGATGTGGACTTCTGGATATCGGTAAGATACAGCAATTTAATCAATAATTGATACATTATTATCATTTTCAGTTAAATAAAGCAAATAAACCTGGAAGTTTATATATTTTTCCTATTTTTGACAGGTCTGCTTCAGTGACGAAAGCACATTCGAAATTTTGCAGAATAAAGCTCAGTATGTGCGTCGTCGTCATGGAGAAAAGTTTCATCCTGATTGTGTCGTCCCGACGGTTAAACATCCCACCAAAGTGATGATTTGGTCAGTCATCAGCGGTAAGGGCACTGGACGTCTGTACGTCGTCAAAGGAATAATGAGGCAAGATCAGTACAAAGAAGTATTACAAAATCGGTTGATTCCGCAGCTCAGAGAATGGTTTCCAAATGGGGAACCATTCACTTTCATGCAAGATGGAGTTCCCTGCCACACTGCTCGGTCTGTTAAAGCTTTTTTGGCAGAAAAAAAATATCCCTCTGTTGGATTGGCCGGGTAATAGCCCTAATATGAACCCCATTGAAAATGTGTGGGAGCTGATGAAAAGAGAAGTGGCTAAAGATGTGATTACCAACAAAACCCAGCTCCTAGAAAAGATTATTCATGTGTGGAATCATCATCCTCAAATGCACAGACAGTACAATCTTGCATTGATAGCATGCCGCGCAGAATTAAAGCTTTGATAGCGGCTAAAGGTGGCTCAACTAAATATTGACTTTTACTAACATTAATTTAACTTTTCTTTAAAACTTAATAAACTTATGCTTTTCTAAATTAATGCTGTTTTATTTATGTCAAATAAATAGGTAATTGATTGGATAATATAAAAATAAAAAACAAATCAATTTAAAATAATAAAACGGTACAATATCACTCGGTAATTAATATTTTACATTTTAAAATTAAAGCTAAATTTTCATCCAGTTAAGTAAACTATGTTTTACTTTAATTAGGATTTTTTTTCAACTGCAACTTTTAGAGATTCCCGAAATCACAAAATCCCACAAAACTAACGACACAATACACCGACAACAACGTTCATCATAATGTCAAGCACGAGTGCACTTTGTTTGTGTGGTTGGCTTCGTGACCGGAATATTTGGACAAATTCCTTTTTCGATGCAGGTTATTTTATACTTATTGTTTTTTTTTTTACGTTGTATTGTTTTGGTTTATTTTAACCCCTTCATGCTTAATAAAAATCATATGTTTTTCTCTTATACTATTTGTAAGACTGACTATTTTGTATCCTGCTCTTTTATATTTATGGGCTTCGCCTTTAATGCATTTACCCTAGAACACTCCAGCGTGCTCTTAATCAGAGCATCTTTGACCCTTAGCATCTATGTACTTAAGGAAGCCTATAAAACAGAAGCAGAATTTGAATTTTCTTTTAGGGTATTAGATGCTATAAAGAAGAATAAAAATTCGTTCAACTGAATTAGTACATTTAAGTTTCTTAGATATATATTAAATAACCGGCCAAGTGCAAGTTGTACTTACACAATTAGTGTTCCGTATGTTGATTGCTTTTAAGGGGCTACATGCACCTGGAATTTTCAAAAATTGTTTTTTTTTACAGATTTTTATTCTCTATACTTCTAAGAATTATTTTTAAAAATTTTTTAAGAAAATTTCATTCTGTTATAGCATTAAATATGACCTAGCATTGGATTATGACCGCCACCTGTCTCAATGTACTATCTGCAATATTACCCAGTCAATTTTTAATATTTTTTAGCTTTTTTTTTTAAATCTTAATAATTACTTTTTTTACAAAATGTCGAGAGGTTTTTTTTTCTGATAGACAATTGTTTATAAATAAACATAAGTTTTTTGGTCGAAAATTGCATAATAAAGTCTGAAAGACCGTAAATTTTTTATTTTTGTCCCTTCGACAATTTTTAACTACTACATTATGTTACAAGATTAATTTTTATTTTTGCAGATTGGATTATTTTTTGTGAAGGTATCCGCAGGAGGCGCCATGGTTTTCATCAGTGATCCATTTAACTCAATAAAAAATAATATTAAAATTTAAAAAATATTTAAACAAAAAAAATTCTTATGATTTAAAGTACAATAAAAATATATAATCCCCATTCTTTTGTATTATTCACGTAATAACCTTTAAAATATACAGTAAGTCAAAAAAGTCTGTTATGTTTAACTAATTAATTGGAACTATGAGAAAACATGTTTAAATTAATACTTGAAACTTAACCAACAAGGATTAGAATTAAAAACAACTACGGAACATTTTATTTAGAATTTAGAACATTGTTATAAAAATGTAAACAAAGTTAATGTCAAAAGTCTCCATACACTCACGAGCTGCATTGAAAGAAAACACGTTATAATCAGCGGCATTTTTTCAAGCTATCTATTGCTCGCTAAACTGAAAACAAATAAATAATTTTCGGCCATATTTTATAATCCGTCACTTGTTGCTAGTAATCTTGCAGTGGGTTTTAAAATTAGTATTAAAATGAGCGAGAGAAATTGTGAAATTCCATTCCAGTACCGCCATTGTTTCTGAAGGTGGAATATTCATAATTGGTACGAGCGTTCTATAGAGATGAAAAAAAAAGAGATGTGTAAAGAAATTTTAGTTACAAGCTACAGGGTGTTCAAATAAATTTATACATACATTGAAAATCTCAAATTTTTTAAATTTCACACCCTGTATATTATTATTTTTTCTGATAGATTTTACAAAACCCTCCAACTTTTATTAAGTATGTCATATACCTATTTCTAATAGTTTTCGATTTAGTTTGAATTATTCAATTTTTACCCTTGTTTTTAATACACTTACGCTATTGTGAAAACATAAAAAAATAGTAATAATTTTAATATAGTTTAACTTATCTAATGATTAATTATTAAGTCTAAAGGTGTTAAGTCACATGATCAAGGGGGCCACTGAATCAATCCATACCTACCGATCCATTTTTGTGGGTAACGATCGCTCAAAAATTCCCGAACTTCCCGGTGGTAATAAGCAGGAGCTCCATCTTGTTGAATCCACATTTGTTTCCTTTCAAAGTTATCAACTTCTTCAAGAAGCTGAGGTAATTCGTTCGTTCGAAAGATCATAATTGATTTATGGAAAGATGGAAAATCATACAGAAATATAGTGAAAATTGTTAAAAAGACGCATGCTACTGTTCAGTACATTGTAAACCAGTATAAATCAACGGGTTCCTATAAAATTCGACCACGCTCCGGTCGTCCCAAGAAACTGATTCCAGATGAAGAGGCCAGTATTGTTAGACAAATAATTATGGATTCTAAGAAAAGTGCACCAAAATTAAAAGAAGAAGTACGGGAACTATTTTCGAAAAATGTTTGTTCACAAACACCATTTATGAGAGGAATTTAAGCGGTGCGTTCGCAAACATAATGTATTAGAAAGAAAAGAACTAAAAAACAGAATATTAAACGAATGGGAGAACATGCCAGCAGAAGCTACTAGAATGCTGGTTGCAAGCATAACAAAAGGTTACAGGAGATTATTAAAGCCAACGGCGGTCCCACTAAATATTAGTTTAAACGAAGTTGTTATTTTCCGTTAAACTACATCAAACTATTATCGCTAATTGTTAAGTGTATGGAGACTTTTTGATATTAATTTTGTTCATATTTTTATAACAATGATGTAACTTCTAAATAAAATGGTCCGTAGTTGTTTTTAATACTAATCCTTGTTGGTTAAATTATAAATACTAATTTAAACATATTTTTCCATAGTTCCAAATAATTAGTTAAACATAATAGAAAAATAGTATAGAAAGCAGGTGGTGTATGGAGACTTTTTGGACTGACTGTATATTTTTTAAAAATTCATACTTTTTGCATCGCTCAGGTGTACGTAACCATTTAAAATAAAAATTTCTCTTACGGAGGTTTCATCAACGACTTCACAAAACACACCCCAAATGAGTTTTCAACAAATTTTTTTTTCGATCTTTAATGAAAACTGATCAATTTGAAATTCTTGTTTTTTTATATACTAGATAAATTATTACAGGTAATGCACTAATTTTCTTTAAATCTACACCCTGTAGAGAATATTCCAGGATTTTCGAGGTAAGGGAAGGGCGGAGATTTTTCGCAATTTTTTAAAAATAATATAAGCAAGCATTATATTATATATATTTTTGAGCTCGTGTTTTTACAAGTTTTCATTTGACACCCCACTCTATAACCTGGTAAAAAAAAAATCACTTAATATTTTACCACCCAAAACTAACACCTTACGTCAAAATTTAACTTTTAAAACTCCACGGCTCTGTTGAGGTCGTCAATTCCTATATTAATGCCAAATTTCAACTTTCTATGTTTGGGAGAAAATCGGGTGTGACAGACGGACAGACAACGAAGTGATTTTATAAGTGTTCTGTACGGAATACTGAGAATATGAACGAATGGCCTTATTCTTTGCTAAACTGCAGATCTTGTTACGGTTTCTTGTTTTAATATTCATGGATTTTAAAGTCACAGGAAATTCTCAAGAACGAGTCGGTATATTTACGGCCCTAAAATATTTTCCCATTTGTAGGTGACATATTATAACTTGTAGATGTTTTCTCAGATGATTTATTTTATTAAAGCCACGTGATTTTTAACGGTTTTGAAGAAAAAGTAAACTCTTATTTAAACCGAATATTAAATAATATCTCCAATGACGTAAAATTTTTGAAACTTTCTTTTCCTTGTGCTAAGTTTATATGGTTAAATAACAAAAAATACACAGCAAAAGCACAAAATATTGTAAAATATAAATATAGTCTCAATAAGGATCGATTCCTTACAGTTCTCTTATACTCGGTTACTAGATCGGAACAAAATCTCCTTCTGTGATTGGTTGCTTTCATTCGAGTAAATGACAGTTTTTATATAAATAGTCTAGTTTATAATATTAGTTTTAGTCAATAATTGCTTCTGATAATGCTAATATGGTTCGCAAGATGCGCCACGATTGCAAAAATAAAGTTTTTGGTGTAGTCGCGATAACTGTTGTGTAGTTTTAGATCCGTTTCAGTATTATGTAATGTAGACTAAATTTAGGTAATATTTAATACGGGTCATTCATTTAACGCTATTTTAAATACTTCTAAACATTCAATAGGCTGTACTGGGTTAAAACAGAAAAAGCCCGCCTAAGAGAGGGTGGTACCGTCTTGTTGGCTTATTTTTACAGCTGGAGTAACAAAGCGTAAAAATACATTTGACAAAGTTAAAGTAATGTTTTAAAGTGAGTTGAAGTTTTTAAGGCATTATATATAACGTCACTTCGCATTAACCGAAACAATATGGTGGAACATTGAGTGATGGAATATCTTTGACCCATTCTAAATTGTCAAAAAAAATCTTGGGCGTGTTCAAAAATGTGACGACACTGTGTTCTGTTTGGGAAAACTCAGAACCACATTCAGTGCTGAGGATAAGATTGCATAGTAATAATTTGATTTATTTTAAAACAATTTCAGATGAAATTTTATTTCAGGAAAATTTAAGAATTTTAAATGTACTGCCATAAATACTTTATGTTCCTAAACTATTCTACATAATTTTTATATATAGTGTGTGTATTAGGGTGCAAAAAAATCGTGGTTTTTTCCTCATAAAATGAAAACCATTCATGCTAGAAACTCAACTTTTGCTGTGTCGCTGTCTTAAAGTTTTATTTCAACCACTTTTTTGTTAAAACTTTTATATTTGCAGATATTCATCATCCAAGACCGGACATAATTCGAATTCTCAAATTCGACCTTCGACCTGTTTAGAAAACGAAAGTGAATAATGGCAACAAAGATACCTAACTTAAATACTTTTGACCATTTTTTGTTTCCTTTGTATTATAAACAATTATACAAAGACATTATTATACAATATATGATAAGACATGAAACTGTCATTTGTTTTAACTTTATAAATAATGTTATCAATTGCAAGGTAGTGGGTACCTACCTGATATTTACTTCTATTCTTTAAAAGATATGTTTTTGTTACAGAAAAAGCTATTGCTAAAGACCCCTTATCAGACAATTCTACCTGGAGTGTCATAAGCCACATCCCTCCTTTTTTGTTCCTTATCTGGGATGCCCGGGAGAGAGTTTTAATTTACTTTTGCCTTTCAAGCGGTGAACATTTTAACAACGTTCGTTTAATGACTTTTCTGTGAGGTTTGCGGGACAATTCGACGAGACATGCTTGTTCGGGTTCGAGTTCAAGGCAGAAAGAAATGGTGTATTTAATAATTTTTTTTTTATGGGTCTAGCACACGTGCTGCAGGGAAGTCCCTAAAGCGCTCCAGGAGCGACATATGTGCGGAAAAAGCGATTCACGTTGTTCTTGAATCGCTGTAAATTGTACTCCCTGGGAAACACAGCGCTGGAAAATTATTCCAAAGGGATGACGTTCTCCATATAACCGACTGCTTGAAAAGCGTTGTACGCGGAGTAACAAGCTGAACCTCATACGGATGTGAAGCACCAGCGCGACGTGTATTTCTGACATGCACCGCTTTGGGAGGAATTAAGCGGGCTACATCCTTCAAACACTTTCCATGAAAATACTTGTAGAACAGACTCAAGTCGCCAACCGTTCTTCGATGTTCCAGCGAATCAAGGCTGCCGGTCAATTCCGGGTCTCCAATCAGACAGACCGCTCTTCTCTGAACAGAATCCAACAAATGCAGTGTATGTTTGGGAGCGGAGCCCCAAACGTGGGAGCAGTATTCCATAGTTGGTCGAATTTGAGCTTTGTAAAGAATTAACAGTTGCTGTTCGGTGTAAAGCTTTCTGGTCTCTTGGTTACTGTCACCTCAAGATAGAATTTCTTCCAGGTCTTTGTTAAGTTGAACAACCTCCTGCTGTCTGTGGATATTCGCCTGAGCAGTCGATATCCGAGCGTTCAAGGTGAATGAGGAGACAAGCGTACTGTCATCTGCAAAGCTGTAGATTGGATTCCCGGTCTTTTCCAGCAGATCGTTAATGTAAATGAGAAACAGAGTAGGAGACAGTATGGAGCCCTGGGGCATACCGGCGTTGATAGTGAAGGTGAAAGAAATCCGTCGACCGCCACTCGTAAAAAACGCTCACTGAGGAAACATGAGAGCCACAAACAGAATCTTTCAGACATACCATAAGAGCGTAACTTAGCCAACAGTCCATCGTGCCAAACAATGTCGAATGCCTTGGATATGTCAAGAGCAACAACGCAAGTGTTCACTTGCGTTGTTCCAAACATGTGTTATATAAGTCAGAAGATCTCCTGTTAATCTATGTTTACGAAAACCATATTGATGATCGCTAATAATACTGAATCGTTCAAGATATTTTAGCAGTGCTACTGGTCGGTAGTTTTTTGGCAAGGTCTTCTTGCCTTTTTTAGGTGGTACATTTCCAGCAGGACGGAAATACGAGTATTTCCTTTCTGTAAGATAGGTTAAAAAGTCTACCGAAAACTGGTGTTAGTTCCCTTGCACAGTTTTTGAGAACTATGGCAGGTATTCCGTCAGCGCCAGAAGCCTTCTTGGTGTCTAGCTTCATTAAAATACGCTTTATGATGCGCTGTCTGAAGACAACATCGGGCATCCTTGACTGCAATATAGGAATAGTAGGTGGTATATTTCCTTGGAAATCGACAATAGAATGTGAAGCAAAGAGTTCAGCCAACAAGTTCACTCTCTCAACAGGTGTGGTTGCAATGGAATTATCTGGTCGTGTGATTGGTGGTATGGTGGATTTGGTAAAATTTTGACTAACTGCCTTGTTGTCAAGTTTTACGTAGTTTATTTTATAATATACATCAACTGTAACTAAACAACAGAGAAGCTGCAAAACCTACAATACAGGAAGTTTTAATTTTTTGGGAGTTAAGATACCAACCATACACCTGCATGTTGCAAAATCAGAAAAACTGTAAGAAGAGTGGAGAACACTGCACAAAAACGCTAAAAGATCTAAAAGCATAGCGCAAAATAAAAAAGTAAAGTCACAGACTTTTGTTGATTTATAATCAATATTTATGTAAAAGCGTGGTTCAACACCCCCAAATCCACTTTGGCCCCCAACCAAGACTTACAATTGTTAAAATCTTTTGTGAAATACGGACAAATTGATAAAAAACTTGCAGACAAGGCACTGTCTAAGATTATAAGACATCTGTTGTATCTCAACTCGGAATTAGTCGATTTTTTGATAAAAAATGTCAAAACAAGCATGGGTGCAAAATGTCTAAAATTAATTTCCGTTGAAGGAAAAAGTTACGATGATAGGGATGTAAAAGCAAGGCTCAATCTCGAACAAGTGGATGATTTATTGGATAATTTTTATTTTGTCCAATAATTCATCCATAAATGTTTTTGTTTCTCATCAAACATTAAATTTTTTCAATAGTTTTGAAATTGATACAAACTTTTTAAATACTGATTCCGATGAATGGTGTGACAATTCATACTATTTAAAAGCTAACAAAATAGTAAACAGTTTTAAGGTTGTCAATGATACAGCTGAAAGAGGTGTAAAATTAAATCAAGACTTTAATTCATGTTTGACGAAAGATGAAGAACAATGGCAGTTTCTGTTGTATCTGAATATAGGAAAACTTTTCCTGACTCTTCAAAGGCCACCTTATCTAAATCATTACCACCTTGATCTGATAATAAATTGTAAATAATAATAATAATAACTTCTTTCCTTTATATTGCTCTCTTTTTTATAACTAAACTTTAAATAATAAAACGCATTTGAACATTATATCTTCTCATTTTCATAACTTTTTGCTTTTATTTTCTTCTAAATTCTGTGAAAACAGTTTTAACTAAACCCTTTTTTATGTACATATTGAAAAAATAAATAAAGTAAAATCTAGAGAGCCGATGTAATCGGATCTTGCAATGTTTTTAGACATTTTCATAAAACATATAATTTTAATAAAAAGTCAAAACTTCAACGGCACGGGTTAACGTTATCCAGTTGAGCTGAAACTTTACCAGTCTCATTTCTTAGTCAATTAGCAACTTTTAGGAGGGTCCCCCTAAAAAATTCATTGATTTTTTGTGACTACCCTGCTATTTGTTTTTCTTATCTTAATAAACATAACTGCTAAAAAAAAGTGTATTTGACTAGGCCAGCAGACATCGGCAACCTCTCAAAAAAGCGGTACGATGTCAAAAAGGCAGTTGATTGTTGGACGCCGCTCGGATCATGTGAGTGAAGACACCGCTTTCCTCAAGTGGAAGCATATAGCTAAGGATGGTCATCAAGAACTGAGTGCTGCGACGGGAAAATCTAACCGACGTTCTGTTGATAGGAGACTGCTCGGTCCATGGAAGTCTCTCTATGTGGGTGAGGCTAACTTGAGCGACCTGAAATCGGTCATCGAAGGCTGGGAGTCCACACAAGGTATTCATAAAAGTGGTCAAGATGTGGCAGCCCCGTTGAGAGGAGTTAAAAGAACAAGACAGTAAAATAGCGAGCTAAGAGAGTACCATCGCTATTCAGGTGGCTCGGTTTCCATATTAGTCTCACATTTAGTTGACATTACCCCCACGGGTTGGCAAAAAGGATCCCTTTGGTATGTTTACTTGGTTACAAGCCTCTCCCATACTATATGTACTAAGTGTACGCTGAGTGGCAAGCTCTGATGGAGTGTCTCAATGCCCTGGTAATTAGACCGAGGATAACTTAGGATGACTCAATTTGAATGTAATGAAAGACTGATTTTGTCAAATTTCCACTTTATTTAGTTTCACTGAAACTGTATGACGCGTTCCGCTATACTATAGCTTCTTCGGATACACTATAGTATAGCGAAACGCGTCATACAGTTTCAGTGAATCTAAATAAAGTTGAGATTTCACAAAATCAGTCTTTCATTACATTCGTTATGAATTTCCATCAAGTAACAGCCACAACAATTCAAAGTTTAAAAAATAACTCAATTTCTTGCCACTCGCTTGATGTCATCGCTCCATCTAGTAGGTTGTCTATCTTTATTCCTCTTGTATTCTCTGGGTCTCCATTCTATTAATTTTTTACACCATCGATTATCATTTTTTTTGGGCTATATTGCCTGCCCATCTCCATTTAAACTGTGTAATTTTTAGGATAATATCTATTACTTTTGTTCGTTGCCTGATGATTAGGTTTGTTATTCTATCCTTCCTTGTGATACCCAGCATAGCTCTCGCCATTGCCCGTTGTGATACTCTCAATTTGTTTGCAGACTCTCTTGTTAATGTGAGGATTTCGGCGCCATATGTGATTACCGGCAACACGCACTGTTCATAAACTTTCTGTTTTAAGCACATTGAAATCAAAGGAATCTGTTCTTAAAAGAGGCTTATATCCAGCAGTGGATGAGGACGGCTGATGGATAATGATGATGAAGTTAGAAGAAGTAAAGAAGTTTAACCTTGATATTCAATAGTCAAAGAGTATGCTACCATATAACGCAGAAGCTTAGAGTACTAATGTTATATTTTAAAACTCTGCAAACTTATTACATAAATTCTTACTTTGTTAAATAAAAGCGGTCAAGTGCAAGTTGAACTTGCACAATTAGTGTTCCGTACGTAGATTGTTTTTAAAATAAAAATTTTTGTTAGGGTGGTATAAAATGATCAGTGACTTCACAAAACACACCCCAAATGAGTTTTCAACAAAGTTTTTTTCCAATCTTTAATGAAAACCGGTGACCTTGAAATTTTGTTTTTTTTTTTAAATACCAAATAAATTATTAAAGGTAATGCACTCGTGATAATTTTCGTTCAATCTATACCCCATGGAGAATATTCCAGAATTTTTTCAAAATTTTTTGATCAGTATTTTCGAGATAAGGTAGGGGACAGCGATTTTTTAAAAGTAATACGAAGAAAAGTGTGCGCAAGTATTACATTATATAAATATTTTTTACTCGTGTTTTCACACGCTTTCATTTGACACCACACTCGATGACCTAGTAAAAAAAAATTTTTTTCACTTCCGATTTCACCCCTCAAAACGAACCCCTTAAGTCAAAATTTATGTTACGGTGGTATAAAATGATCAGTGACTTCACAAAACACACCCTAAATGAGTTTTCAACAAAGTTTGTTTCCAATTTTTACTGAAATCTGATGACCTTGAAATTTTTGTTTTTTTATGTACCATATAAATTATTAAAGGTAATGCACTCGTGATAATTTTCGTTCAATCTACACCCCGTGGAGAATATTCCAGAATTTTTTCGAAATTTTTTGATAAATACTTTTCGAGATAAGGCCCGGGACAGCGATTTTTCGTGAGTTTTTAAAAAATAATACAAAGAAAAGTGCGCGCAAGTAAAATATTATATATATATATTTTTTACTCGTGTTTTCACAAGCTTTCATTTGATACCACACTCGATGACCTAGTAAAAAAAATTTTTTTTCACTTCCGACTTCACCCTCCAAAACTAACCCCTTAAGTTAAAATTTAATTCTCAAAACTACATGGCTCTGATGAGGCCATAAATTCCTATATTATTACCAAATTTCACCTTTCTATGTCAAATAGTTTCGGAGAAAATCGGGTGTGATAGACAGACAGACAGACAGACAGACAGACAGACAGACAGACAGACACCGAAGTGATCTTATAAGTGTTCCGTACGGAAGACTAAAAATTAGTAAAACCTAGCAAATCTATTTATTGGATTTTTGTTTCTGACTTAATAACACAAGCAATCTTTATTTAAAATTTTACATTTTATATGAAAAAGAAAAAACCAAAATAGGGTAAAATCTTATATACCCAATTTCCAACATATTCTTATATGCGTAAATTTTCTACGTCCTATTTTACAAAAACATGCGAATTAGGATGTTTACAAAAGACCCTCCTGATTTCTATTTTTCGCAAAATATACGAGCGTATTCACCCCTTTTAGATACACTTCTCCAGGGGGATATTATGTAAAGCATGCTTGTCATATATTCTTTGACTTACAAACCCAATAAAATAAACTTTCATCATATGAATTTTATAAAAATATGTCAGCAGAAATATTCGAATTTATTTTTATTTTTCCTTGAGTGATTTTCGGTCCTTTTTATGTTCGTATTTTAAATATGAATAAAGCCTTTCTTGTTATACGTTAGTATTCCTTAACGGACAAACATCGTCAGTGATTATCACTTTCACTATCTTAGAACAAACTCAGGTGGAACATTAGGGAGTATTAGGGTCCCTAGAACAAGAAAAACCTAGTCTATCATTTCCATCAGTTTGTCCATCTGTTGGAGCGATAACTCTCGAACGAAAATATTAATCTGTTTCAAATTGGGTATACATATAATATTTAACGTGGGAAAGAAGCTCATAGTTTTTGAACGAAATAGCTCCAGGGATGGAAATCGGTAAATTTAGATAATTTCAAAACTATATATATATGAAAATTTTCTCTGGATTTTATTGAGTTTATAAAATTTTTTTAAGTATAATTATTTATAAATAAACAATAAGGAGTTAAAGTGGTAGGATAGTTAGAGTGTTTGCTTCGAATATATCATGTTATATGTTCTTTTTAAGATTTTTGGAACTAAGAAATTTGAAAATTAGGTCATTTACTTTGTATATCACTTTACCTTGGTTTTAATTCGTTGATCGCAAATTAATGACGTTAATGTTAGACTCCAAATATAACAATTGCCGTCTTCGAATTAATTTTGATCCGTTTAGTGCATCAACGAACGATTTGATTGTAATGGAGAGGTTAAATTACGGATTGGCATGGCAAAGGATACCTTTCTACAGTTGAAAAATATGCTGCTTCAAAGACAATTGCCACTCGTCCTGCGCCTATGAGTAATAAAATGCAACATTAAAAAAAAAAAATGTAGCTATATGATTTATATATTCCAGAAGAATATTTATTCGATACCAAAAACGTAATTTTATAACAGTATAATAAACTATCCTGCCTAGTCTAAAACCAGTTTCATTTATTGAGACTTTTAGTGCATAGCAGCCTGCTGATAGTTTAGCCAAGAGCAACTTTATGATATTTCTACAGTTTAGCTTTTAAAAAATCTGACATATCTTCCATCCACCATCCTAACGCTGTATCCTTTATAGGCATCTTACCCTGATAATCGCGGACGACATGACAAGGTAACAAAATCAAAATAAATAACCGGTCGTACTTGCATGCGTGTTCCGTATGTTGATTGCTTTTAGAATAAAAAATTTTGTTACGGAGGTATAAAATGATCAATGACTTCACAAAACATACTCCAAATGAGTTTTCAACAAAGTTTTTTTCCGATCTTTACTGAAAACTGATGACCTTGAAATTTTTTTTTTTTTTTTTATCCCAGAAACATTATTAAAAGCAATACACTCATGATAATTTTCGTTCAATCTACACCCTGTGGAGAATATTCCAGACTTTTTTCAAAATTGTTTGATCAATACTCTTCGAGATAAGGGGTTTTTCCCAATTTTTTAAAAATAATACAAAGAAAAGTGTGCGCAAGTATTACATTATATATATTTTTGAACTCTTATTTTTACAAGTTTTCATTTGACATCCCACTCGATGGTTAGAAATTTTTTTCACTTCTGATTTCACCACTCCAAACTAACCCTTTAAGCCAAAATTTAACTTTTAAAACTACACGGCTCTGATGAAGCCATCAACTCTTATATTAGTGCCAAATTTCGACTTTCTACGTCAAATAGTGCCGGAGAAAATTGAGTGTGCCAGACGGACGGGCAGACAGACGGACAAACAGACGGACAGACAAACAGACGGACAGACAGATGGATAGACAGACGAACAAACAGACGGACAGACAGACACCGAAGTGATCTTATAAGTGTTCCGTACGTAACACTAACATTATATTTATATGGAGGGCTTCATGTAGAAGAGACACGTGATTAAGGCGATGCGAACAATTTCTGAACCGCGTCCAGCTTTTACATTTTGTGACTCTATGACGAGCCTTGAGTCAATTGCTAATTGGCATTAGCAAAAGTTGCAAAATGGAATGTTATTACAATTGTAGAATACAAGAATAAAAATTCATAGACATTTTTTAAGATTCGTTAAAAAACATGTTACCGAGACTCGAAAAATTACAGGACGACATGTTTAGTGTCAAGGTAATTTTGTTGTTATCATTTGTTTTTTGAATTAAATAAACCAAATTTTTAACAAATTCTATACGAAACTTCATCAGTTAATTATTTTTAGAGGAATTTTGTAACTTAATCTTAAATCGAAAGTAAAGACAAAGATCATGAAGAAGCTTTCGATAAACCATCTGAAGCATTGCTTTTAGTAACCTTTTTTAACATTTTATTAGATGTAAATTTTTATCGAAACAATATCAACGTTACATATCTGTTCCTGATGATTTTAAAAATGCACTCTTTGAGAATTAAATTTTGCGTCAAGAATGTTAAAGTCTGTAAGTTTTGAAGGTAGCAAGATACTCTTCTGTCGCGGCATTGTTAGTATCCTACGCATGACACTCAAGTCTTTTCGCTGGCGTCGCACGCACCGCTCGAGTTGGTAGAATTGGTCGCGAACGTAGAACATAACCTTTCGGTCCACCTTGTACTTAAGTCAATTATAGGATATATATTTAAGTAAAAAGGTAATAAATATCAACCGTCTTTGTATATAGTTATAAAAAGCTATTTCTTTTAAAATAAAATTACATAAAAAATACTCTTTTATTTCTTATTCAAATATATGATAATAAATAAGACATTTCATTATGCAAATTGGATTATTATTCATCACTGACATCAATTATTTAAATTTTTTAGGCACAAATATATTTAAATTTTAAATTTAGGTATAAAATCTTAAAACCTTTGTTTCAGAAACTGTATTAAACATGCAGCAATTAAATTTAACATTTTAATTAAAATTGAAAAATTAGTATCATTTATTTTTATGAAGATTCGAAAATTATATAGGAAAAGCACACAAATTAAAAAAAAAATCTTGTTCTGCTTCCTAAAATGTAAAGTGAAAACCATCGTCGGAGAAACGAGCCATTAGTCCATTTTATTACAACAAATTTGTTAAGCACTTATACTGAGTGGTCAAATAATTTGCAGCAAATTGAAAACTCTTTCCATAACCAGTAATTCGTATGCGTCAAAATAATCCTACTTCTAAATATTGCATATATATATATATATATATATATATATATATATATATATATATATATATATATATATATATATATATATATATGAAATATATATATATATATATATATATATATATATATATATATAAATATATATTCTTCAATTGTTTCTTTCACAGATTTTAAGATACACTGAACGATTTTTCTAATAATTTAGTTGAAGGATGAAGTGTTCTTTTTGATTTCATGTTCTTCGAGTTATACATATATGTATATATATTAGGGTGACCGCAAAAAATCGATGTCGGAATTTTGTTCGTCCGGATCCCACAAAACGATTCCCCTTTCCAGATATTGAGATAGCCGAAATTTGAGCTCGATTAAACGACGTTAACCCGTGCCGCTCGTCGCTCAAAGTTTGAAAAAATCCAAATTTTTGGCCAAAAAGTTGACATATGGAGCCATAACTCCAGAACGGTAAGTAATAGAAACACGCTTAATATCTCAAAAGAAAGCTAATGTTGTTCTTCAAAATTTATATTCTATATATAATTGTTGTTATTTTAAGTCAAACCGAGTTACAACAGCCTTTAGCCCCAAAAACGTGACCTGGTACCAGTAGGAGCCAGTTTGGAAGTATTCTAAGAATTTTACGAGTTTTTACATAATGTGTCTCGGAATTAACATTTTTTTGTTAAAAAGTATTTTGGAACTCAATTTTCAAACATAAAGAGCCTTTTGTTCAAATTTAATTTTTTATTATATGGGGATTACCTGACTAGTTTAACAAAGAAAGACCCGTTTGACAGGTAAAAAGGAGGGTGAATCTAATTTCTATTTTAGGGATGGTGATTTTACTTCAGCGTACAACCGACCTTTTATTTATTCAGTTTAGTTTCTAAAATGCCTTTGAGCTGGTTAGATCGAACAATTATCTAGTGAAGATATTTTAACGTTTTTTTTTTTTTTTTTTTATAATTTTCCAAGTGTGTGTGTTATTGTTTTTTATAATTATTATAGTATTATTTTAAAAGACATTTGAAAACATTTTATTGAAATTAAAGTTTGCAATATATTTTGTTTCATTTTCCAAGTTAACTGTTATTTACCTATTGGCCTCTGAAATGGCATCCACATCGGGTGTACAAAGCCGGACCAAAGATAAAATATTTCTTGTGGGCTATCCCATTCACCAGATCACCGGTTGTAAACTACCCTCAAATCGTCACGTTTTGTGTGCTTTTTTTATAATTTACGTACTGTGAAATTAACTGTAAGAGAATCAGCAAAACTTACAATACGAGAAGTATTCATTTTTTGGGAGAAAGCTCGAATCCCGACTAAACATGAGCAAGATGCAATTACTAAGCTGGAAAAACTTCACGCCGAGTGGAGAACTCTTCAAAAAGACCGGAAGAAAACATCGAAAACGGCCAAGAACAAATTTAAACAGTTTGTTGAAAAGTTGGATGATCTCTTTGATACTGCTCAACAAGATGCCTTGGCCTTGATGAAATCGGAAGAAGATAAGGCGTTTCTCGTGAAACAGAGGCAGAAGGGCCGCCCAGGTTCCATGACTGGAGTGGATCTCAAGTTGTCTCGAGCTGTCTTTTGTTGCTTCTTAGAGACGGATGATGAAGACAAGTTCGAAGAACGAGAAGAAGACACTGAAGAGGACAGCATCTACCAGGAACTTGAGAGCTTGGAGGAAATGGACATCCTTGAAGAAGCTGCAGAAGATCCAGGACCATCTGAGAGCAAGAGGATGAAAGTTTCATTTGCAAGGGGCGTTAAAGAGATTTTAAACATGAAATTGTCCATTTTATTAGATCGATGTAAGGTATCCGACAGAAATGCCACGAGAATTTTAATAGCTACTCTAGAAGCACTAAACCTTGACCCTCTTGAGTACAAAGTCTCGAAAACTTTATTACATGATAGAAGGCAAATGTTCAGAGAACAATATAATAAAAAAATTTTTGATAAAGTAAACATTCCTGAAAAAGAGCCCGTGGTTGTCCATTGGGACGGTAAACTTTCACCGGGTGTTTTAGCCGTATATGAATGCCTACATGAATGGGGTCTTCTCAACACCGTCAAGGCGATGTGCTTCGTCACTACAGCATCCAACACGGGAAGACTCAAAGGAGCATGCGTCATATTGGAGCAAATGTTAGGAAGAGAATTGTTATACCTAGCCGTCACCATATCTTGGAAATTCTGTTAAGAGGCGTATTCGACACAAAAATGGGATCAACCACTGGACCTCATCCAGACATTTTCAAGAGATTCCTCACTGCGTGGCCCAAGATAGACAAAGGAAAATACGACACAGGTATCAGTGACAATCTAATACAAAAACAGCTAACTCCAGAAGTAATTGCAAATGTTACTGCTGAATTCGAGACCAAATTAACTGAGAGCCACCCCAGAGATGACTACAAGGAGCTATTGCAGTTGGTTCTCGTATTTGTTGGATCACTAGACGGCAATGTTGTGAGTTTCAGAACTCCAGGAGCCATTCATCACGCTAGGTGGATGGCAAAGGCTATTTACTGCTTAAAAATCGTCAATTTAAGATGTCTAAAGAAGAAGAAAGTTCTGTGCGTGCCATTTCTGTTTTCCTAGTTAAAATTTATTGTAAAGCTTGGTTCAATGCTCCAAAAGCTCATCTTGCACCAAAGCAAGATTTAGGTATTTTGCATAGTCTGTTAGACTATAAAGAATGTGACAACGACATTGCAGAAATAACCCTAACCAAATTTTCGAACCATTTGTGGTATTTGAATGCAAAGTTAGTGGGATTATCGTTTTTTTGATCCCACCATTACAGACGATGAAAAGTTGTTGATGGCTAATAAATTGCTCAGTAGCAGAGATGAACCATCACAGCACGCTAGGGTTGTAAATCCAAAAGTTAGGAAAGAAAACTTAAAAGAGGTAGTTGATGGAGGATTGGTAAATTTACTTACCAAAGAAACGTTTACATTCTTTGACCAATTTAATATAAAAACAGATTTCCTAAGACAACATCCAAACACCTGGCCTCATAATAATGACTTCCAAGAAGGATTGAAAATTGTCAAAACATTAAAAGTAGTTAATGATATGGCTGAGCGTGGTGTTAAATTAATAACCGACTTTAACGACCTTCTGACAAAAGATGAAGACCAAAAGCAATATGTCCTGCAAGTTGTAAGTAAATGTCGAGCATTATATCCTGACGTTTCAAAAACTACTTTAACAAAAGCTCTAGAATAGATTAGATAACTATGTAAAATTATCAACTCATGTAGGTACTACGTCTGTATCTTTTCTGTGTCTGTTTTGTATGTATTATATACCTAATTTTTAGTGTTCCGTACGGAACACTTATAAGATCACTTCGGTGTCTGTCTGTCTGTCTGTCTGTCTGTCTGTCTGTCTGTCTGTCTGTCTGTCTGTCACACCCGATTTTCTCCGAAACTATTTGACATAGAGAGGTGAAATTTGGTAATAATATAGGAATTGATGGCCTCATCAGAGCCATGTAGTTTTGAGAATTACATTTTGACTTAAGGGGTTAGTTTTGGGGGTGAAGTCGGAAGCGAAAAAAAAATTTTTTTACTAGGTCATCGAGTGTGGTGTCAAATCAAAGCTTGTGAAAACACAAGTAAAAAATATATATATAATATTATACTTGCGCGCACTTTTCTTTGTATTATTTTTAAAAATTCGCGAAAAATCGCTGTCCCGGGCCTTATCTCGAAAAGTACTTATCAAAAAATTTCGAAAAAAATTCTGGAATATTCTCCACGGGGTGTAGATTGAACGAAAATTATCACGAGTGCATTACCTTGAATAATTTATATGGCATTTAAAAAAAAAACAAAAATTTCAAGGTCATCAGATTTCAGTAAAGATTGGAAACAATCTTTGTTGAAAACTCATTTGGGGTGTGTTTTGTGAAGTCACTGATCATTTTATACCACCGTAACATAAATTTTGACATAAGGGGTTCGTTTTGAGGAGTGAAATCGGAAGTGAAAAAAATTTTTTTTTACTAGGTCATCGAGTGTGGTGTCAAATGAAAGCTTGTGAAAACACGAGTATATATATATATATATATATATATATATATATATATATATATATATATATATATATATATATATAGACATATATATATATATATATATATATATATATATATATATATATATATATACTCGTATATAATGTAATACTTGCGCACACTTTTCTTCGTATTACTTTTAAAAAATCGCTGTTCCCTACCTTATCTCAAAAAGTACTGATCAAAAAATTTTGAAAACGTACGGAACACTAATTGTGCAAGTTCAACTTGCACTTGACCGGTTTTTATAATTTAAAATAAAATATGTCATTAGACTTATCAGTATTACTTGTTTTTTTATTATATTTCTACTTTAAACTCAAAAAATATACCAAAAAATGCAAAATTTATCACTTAATAACAAAATATACGAAGTATGCTCCTAGTGGTACCAGGTCACGTTTTTGGGCCTAAAGGCTGTTGTAACTCGGTTTGACTTAAAATAACAACAATTATGTATAGAATATAAATTTTGAAGAACAACATTAGCTTTCTTTTGAGATATTAAGCGCGTTTATAATATTTATTTAAAATGTCAGCTTTTTGGCCAAAAATTTGGATTTTTTCAAACTTTGAGTGACGAGCGGCACGGGTTAACGTCGTTTAATCGAGCTCAAATTTCGGCTATCTCAATATCTGGAAAGGGGAATCGTTTTGTGGGGTCCAGACGAACAAGATTCCGACATTTTTTTTCCCCCTCTATGAGATCAGACTTAGCTTCAGTTGAAAACTGATATTTAAGAGTAGGAGACGTGCAGAAACTGTCGGAATTGATTTATTCAGACTTAATTTAGAGCGCCCTGAAAATAAATGAAATTTCTGCAAAAGTTTGTTACATTTGTGGTGTTTATGATCAAGATATATTATCAAAATCATTAGCCCAAAGGTGTGTCAGCCGCTTGCGTTCTGGAAATTTCGATGTAAAAGTTGCTCCTAGCACTGGTCGGCCAATGACAGAAAAATAGAGTTTTGGCAAAAATTAAGGAAGACCGGCACACATTGTAAGAAAAGTGCCATTTTTGGTCAAAAATCTGTTGACAGTCGGCAATTGAATTTGATGATTTGAATAAGTCAAACGGGAAAATACCCGCAAAATATTGTACTTTAAGATAGTATTGCGGCGAAGAAGAATAAAATTAACATAACCGATAAAAAATTCCATAGAATACACCCACATATTTGTAATTATAAAAAAAGAGTTATAACCAAAACAACTAAAACAATATACCTTTAGGTTAACAGATGAATTTCAATACAATATTTAAAAAAAAAAGTTTTGAAAGTTTATTATTAAGTAATCTAAACGTTTAATAAACATTTTTAGATGTATAAATTAAGCGAAATGCCATTTTTATCAATCCTACAATATTTTAGGAAAACTGCAAAATTGTTATGAATAATTTTAGAGTAGTCGCATATTATTATACTATTATATAATTCTTAGAATTTTATACTAACATAACCTAATTCATAAAATAATAATAATAATTCCATATTGGTTTAGTTGTTTTGTTCATGACTCTTTTTTTCATAATCAGAACAATGTGTATTCTAGGGAACTTTGTATAGGTTAGGTTAATTTTAACCTTCTTTGCTGCAGTACAATCTTAAAGCACAATATTTCAAGAGTATTTTTTCGTTTAATTTTTGTCCAAAAAATGGCATTTTTCTCACATTGTGCGGCATGTAAGCAACCATATTATCACGAAGAAACTAAAGATCCATTATCCTATTACATTATATATATATATATATATATATATATATATATATATATATATATATATATATATATATATATATATGCGGACAGAGCCATAAAATTGAACGACTTAGAATACCAACAAAAAGAAATTCAAAAAGTAAAAAAAACTTTGGTTGAAAACAGTTACCCCTTGAAATTAATTAATAAAATATTCAAATCAAAACACTAAAAGCTACTATACAAACAAAACAAAGTAATCAAAATAAAAAGGAAAACTATCTAGTCCTACCGTATGTAAACGGTCTGTCAGAAAACCCATAAACCACACAGAAATAAAAAAAAAACACATGTTATATATGATATTAAATGCAATGACTGCTCTGTCAGACCTCCAAATACCTTTCTAATAGATTAAATGGCTATAAATTTGACAAAAAAAATAAGTAAGCGTTAAGCAATTACGAAAACATTTAAACACTCTTTTGATTTTAATAACGTGAAAATATTAAAAACTGAACCAAACCAACATAAACGTGAATTTCTAGAAATAATTTATATTAAAAATAATGAAAATACCATAAATGATAAAAAAAGATATCAAAGGATTAGCAAAAAATATTATATCATCTAACAATATTAATTCACAAGAAGATTACATGACGCTACACCAACATATAATAAAACAAAATAAACCCATACTTTACTACCATAAATACGTTGATATTCCTAATTAAACAAAAAAAAATAAAACTAAATAAAGATAATTATACAAGAAAAAAAAAACAAGAAAAGCATATCACATATAAGGAATTTTTGTGCTTAGTGCTAATACCAAATTCAAATGTATCTGTCCATGCAAAATGTTCCATATGATGTTCTCATATATACTTTTAGTTTATTTTTAATTTATATGTGTAGACTATTTTAAAATAAAAAAGAGGTAAGCCAAAACCGAAGGATGAACATAATGTAAATAGAGACGAAACAGAATAACTAAAAAAAAAAATCAAAAACTTTTTATAGATTAAAGCACGGATGAAGATCAGAATGTATGGTCGAAATTTTTTGCCACAAATACATGAAATACTATGAAATAAAACAAGTCTTTTAATTTTATGAACAATAAATCCAAGAAATTTATAATATATATATATATATATATATATATATATATATATATATATATATATATTATAAATTTCTTGGATGTATGGAGAATGTATTCTGAGTTATATAGGACAAACTTCGCGTCTTTTAAAAAACTGCATTACTTCACATAAAAGTGATGCCAGATTGCAGAAAGGCTCGTGTGCATTGGCTTAATATGTCAAAGAATTTGATCATCAAATAGATTATAATAACGCTACCATTTAATATAAAGAACCATAATATTATAAAATAAAGTTTTTAGAAATGGTGGCAATCAATGACAACACACATACAATGAACAAAAGATCAGACACAGAGGATCTTAGTTCAGTATATTTGTATATACTGAAACTCAATAAAGATGTTACAACAAAAAATAATCTAGTACAAAAATCCTCCGTGTGTACCAATTAGAATTCACAATTAACAATTAAATTTTCTGGTTGGTTTGGACATTAGATCCACTTGTCTATACTATATTTATTATTTTTTACATGTTTACCAACTTTTATACCTTATTTTACAATTTTATATATTATTTTTTCTAGTATTTTTTTGGTCACGTTTGAGACACACTTTATCATAATTTTCTAACAAATAAATAATGTTCCTTAAAATTTTTTAAATAAAAACTTCTTCATTACTAAAACACGCTGTATATACCACTTTAGGCAACACATAATACATATTATTTCTCTTTTTTCGATTTACTTTTATTCGATTGTCTATCGACTTTCCACGACACATGCGTAGATTACTATAATTTTGGCGCAAAATTCTTACTTCACCTGTCAAACACTAACTAACATGTGGTAAAGATAGTTTTTCATTTTCTGTTACAAAGGAAATAATTATATATTTCGTAACTTAATATTAATACAGTGATGGGTAATTTAAATAAGGAATTTGTACTCCAGTTTGTAAGTTCACTTTTTAATTTTTGATGAGATCTACAATTAATTCGTATCATCAATTTTTAGATACCTTGACAAAAAGTAAAAGTATTTCGAATTTGGTCCAAAACCTGACTCCAAACCTACTAGTTTTGAAATTTGTTTCCTCACTAGCGAGTCGCTACTACTCTTAGTCGTGCAATAATGCAACTCGGTGCGATTAGTCTCAGCAACATATCACTTATGATACACCTTTTCTTATATTTAACTAGCCGGGCCCCCGGCTCCGCTCGCGTGGACTTGATTCACTACCATCGTCACTGCTTATTCCTTATGTTACCCAACGTAATAAAATAACTCCCATTATTTCTCCTTATCTCCCAATATTTCTCCTTATTTCCCATTATCTCTACATAATTTCCATTATCTAGGCTTATCTCTGCTCATCTCCCATTATTTCTCCTTATCTCCCATTATTTCTCCTTATCTCCCATTATCTCACCTTATTTCCCATTATCTAGGCTTATCTCGACTTATCTCCCATTATTTCTTCTTATCTCTCATTATTTCTCCTTATCTCCCATTATCTCACCATAAGTCCCATTATCTAGACTTATCTCTGCTTATCTCCCATTATCTCTCCTTATCTCCCATTATTTATACTTATCTCCCATTATCTCACCTTATCTCCCATTATCGAGGCTTATCTCGACTTATCTCCCATTATTTCTCCTTATCTCCCATTATCTCACCTTATCTCCCATTATCTAGGCTTATATCGAATTATATAGAACATATATATATGTTTATAAAAAACACGTAAATCGGATAAGTGGTTCTCGAGTGATAAGCGCACTAACGGACAGACAGACAGAGAGACGTTGCATTTTATATATATTATAGATATAGATTATTATTATTATTATTATATAACCTGGCCAAAGAATATATGTATGAATTTAAAAAAAGACAGGTAAATCGGATAAGTGGTTCCCGCGTGATAAACGCACTAATGGACAGACAGAGAGACATTGCATTTTATATATATTATAGATTATACATTACAGATATTCTTTACTACATAATATTGTTCCATATTTAATGGTTTAGGCTGTGTATTGCAAAGGCACGCGTTAGCGGCAAACTTATTTCCGACATCATTCACTATTTTACGTCACTGCTCATTCCTTACGCTACCTATCGTAATAAAATATAGCCTATAACCTAGCCAGAGAACATATGTATGTTTTAAAAAAAAAAAGTACGTATATCGGATAAGTGGTTCTTCAGTGATAAGCGCACTAACGGACAGACAGACAGACAGAGAGACGTTGCATTTTATATATATTATAGAAGAGGACTTTTAAAACCGGTTCTAAAAAAACGTATTCATATTGAAAAGCTATATCAACTATATATAAAATATGCTTAGTATTCGATTTGAAAAAACAATTGGCCCAAAATAATATAACCAGTCTAGTGATTTTACTATGAAATGGTCGTAGTCGAGATAGGGAGATACAGGTTATTGGTGATTCCACCCCCTCCTCCTGTCCATTGATTGATTATCAAGGCTTAGCGTTCTGTCGAAAATAAATTGTATACTATTAGTTGGGTGATAATAAGAAATTTCTTGTTAAACTTGGGAAATCCTTCACAAAGTCTAATTTATTGTTGAAAGAAGTGTACAGTAATGAACATTTATCATACTTAGAGTTTTTTGAGCGAAAAAAAGTTGTGATTACATCAAAACAGACGCTAATTTGTGAACAGTCGATTATATGATTCTAGAAAATCGCTACTTGGGTATTCAAGCACTTGCTTAGTGGACGGCCATCGACAAAGAAGAATATTTTATATAAAAGTTTTAACGTGAACAGAGTGTGTTTGAAAATATGTGGTCCCAAAGAACAGTAGACGGGAATACTAGATTAGAAGAAAGTTCAAATAAACATTTGCTTTAACGTTAAAAAACACAACAAGGAGAGAACGCCCTAATTTCTAGAACAACCGGTCTTAGCTTCATTACCAAGACAACGTTCTAGCCTCTTGTTCGATATCTGTTACAAGTTTTTGAAAAAGGGCGGAATACCCGTGTTAGAACACCCATCCTACCTTACTTATTTTCCCGATCTCTCCCCATGTAACTTCTTTTCAGTACCAAAAATTAAGTTAGCTTTAAAATAAATTAGATTTAAGACCGTCAAAGCTATGACAAGTAAAAACAACGAAGACTTTGAGGGAGCTTTCGAAAAATAATCTGAAGCATTGCTATATATACATATTGAGCTAGATAATTACAATACATGTAATATTATCATTATATAGCCAAGC
>CM032446.1:62417140-62599640 GCA_019049505.1 Pachyrhynchus sulphureomaculatus
ATATATATATAAGTGGTGAGCCTTAACAGAAGGGAATTATTTATGTGTTGTACAGTAGCTATTTTTTTTAAAAACACAATTGACAAAAGCTAAGATATTTTGTCACCCATCATATCCTATAAGTAAGAGAGCAAATAAACTTTTATAAAACGTTTTATTTAGATAATGTAAAATCACCGTCGTTATTTACGATTTTTCAGAATTTTAGTTTTAATGAAAATTGATGGACGAAAGAAAAACTTTCTTTTGGCCTGAAACCCAGCTTACCTTTAAAATTATAAACGAAATTGGTAGGTGATTACCGCGTCGTCTCAAATATACACATTATATATATATATATATATATATATATATATATATATATATATATATATATATATATATATATATATGAATATATGTATATATATAAAAATATATATAAATATATATATATATATATATATATATATATATATATATATATATATATATATATATATAAATATATATATACATATATATAAATATATATATACATATATATATATATATATATATATATATATATGAATATATGTATATATATACATATATATATATATATATATATATATATATATATATATATATATATACATATATATATATATATATATATATATATAATATATATATATATATGTATATATATATATATATATATATATATATATATATATATATATATATATATATATATATATATGTATATATATATATATATATATATATATATATATATATATATATATACATATATATATATATATATATATATATATATATATATATATACGAGGCATGTTTTTTAAGTAAGTACCGTTTTGGAATTAAAAAAAGACGTGCAAAGATATCGCTATAATTTTATTTTTACATGAAAGCCTGTACCTTAATCTACTTTTCTACATAATTTCCGTGATTATTGAGGCACTTGTCATAACGTGGCACCAGTTTTTGAATACCCTCCTCATAAAATTCTGCCGCCTGACTTGTTAACCACTGTATCACAAATGTTTTGACTTCGTTATCGTCTTGAAGACGCTGACCACCCAGGTGCTTCTTCAAGTGCAGGAACAAATGGTAGTCGCTGGGCGCCAGATCAGGGCTGTATGGAGGATGATCTAGAGTTTCCCATTTAAAAGATTTGATGAGATCTTTGGTCCGATTAGCCACATGTGGACGGGCATTGTCATGCAGCAAAACGATACCCTTACTCAACTTGCCACGTCTTTTGTTCTGGATTGCACGACGCAGATTGTTCAATGTCTCACAATAAGACGCTGCATTGATTGTCTCATTACGAGGCAGAAACTCCACTAGCAATACTCCTTTTCTGTCCCAAAAAACTGTGCACATGATTTTGCGGGCAGAAATTGTTTGCTTCAACTTCACTTTTTTGGGGTGATGATGAATGTCGCCATTCCATGGATTGTTGTTTCGATTCTGGTGTGACGTAGGCCACCCATGTTTCGTCACCAGTAACAATTTGGTCTAAAAAATGTTCACCTTCATTGTGGTACCGCTCAAGGAAAGTCAATGCACTGCCTAAACGTTGGGTTTTGTGCAAATCCGTCAACATTTTTGGAACCCAACGTGAACACAATTTCCGGTAATTCAAGTTCTCGGTCACAATGCGATACAAAACACTACGAGAATATTGAGGAAAGCAGTCGCACAATGATGAAATTGTAAAGCGTCTGTTTTCTCTCACCTTTTCGTCCACTTTCTGCACCAAATCTTCATTAACGACCGAAGAACGCCCACTCCGTTCTTCATCATGCACATTTGTGCGGCCATCTTTAAATGCTCTCACCCATTTCCTTACCATTCCATCACTCATAATGTTTTGTCCGTAAACTTCACAGATCTCACGATGAATATCGATCGGTTTTACGCCTTTAGCACTAAGAAATCGTATAACAGCCCGTACTTCACAATCGGCGGGACTCACGATTGTCGGAGGCATCTTAAACACTCAGTAAACAACGTATACAATGAAGAATCAGACTGTAATGGCGTCAGTGCGTAGACATGAGATGTAGGTTACCAGCGCGCATGCGCGGAACGCCGACCGTATCGCTGCGGCGGCGGAATCGCAAAACGGTACTTACTTAAAAAACATGCCTCGTATATATATATAAATATATATAGTGTTACGGATCACTCATCATTTACTGGTATGCTGTATTTAAACGCGGTCGTACAGATACAAATGATGCTGAACGCTCTAGTCGCCCAAATCGGGTGGTTACACCGAAAAACATCAAAAAAATCCACAAAATTATTCTGCATGACCTTAAAGTGAAATTGCGTTAGATATCTGAACGTATTTGTCATATTTTACATGAACATTTGGACATGAGAAAGCTCAGTTCGAAAAGGGTACCGCGTTTGTTCATAGTGGACCAAAAACAATAACGTGTTGCTAATTCTGAGCGCTGTTTGGACCTGTTTAAGTGCAATAAAAAAAATTTTTTCATACGACATGTGACAATGGATGAAACATGGATCCACCACTACACACCGGAATCAAATCGGCAGACAGCTGAGTGGACAGCAGCCGGTAAAAGTTACCCAAAGCGATCAAAGTCACAACAGTCGGCTGGGAAGATTTTGGCCTCTATATTTTTGATGGGTTGGGAAAAACCATCAATAGCGAACATTATGTAAAGTTATTGGTGCGTTTAAAGGCAGAAATTGCAAAGAAATGGCCCCAAATGAACAAGAAAAATGTGCTCTTTCATCAAGACAATGCACCGTGTCACAAGTCAATGGTTACGATGGAAAAATTGCTTGAACTGTAGTTCGAATTGCTTTCTCATTCACCATATTCTCCAGATTTGGCCCCCAGGGACTATTATCTATTCGCAGACCGCAAACAAATGCTCGCGGGAAAGATATTTGGATCCAGTGAAAACGTTATTGCCGAAACTGTAGCATATTTAACCGGCAAAGAGAAACCATTCGACAAAATAGGTATAAGAAATGACTGAAAAGTGTAGGACTGATAGTATCGCTTTTAAAGGAAACTATGTCTATGAATAAAGTCGAATTTTGCAAAAAAAATATGTTTTAAGTAGCTAGACCAAAAACTTTTCAGTCTACGTGTTGTATATACATATATATATATATATATATATATATATATATATATATATATATATATATATATATATATATATATACACATTTATATAGGGTGTTATGAAAGGCACTGCATATATTGAAATGGGTGACTCGTGGGGCCATGTAGAACCACATTGAATACTTTTTTTCAAACTCGAAAATTTTTGAATAATTAAAATCAAGGGTTGGAACTCCCTTTTACCAATTATTTACAAAACATACCACCCAAGAAAGGCCGACCCTGGCCTTGGTAAGGCGGTGGAGCAAATTTATCATTCCCCTTAACAGCTGTAGTAGAGCAAAATTGAGCCTTAACTTAAAAAAATCGCAGATAAAAATAAATTTTCGTCTACAAAAATATTTAATATTGATGAATGTGGATGTTCCACCGTTCAGAAAAAAATGATAAATGTTCTAGGATTAAATATTCAAAAGAATAACACAAAATCTTGAATTGGTGAAAGGCACACCTTCTGAGAGTGTTGTCACCATTATAGGCACTGGCTATATTAATTAAGTTATTTGTAAAATGGATGAAATATTTTATTAGCGTCGTCAGACCAACCCTTGAAAATAAAATGTTACTTTTGCTTAAAACATACACCGCATTCGAAGTACCTGGGAACGTTGAACATAACAAAGGCTTATGGGATAATAATTACAACTGCCAGGTCTTACCAGCTTCAGTCGGTCGACGTGTCTTTTTTTAATGCTATGAGCTCTTATTATATTCAAGCAACAGTAAAATGATTGAGGATATATCCAGGTCGTCAAGTAACGTAATATCAAGTTTATTTGCAGAAGCTTACCAAAGAGCTGCTATCATTGGCACCATTGTGCACGGATTTAAAGGGGCTAGCGTTTGGTCCATGGACAAAAACATCTGTCCCGAACATTCGTTGTTGTTTAAAGTAGCTCCAAATATAAATGCTCTCTATCTCTCTCTCTCAAACAAACTGAAGTAATGAAAGCACATCGATCTTACAAGACGCTTCTATTATTATCAATAATGAAAACAAGCAATTGCTCGGCTACTTTTAAATAGTGAACCGTCTATTTTGAGATTTAACGCTAGAGCCTGAAAAAAAAATCGTAAAATCTCTATGTCCACTACTACAAAAAATACTGTACAAAAAACTCTGGAAATTAAAAGTCCTTACAAAAATATATTGGAAGAATCAATAAACAAAGGACATATAATATAATATAATCGAGCCTCCCCTACAGCAGAAGCCCAAAATAAACTCGGTGATTATAAAGTAACCATTTTTTGTCAACGTCTGACAAAATAATTCTTTCTAGTCTATAATAAATAATGGAGCACAATCCATCCCTACATTTATTTTATTATCTTTATTACAAGGATTCAAATAAAATTTTGGTGAATTACCGGTTAAAATTTTTACTTATTATAATATTAAAATATAAAACTTGTGTAAGTAATAAGTAACAATTTTTATATATTATTTTTTTTATTATTAAATTGGTTTAAGGTCTATTTTTCTGTATTATTGCTAATTTTTATTTAACAGCTGCTTGGGGGCAAAACAAAAACAGAATTTCAAATCGGTATTTCTCTGAACTTTTTGAAAATAAATAAATACCTACCTAAGTGGTAAACGATTCTTTTATGTACCTTAAATTGCTACCTTATTGGTTGGTTGCTTTTATTTTTGTAGAATTAATTTAGATAATTTTATTTAACTTCTTTTGTGCTGTGTGCAATGTACATCCATACGAAATAAATAAATATACTTTAAATGGGCAATGGATCTCCATATAGAGTATCCTAAGTTGTCCGTGACAAATTTAAACCTAACCTAGTGTACCAACGACAAAATTTATCTCACTTGCTGCTATATTCTACACTTTCTACAAATTTTTTATCATTATATCAGTCCATCTCTCTTTAAAAAACATTGACTTTTACGACACCTTACTTCTATGATTCACTGAGAACAAAACAGAAAGCTCCGCCATCGCGGCATAAACACTTTAATCTTCTTTGGAATGAAGAAAACAAAGAAGTTGCAAAACTTTTGGTTTTAGAATAGAAAATATTTTAATATTTTTTTTATCAAATCTATTTGAGAAAAATCGACTGACGGGATCGAAAAAACGATCTTCTGTCTGATTTAGATTCGATTTTTTCCTTTATTACTGATATCTGCTCTTTAAGGTGAATTTTCTATAATCGGTCTTGATACAGTTCCTCTATATGCAGTGAATTCCATAACTTCCGGTATATATATATATATATATATATATATATATATATATATATATATATATATACATATCACAGATTCCTTGACTGAAAGAACCCCGAAAAAAATATCTCTGACAATACAATACGCAAATACGAAGTCACTCTTCTACCTACCTTCTCCACCCCTTTGGCGCCTTATATGTTTTATGATAAATACTTATGCCTAACATTTTCGCATTATCAAATTCAAAAAACCTCGTAATACTATTTAAAAAAACTTCGCCATAAATAATTTTCATATCACTTCGCAACTCTTTGCCTGAAACCCATTTTCCTACCTTACGTCAAAATAAATTGTCACCCTTACTACTATAACTAGGTATATAATGGAACATTTATCATAGAACAGCTGACGTAATTCTAATCATCAATATGTAATTGGAAAATTACCAACGTTTTAGGCGTTTAAAGTATAAAAACATTTATTGATGGGCAATATTTATTTCTTTACCAGCATAACATCTAATAATTCATAAAATTTATAATCTTTCTCTTAACAGTTCTGATGACCAGACAGTGAAGCTTAATACATGTGAATGGAAGGACGCGAGCCATGTATTTTTGCTGAAGACGTTTTCTTGGTTTCTCACGTGTATTCATAAGACCATTAGTTTTTAGTTAATTGTTTTTAATTATGTGTAGTTTAGTCTTGTTTCCAATAAATTAAACAGTGAAAGAACACACTCCTTTTTATCTAACGTGCCCTTAAAATTGGTTAACTGCATCGACAACTAACAAATTGATCGAATACATATTCTAACATTTTAAATATTCCCAGCTTCCCCGGCTTTGACATCATTAAAAATCTGTTCTAATAACGTACATTCGCCTAAAAAATAAGTCTCCGCGTGCGAAGCATCTACTACTATGCCGCACTACTCCAACAACAGAAAAAAAGGTGCAGGATAAGGACGCAACAAAAAAGGCGTTGAGATGCATAAGGAAGAAGACGATACCTGAGAAAAGGATGAGAGTAGAAGAAACACGATCAAGTTATGCCGATGTGGACAAACAAAGACACCCTCTTAAGCTAAAGTACTTCATTTAGTTGGCACTTTTCTACAGTGTTAAAAGGCACCTTTGTCAAGCTTTAAAGATCTGTGAAATCCTCACATCGCGTCGCTCTTACGCGAGAGAAAAGGTCTGTGACCAAAAGGCCTCCATCAGTTCGCCTAGACATGATAGCAAAAAGAAACTGTCGTCACATATAATAACTAATAATGGAAAAGTTGTAAAAAGAACGTTGCTCTAACCAAGAAGCCAGACCACACAATAGTCGTAATGAAGTAATACTTTTCCTAAAAAGATGGTAAGCAATATTATATTTATCATTAATTGCTAAATATTTCCTGAATGTTTATTTTAATAAGTCTTATATAACTAAATATAAGACGATATTAAAAGTAATAAATACACGTTGTAATACTGGTACTCAGCCAAGACAGGTTGTAATAGAAAACAGCAGGCCACCATTCAGTTTTTAGCGGTGTTTCTTAAAAGTAGTGTAATATAACTTTTTTCGCTTCAGAACTGCAATTTAATCCACTGGTTTATAATTTTCTTGATACACTTATGAAAATTTTAAATGTCTTGAACCGGTTTTATGAATGAAATACTTCATATCCCTTTGAGAATAAAACCTGTTTTTTACCTTGAGTAAGGAGAAATTGAACTTCACGTAATGACAAGTCTATTATTGCCTGCAACCTTCCAATACCCTTTCCAACTTCTTTTTTTATTTATTTATTTACTTAGTATCAATAAACGGGAAACCGCATTATAAAAGTTATAATATTCAATATATAAAGTAATAACAACAATACAGTAAAGAGTATTTTAGATTGAAAAAAATATATATAACATCACAATTCAGAACACCCAATCTAATAAACAAGAAACATATCAGTGGTCGCACACCACTTTAATAACTTGCCCCTTAAAGCCAGACAGCGAGCCTCCGAATGGATTGATGAAAGGATTATTATTTAGGAAGAGCAAGGATCTCGCTAATGGAGAGTGAATTCTATAGTTAGTTCCGTGATGATCGATGACAAATATCTCATTTCTTCTTAAGCAACGTTCTGGATCCTTCAACTGTATCTGCCCTAAGAGGAGTGGACAATCAATAACACCATTCAGCAATTTAAATATCGTCGAAAGATCTGACACGCTTCTCCTCTCCTTTAATGTCCGTAGTCCAAGCTTACTAGCAAGGGCTCCTCTGTCACCAACCAACTCCAATCTATAGAAGTAATATCTAATAAATTTATTCTGGACACGTTCAATCCCTGCGCTATGAACATTGAAGTAAGGTGACCATACCGTTGATGCATACTCAAGGTGAGATCTTACCAGGGAACAGTATAACTTCTTCATTGAGTCGATAGACAGATCTCTTCGGACTCTAAAAAGAAGTCCCAACATTTGGAATGCCTTTCTTGTCAAGCAAGAATAGTGCTCCCTAAACGACAACTGAGCATCCGTTATGATCTCTTGTACCAGAAATCGAATAAATAATAAACGATACTTGATATATTGATATTAGTTTAGCATATTTGGTCTTAAATGCAAATTCAGGGTTAACGTACTTAAATATTTAAAATTTAAAAGGGTCGGACTAAAAAAAAGGAGATATTTCTTCTTAAATATCGATATATAAGTTTGCATTATGTTGTACCATTGCACACCTACAACTCAACAAAATAAACTTTTACCGACTGTTGACTTCAAAGTTTTAATATGATCTGCAGACGTCAAAGTTATATTAAATTTCCTTTAATATTTCCTTCATATCTAAATCAAACACTCGAAGCAAATCACAATTTCTAAGTTCATTTCATCATAAAATTGAGCTATTGTGGTTTCGAAGGGGTTATTAATGTTACAGTTAAAACTGATATTTAAATGAAAACATAAATTGAATTTACAAACCGAAAAAACGACGGAAGTTTAGGGAGCCTGAAACGTGACAAAATGCTAATATCTCAAAAGGAACTTTGATGAAAACACATATTTTTCGGATTTTTACTTCTGTTACTAAAGAGAAGTTTTGAATTGATGAAAAAAACTACTTTACCGAGGTTTTTACAGTCTTCACGTTTCAGAGATCATGAAAATCACAGCCCACCAATTCCGTTAGTCCATCAATTTATTTCTCTGTTGATCCGCCTATCTATCTGTTGGTACAATACGAGGCTGGTTTGAAAAGTCCGTGCAAAGTCCGAGAGATGGCACCACCGGCGCATATCGAGGTCATGTTTAGTTAGTAGCATCTCTTGAATGAACGCACACCAAGTTTCAGCCATATTGGTCTATTTCTTTGTGTTTGGCATTCGTGTCAATCAAGGAAGTCGAGTGATTTTCAAGAAATGGACGAAAAAGAATTTCGTGTGGTGATTAAACATTACTTTATGAAAGGCAAAACGCCTCAGGAGACTAAAGAGAAGCTTGATAAATATTATGGTGACTCTGCACCTTCGATTAGAACAGTTTATAAGTGGTTTCAAAATTTTCGGACTGGCCATATGGGCACAAGTGACGCTGAACGTTCTGGACGACCTGTGGAGGTTACGACTCCAGAAATCATTGATCAAATCCATGATATGGTGATGGATGACAGAACAGTTAAGGTGCGTGAGATTGCTAGTGCTGTGGGCATCTCGACTGAACGGGTACATAATATTTTGCATAAACATTTGGACATGAGAAAGCTATCCGCAAGATGGGTGCCGCGATTGCTCACGCTTGACCAAAAACGGAATCGTGTGAAGTGTTGCAAGGATGGTTTGCAGCTGTTCCAGAAGAATCCCGAGGATTTTAAGCGTCGTTTTGTCACTGTGGATGAAACATGGATACATTACTATACTCCTGAGACCAAACAACAATCTAAACAATGGGTTACCAAGGGGGAATCTGCACCAAAAAAAGGCGAAGACCGTTCCTTCGGCCGGAAAGGTTATGGCGACTGTCTTTTGGGATTCGCAAGGGATAATCCTCATCGACTATCTGGAAAAGGGTAAAACTATTACAGGTAAATATTATTCATCGTTATTGGACCGTTTGAAAACCGAGCTGCAAGAAAAACCCCGCGATTGGCCCACAAGAAAGTCCTTTTCCATCACGACAACGCACCAGCACACACCTCAGGAGGTTGTGGTCGCAAAATTACTGGAAATAGGATTCCAACTCGTTTCACATCCCCCTATTTTTCAGACTTGGCTCCCTCGGACTACTATTTGTTCCCCAATTTGAAAAAATGGCTGGCGGGACAAAGATTTTATTCAAACGAGGAGGTGATTGCAGACACTAATGGATATTTTGCAGACTTGGACAAATCCTATTATTCGGAAGGGATCAACAAACTAGAACATCGTTGGACGAAGTGTATAAGCCTAAAAGGAGACTATGTCGAAAAATAAAAAAGGTTTACCCCAACACATAAGTAGTTTTTATTTTTGCACGGACTTTTCAAACCAGCCTCGTAACTTTCGAGCGAAATATAGATTTTAAATTTGGTAAACATATACTACTTGACGTAGGGCTGGAACTTATAATTTTTAAGCGATGTCGCTATAATGGAGTCGAAAAGGTGGAGGGGTCGATAAATTTTTTGCATTTTTGATATCATTATGAGATTTTTTTCTTAGTATTGGGCTATAAATAACAACGTTGGGATTTTGAAATCTTTGGCACAATACCATAAGACAGTTATCACCACCACATCAAACACTTCATTTTCGCACACGACGCGCTTTTCGCTAACTATCATCATCGCTTCTCATTATGGTAACACGGTTAGCGAAATGCACGTCGAGCGCAAAAATACAGTGATTGGTGTGGAGGTGATAACTGTTGTGCATTGCCAAAATAAACAAATTTTAAACATATTTGTTGAAAGTTGGGGGCATTACGATCACTTTTATAGTGGAGTGCCCAAAGAAGATAGAGCAAAACAAGGCGTATCCATACTAATACAGAGAAAACTGAGGAAATTCATAACCACCTGGGAACCGATTAGTGAAAGAATCATAAAGATGAATCTCAAAATACTAGATAATAACCTTACTGGGGGTATACGCTGTCAACGACGACGATCTGGCTAATAACAAGAATTCATTTTTTGAACAACTAAATGAGGAAATACGCAAAATTGGAACATCAAGAGAGATATTACTTTTGGGTGATCTAAATGGAAGAATAGGAAGGAAAGAACACGATAAAGTAAGAACACGATAAAGTGGTAGGAAAATATGGCGAAGAAGTTACTAACGACAACGGAAGAAGAATTATAGAGATATGTGAACAAAACAACCTTATAATATTGAACGGACACTACCAGCATAGGGATATTCATAAATATACGTGGAGACAAACAACAAGAGATTTAAAATGTATTATCGACTATATGATAATACGACAGAGATCTAGATTAAACTTCCTAGATGTAAGAGTCCAAAGAGGGGCTTCATGTGGGCAGCGACCACTACCTTGTGAAAGGAAAAATAACCTCACGAACAACACGGGAAAGCAAACTGGAAGATACAAGTACACAGCACACAACAAGTGAAACAACAATAAGATATAACACAGACAGCTTACAAAATGAAAGTATCAGAAATCTGTACAAGAGTAGACTGGACCAAAAGATACAATGGACGGGATTTGTTAATATAGAGGAAGAATATAAGTATATAAAGGAATGCCTACACGCAGCCGCACTGGAAGCATTAGGGTACCAAGAGAGAAGGGAAAAATAGCAAAAACCATATTGGTGGGATGAAGAAATTAAATACGAAATTGAAGAAAAACGGAAAAGCTATCACAAATACTTAAGTTCAAAGAGTACAAACGACAAAGTAAAATACAAAGAATCCCAAGCAGAGTACGCGAATGATTAGTGACAAAAAGAACAACCAATGGGAAAAGACATGCTCAAGACTCAACACTTACATAGGAGGAAGAAAAAGCACGGAAAACTAGAGACTTCTTAAAAATATGAGAACAGAAAAACGAAAAGAGAAATCTTCTCACCAATAACACCAGAAAAATGGAACCAATATTTTACAAATATGCTAAGAGAAGATAGACCAGAGTTCAAAAGTACCCAACATGGAAACCCAAATATAGTTATACGAGGATCCCCAATAAGGATAACAACATCAGAAGATAAAGAAGTATGTAAAACGCTAAAAAATGGTAGAGCTCCAGGACCAGGAAACATCCCAGGAGAGATAGTAAAATACGGAACTGAAAAGCTATTTAGCGCTTTGAGGAACTTATTCCAAAGATGCATTAACACATCAGAAGTACCTGAGGAATGGAAAATATCATACATATCAACAATTCATAAGAAAGGAGACAAAAATAATTGCGATAACTATAGGGGAATAACGGTTACAGGATCTATTAGCAGAATATACGGAAAAATACTTAAAAATAGAATAGAAACGGAATACGCGGACGTAGAAGCTGAATAACAGGCAGGCTTTAGAGCAGGAAGATCCACAATAGACCATCTCTTCTCACTGACACAAATCCTAGAAAAGAAAACCGCATTTGATCAGGAAGTCCATGTCTTGTTTGTTGATTTAAAAAAGGCCTACGACAGCGTGCCCCTAATGAGATTGTGGGAAACACTACAACAGAGTAATGTAAGCACCGAAATAATTAAAGCCGTAAAATCCGTATACCAAGACGCAAGAAGTAGTGTGAAAACCAAATATGGTATAATAACAGGGTTCCAGGTCACAAAGGGTCTTAAACAGGGCTGCTGTATATCCCCAACGCTATTTAAAATCTATTTGGAGAGTGCACTGAAGAACTGGAAAAGGAAATGCAGCAGTATGGGATTACCACTGGATAACGATACTACATTGTACACGCTATCATTCGCAGACGACCAGGTAGTAGTCGCTCAGGACATCGATGATATGGAATACATGACACGAAAACTTATGGAGGAATATGAAAAATGGGGCCTAGAAGTCAATATTAAAAAGACCGAGTACGTGTGCGTCGGAGGACAACAGCAGGACTTGAAACTGGCCACAGGACACACCATCAAACACTGTGCCAGTTATAAGTATTTGGGAACGAGAATATCTAGGGACGGAACACTGGAAGAAGCAATATTCGAGAGGAATATCCAAGGAAGAAAAGCGATTGCAATGCTTAATAGTATACTATGGGACAAAAACATAACCATTCAAAATAAGAAGAGAATTTACAACTCAATAGTGAAAAGTATAATAACTTACAGCTCCCAGGTGTGGCCTTTGAAGGAAAGAACAGAAAAAATACTAAAAGCTACAGAAATGGATTTCTGGAGACGAGCAGCCAGAAAATCCAGAAAAGACCGCATACCAAATGACACGATAAGGCGAGCTTTAGAAATAAAGCACGATATAGTGGACGAAATCAGAACCCAAGAGTTGGTATGGTACGGACATGTACAGAGAATGTCACAAGACCGACTACCTAAAAAGATTTTAAATTGGAACCCGCATGGAAAAAGAAAGCGAGGAAGACCACGCCAAAGCTGGAGAGCAGGAATCAACAAGGAACTACTAGACAGAGATCTAGAGGAGGAGGGATGGAGAAACCGGGAGGAGTGGAAATTAGGCATCGGAAGACGGAAGACGGAAGACGTTATAAAACCGATTGATATATATATATATATATATATATATATATATATATATATATATATATATATATATATATATATATATATATATATATATATATATATATATATATATATATATATATATATATATATATATATATATATATATATATATATTAAAGGTTAAAGGAGTAGGTAAAGATGTAAGAGAATTACTCTCATATATATCAATTTATACGTCCTTTTTAGGTCGGTGTAGTCTAAACTCTGGAATTTATGTAACTTGTTCATTACTTTAATTGTTTATGGTCAAATGCATACGAAGTTCATGAGAATGGGATAGGGGTACTGTTCACGATTCTTCGAGACGAGTTAGTCACTTTATCATTAAATTAAGATTAATTATGTTTACCTACAGTCTGTCAAGTAAAAACGTGTCCGTGATAATTCATTTTTAGTAGATGTGATTGTAGCGATTCAACAAAAAATCGGTTGTCGATGACGCATTTTAGTAAAAGTATCAGTCGATTCCGATCTTTCGTCGAATTCACATAAAATCCAAGATGAGTCACTTGTTTGCGCGTCGGTTCGAAGCAGTCTTTCTTTGTTCCCATCCAAAGAGACCTAAAATGACGCACTCTGCAAGCGCTAAATATATTAAAAAGTCGATGTAGTTTGTGAAAAAGTGGGTAAATCATTTTAACTAGCCAAAAAATGTCGATGACTTGCCAAAATGTGGCTCGGTACGCAAAATCACTCCAAAAGTCGAAAAACCAATCGTGTCTTTGTTCTCACGGGACCTGAAATGGAATAACAATGTAGCCAATATTAGAAAAAATTTGGAAAGAATATCAAAAAAAGGAGTATAAGATTTTAGACAACAAATTGTTAGTTTTATCATACTGAACTTAACCGTATCACATCCCAGGCTTCGCTGTTGTTATTAGTATTCCGTACGGAACACTCATAAGATCACTTCGGTGTCCGTCCGTCTGTCCATCCGTCTATCTGTCACACCCGATTTTCTTCTAAACTATTTGACATAGAAAGTTGAAATTTGATACTAATATAGGAATTGATGGCCTCATCAGAGTCGTGTAGTTCTGAAAGTTAAATTTTGACTTAAAGGGTTGGTTTTGGGGAGTGAAATCGGAAGTACAAAAAAACATTTTGTACTAGGTCTTCGAGTGGAGTATCAAATGGAAGCTTGTAAAAACACGAGTTCAAAAATATATATAATGCAATACCTGCGTACACTTTTCTTTGTATAATTTTTAAAAAATCGCGAATAATCGCTGTCCCCCCCTTATCTAGAAAAGCACTGACCAAAAAATTTTGAAACATTACCTTTAATAATTTATCTGCTATAAAAAAAAATTCAAGGTGATCAGTTTTTAGTAAAGATCGGAAATAAACTTTCTTGAAAACTCATTTGGGGTATGTTTTGTGAAGTCACTGATCATGTTATACCTCCGTAATAAAATTTTTATTTTAAAAGCAATCAACGAACGGATTACTAATTGCGCAAGTTCAACTTGTTTTTCAATCTTCGGTGTTTCGATTTTACTTGTCTAGCGATGACAAATTGTTGAAAATAGTAGGAAACCAGTACATTTCTTCTAATGCTAAATTCATAATTTGTAAAATTTGTGCAGTTCAAAAGCCTACATAGTTAACGTATCAATCACGAATGAGTTGTTTTTAGTGATCCGTACGGAATACTTATGGGTGTCCGTCTGTCCCTCTGTCCGTCACACCCGATGGTCTCCGAAACTATTTGACATAGAGAGTTTAAATTTGGCACAAATATAGAAACTGATGGTTCAATTAGCGCTGTATAGTGTTAAAAGTTAAATTTTGACTTAAGGGGTTAGTTTCAAGAGATGAAAATTTTTTTACCAGATCATCGAGTCGAGTGTCAAATGAAAGCTTGTTAAAATACGAGTTCAAAAATATATATGATGTAATACTTGCGCGCACTTTCCTTTGTACTATTTTTAAAAGAATGGCTAAAGACCCATATCGACCGACCCTATTTCGAAAAGTACTGATCAAGAAATTGTTAACACATTCTGAAATACTCTCCATATAGTGTAAGTTGAGCGAAAATTATCACGAATTCATTACGTTCGGTAATTTATCTGATATAAAAAAAAATTAGTTGCCATCCGAAATGGTAAAGGTTTATTTCGTCGAAAGTTGTGAAATGAACCGGGAGGGATGCTTTAAGCATTAGGTACCGAGTGAAAATAATTTTATATTATTTGTTTATAATTAAACAAATATTTAGGTAGCAAATACTTTTACCACTAGATTCTAGATCGAGTTAGATTGATTTATTGACTAAGAAAAAACGTGAACATCCGTATTAGATTTTAATATAAATATATATATATATATATATATATATATATATATATATATATATATATATATATATATATATATATATATATATATATATGTATATATACATGTCAGGAACTTTTTGTCTTATTCTGGTTGGTCTGATTAACCTGCTGAGACAGTATCTAACTAGACATGTTTGTAATCTAGTCTCTTAATTATATTATTGAAAACTCGTTTGAGGTGTGTTTTGTGAAATCACTGATCATTTTATACTTCCGTAACAAAAATTTGTATTTTAAAAGCAATATTCTAGATTGATTTCTTGTCTATTAGGTAGATAAGATGTTATAATTACTATACATTATTGACTAAGAAAAAACATGAAAATGCATATTGGATCTTAAGATATATACATGTAAGGAAGTTAATTAACTTAGTCTAGGTAAGAATGTTATTTTATTTAAAAAATAATCACAGTACGGAACACTAATTGCGCAATTCCACTTGATCGTTTTTTAAGTCTATTAATGCTACAAGATTTATTACATTATATCGATTACTCGCTTCTTTAAACAAGTTTGTTTGGAACGAGAAAATAATTCTTTTTTTATCTGACAAGGAAAAGGTCAATAAATCCTTCAAGCGTAAACAAGTGAATCTGTAAGATAATTCATTCAGTTATATTTTAAAGGACATCTGTATTAAATTACTTAACATGAGCATTACATTGCACTTTATTTTCGAACGCAGACCAACATTTCAATTTTCTCCTCTGTTTCTACCTCACCCTTCATTATACACCCTTTGCTTTTTAAATGGATGATTGATTTGTCCGGAAAGTTTTGATGAATGACATATTTCGTCCCCTCGTGAATATAACACGTTTATGAACAAAACCAATTCTTTGTAATTTTATTTCTTTGCTTTGCATAAAACTGAAAAAGGGATTAGCGAATTTAATGAAATAGCTTGGGCTTTAAAAATGTATTGTACTCCCATCCGATATCTCAAATCCAATCAGCATTTTACGTTGGAAACAAAGTCTTTGGACTTGATTTATGTTAGTGAATTAACTATTAAAGTCAATCTTCGCTTCAATTTTAAGTTAACTCACGTAAAGTCAGTTAAACACTAGAAATTGGAAAAAAAGGTGAGATAATTTACTTATAGCAGAGATAAAAGAACATCTTCAAAGTTAATGAGCTATATTGTTACATCAGTATAGATTTTAATATTTATTTGAAGGTAATTTTAATTAATTTAGAAATCCAGTAGACCTATAAACTATATGTGGTCATAAAACAATTAATAACTTTTTATTTTTTACACTCTTCTCTACGTTTGCATTGCTTTTGGTCACCCTCGAACCAGAAAGCTTTTCACTCCACAACAACTGTTAATTCTTCACAAAGCTCAAATTCGATCAACTGTGGAATACTGCTCCCATGTTTGGGGCTCTTCTCCCAAACACACACTGCATTTGTTGGATTCTGTTCAGAGAAGAGCTGTTCGTCTGATTGGAGACCCGAAACTGACCGGCGGCCTTGATTCGCCGGAACATCGAAGAACGGTTGGCGACTTGAGTCTGTTCTACAGGTATTTTCATGGAGGGTGTTCGAAGGATGTAGCCCGCTTAATTCCTCCCAGAGCGGTGCATGTTAGAAATACTCGACGCGCTAATACTTCACATCCGTATGAGTTTCAGCTTGTTACTCCGCGTACAACGCTTTTCAAGCAGTCTTTTATATGGAGAACATCATCCCTTTGGAATAATTTGCCCAGGGCTATGTTTCCCACCGAATACAATTTACAGCGATTCAAGAACAACGTAAATCGCTTTTCCGCACACATGCCGCTCCTGGAGCGCTTTAGGGACTTCCCTGTAGCACGTGTGTTAGCCCATAAAAAAAAAACCGTGCCACAAATTAACTTAAAGCCAAGCCCGTTTCTTCATGATCATAAACAGTGCTGTTGAATTTTTTGACGCGTGATGGTCGGCAAAACTGCTGTTTTTATAAAACTCGCTACACAGCCACTAAATTACAATAGATAAACGTCTTATGCCTCCACCTTGGCCACTTCGTCCATGGTGCTCTCCATAATCAAATGCGCCAAATATATCTGAACCTCTGTATGAATTGTAATATACTCGGAACATAATATTTAGACTTAAAGCAGAGCTTATGTAATTTAAAAATCAACCTAAATTCATTTAAATTTGTATTGCATAGTTTGGCTAATAAAGCGTTAAGTAACAATCTATTAAAATATAGACATTGGACAAACAGTATAATGAAACTTTCTGCATATTAACTGACAATACTTAGAAATTTGTGTTAACTTGTTTTAGATTACATATCTATCAACCTGCATTTCATTGCAGTATTTTTTCTGGTATTTAACATAAAAATAACTTTAAAAATCGTACTGTACTGGCGAAAAGGAATACTAATGGACGAGGGAATCAGGACACAGATGCATCTCCTGGCTAAACAATCTGCGAAATTGGTTCTCAAAAATTACTATCAGTCATTTCAGAGCCGCAGTGGATAAAGTAATAATAGCCAGAATGACTGCCAGCATTCGAACCGACTAGGCACTTTAAGAAGAAAAAGAAGAATGGACGGTGTCCGTTTAAATCACTTAAGATTTGCAGATGATGTCACTCTTCTCGCTACCACAAAAGAAGAATTACAAGAAATGCTGATGATGATGAAATAACATTTCTCGACAAATGGATATAAAAACAAACTTCACCAAAACCAAATATTTGAACAACGAAAGTAAAGATAACAGCTAGGAACTATTAATAGAAGGTGAAAGAATAGGAAAGGTACACACATTTATATATTTAAGACAAAAAATTCAAATATCAAAAAATAATTTAAAGGCTGACTTGAATAGAAGAGTCTCGTTAGCTTGGTCTGCGTTCGGAAGGTCACAATGTACATTTAAATTGGACATCCCAAATACAATAAAAGCCAAAATGTTCGATCAATATGTACTGCCGGTATTAACATGGCTTTAAATAAAAGTATAATAAGTAAATTTCAGGTAACCCAAAGAACAATGGAGAGGAGAATGCTAAAGGTTCGACTTCAGGATCGTATTCCTAACATCGAGATACGAAGAAGATCAACAGTGACAGATATAATACAACGAATATGTATATTAAGGTGGAACTGGGCGGGGCAAGGATAAATAATAACAGATGGACACGCTGTATGGTTAAATCGAAGCCTAGAGAACTTAAAAGATGCAATGGTAGATCACAGACAAGATGAACGGATGACATAAAAAGATTATCTGGACACGATTGGATGCAAGAAGCAAATAAAAGAGCTCATTGGGGAGGGTTACATCCAACTATGGATGGAATAAGCTAATGGTGATGATTGTTATATTTCTTTTTCAGGGTTCTTGGAAGTCAAAGAATCTGAATATTAGGTCACTTTTTTCATTATTTAAATTTAAAAATGGTGTATAATGGCATAAAATTATTGAGTAATCTTTAAAAATAAATATTTATTTTTTACAATCAAAACAAAACTAAGGATTTAACAGTAGAAACAAAATTTCATCGATTGTAAGGTTTTTGTAACATGAAGTTTTGGTTTTTACAGTAAGAGCGTAAAAAATAAATCTGAGTTAAACAATTATGGTATAAAATAACAAAAAGCTTAATATTTTACGATTTTTGTGTCTAATTCGCTGCAGATAGGTTTTTATGTGTATCTAAGATAAGCATGCCAATAATCGAGGGCCCCCTTTCTCTTCTCCATGCCGGAAGTATCTTAATAAAATCTATCGCCGAATTCCTCGCTAACAGCGCCTACATTTTTAGGAAAGAATTTCAGATGTTAATCCAGGAAGTATATTTTCAACGAAAGATACCATCCCAAAATTTTTTAAACTGTTAAAATGCTAACTGGGGATAACAAACAATTCTTCGGTTTCTATATATTTAGAACAGCGCTATAGGAAACTAGCCTTATTACGGACAGAAGGTTTGGGTATTTAATGGTATGTTTCGACTTATTATTTAATCCCTTCGTGTCAATTGAGTAAAAGTAACAATCGCCTAGGTGAAGTTTTAGTTCCATCCGAATCATTCTCGCACCAATAAACCTATGTAGTTGGTTCCTTAGAACTTTAGTACACGTTATACAGCAGACGTGTGAAATCCATAATTTGTTCTGATATCGAACAGGAAAACCGAAATAGGTTATATTATAGCTGTAGAACTTTGCAGTTGATTTTGAAGAGTTATCGACATGTCGGGGTAATTCAAACACTTTCTTGAAATAATTACAGAGATGTAAAAAAACCGGTCAAGTGCAAGTTAGTGCACTTGGGCAATTAGTGTTCCGTACGTTGATTGCTTTGAAAATAAAAAAAAAAGTACTTTTCGAGATAAGGCGACAGCGATTTTTCGCGATTTTTTAAAAATAGTACAAAGAAAAGTGCGCGCAATTATTACGTTATATATATATATATATATATATATATATATATATATATATATATATATATATATATATATATATATATATATGTATATATATATATATATATATATATATATATATATATATATATATATATATATATATATATATATATATATATATATATATATATATATATATATATATATATATATATATATAAATTTTACTCGCGTTTTCACAACTTTTCATTTGACACCACACTCGATGACCTAGTAAAAAAATTTTTTTTTCACTTCCGATTTTACCCCCCAAAACTAACCCCTTAAGTCAAAATTTAACTTTCAAAACTACGTAGCTCTGATGCGGCCATCAATTCCCATATTATTACCAAATTTCAACTTTTTATGACAAATAGTTTCGGAGAAAATCGGGTGTGACAGACAGACAGACACCGAAGTGATCTTGTAAGTGTTCCATAAGGAACACTAAAAATAAAATAAAACTAAATTGTAATCTTAAAGTAAAGTTTTCGCGTTTTTTTGTGAATAAGCTTCTGTCACAAAAAATTGGGAGTGACCAAATAAAAATGATAGCAATTTTATAATGAGGCTACATAAATATGGAAATCTATATCAACAGAGCGGAGTTCATCCTGCCGCAGTAACCACTGTTCTCTCATCTATCAATCCAATTTGAAACGTGTTTCGCCGTAACACGGCCCATCAACCGAGCTAGGATCTACAAATGAGGGACAAGATTCGAAGTACTTATTGTAGTACTGGCGAAATGTGGCAGTAAGATATAATAAATCGAATCTCTGACTTGTGAAAACCTAAAATTAAAAAGCATACGAATGAAGTTCATCCTTTTAGTAGTTGATATAGATTAACTGATATGATGTAGATGGACCTAAATAATATCAATATCTAGTTTATGGTGCAAATATCTCGGTGACCAGTCTTATTTCACAGTACATAGAAATATTCCATTCACGAATATATTTTAGTTAAATTCTCTTTCACTTGTCGGTTGATGAATCTGATAAGCTACTATATGCATCCTAGAAAAGATTTTTTTTTACCTTTCCTATTAAGCTCTCTACTAATGATTCTGAATATTTCAAAAAATCTCTTAATTTCCAAAAAGGCGTAAAGTTATCATAAACAACTGATGGGACAATTATAATAAAATAGTAAGTATAATAAAATACGAGGGTTGTATGATAAGTACCTGGCCTTGAGAAGAAAAAAACCATTTTTATGTGAAACATTTATTTTATTTTTTTAGCTGGATTCCCTTAGTCCGACGTTTTTCTATCTTTTGTATCCCATCTAAAATATACAATTTTTCTAGCACTTTAAAATGGGCGTTTGTTTCACCAATCATTTCATTGGTTGAGCCAAATTTTTTTCCACCGGACTATTTTTTCATATTCGGAAACAGAAAAAAATCGCTTGGGCTAAATCTGGCGAATATGCGGAAGCTATTTGTATCCTAACTTGTGGAATTTAGCCATGGCGACGTTTTTCTTTCACAGATAAATCACGATCCAATAAGTTGACATAATACTCTCCATTAATCGTTTTGCCTGTGTATTAAAAATAAGGGTAACAATTTATAAATTCAAAATAAATCGAAAAGTATTAGAAATAGGTGACTTACCTAATAAAAGTTGGAGGGTTTTGTAAAATCTATCAGAAAAAATAATAATGTACAGGGTATGCCATTCAAAAAATCTGAGATTTTTCAATTTAAAATAGTCGAAACGCATAAATTTCTTTTGAACACGCTGTAGCATCTAAGTCAATTTTCTTTACATATATCTTTTTTCATCTCTATAGAACGCTCGTACCAATTATGAGTACTCCACATTCAGAAACAATGGCGCTACTGGCAATTTTTTACAAAACTGAAAACTAATATTTTTAAAAAAAAATTGAAATATTACAAAAAATACTAGGTTTAGGTATATAACATTATTAATAAAAAAGTTATAAAATTTTACGCAGAATTTAAAAATAAATTAGAAAATAGGATGTTCTATTTAAAAAAAAACATATGTTATATCGGCCACACTTTTTTGAAGTACCTTGTATACTCAAAAATAATTTTAAACTGCGCACCTTAACATTCCCCAAAACTATTGTATTTAACATTTTTTCCCGAAACAAATGAGATAATGAACTTTACTCTATCGTTGTACCCTGTACAATCTATGTAGGTAGCCCTTCGTAGAGAATCGTAGCAGCTAAAAATTTGTAGAACAGAAAATTTAAACGCCTAAATTTTAAAATTTGTAAAAGTTAGGCGAAAGGAATAGAAACATCACATGGAAAAAATGGAGGACAACAGACTCCCCAAAACCGCTAGAGTCAGAAAACTGAATAATAGGAGGCTCCCAAAACGCTGGGAACAAATCTGGATGTCATCGTCAACGGAATCACCACCAAGATACCAATGAGAGTTATCAAGGAACAAATAGACATTCCCTACCAGAAGAGGAAGAATTTTTATTTATAAAAACATTCTTGGGCTGGCTCGGTTTTCTTCATAAAGTTTAAGAAAAATTTTGGAAAAAAATAATTCTCACAAAAACAGTTTAAAGTTACTTAAATTTTTACTATAAATTTTTAGTTCAATCAAACATTAATAAAAACTAATACAAACTTTAAGATAAAATTAATAGTAGATTAAAATTATCGAGAGCGTGTACTTAGAATGGCATAATGCATTAAAGGCTTAAATTTTCAAAAGAAAGTTAGGTGATCAATAACTGTCTACCTTTAATGTGAAGGCAATCTGTCATCTAATATTAATTAGTTTGGAAAAAATTAGTTAATCCCATAAAAATTCCTGCCACTGTGAGCCGTTTCATTTTTATAAAAATGGCAAACAACCTTCACTCAATTGATTGTGAAAGCTGTACAAACAAAGCCTAAACTTTCATGTAGGATCGATAAGTAATTATAAAAAAGTTTTATTATTAATAGAAACTTAACAAATTTTAAAATATATCTAGTCTGTCAAGTATTCTTGTAAAAATGATTTCGAGAACATTTTTTGCCATCAGTGTAGTTTTTGGTGTGCTAATAACGGCGCCATTACCTTAGTATGTTGTTCAATTGCCTCCTGCATCAATAACACAGGTATACAAAAAAAATTCTCTATCTTTTAATTAAGACACGACGCGTGTTTTCTTAAGCATTTTTTTATGCTTTATGAATCCAAAAAAAAAATAATAAAAAAAGACATCCACTGTGAGGTTTTTTCAGAAAACTCACTTAAATTTGCCGGAAAACTATTAAATTGTAAAAAATACAATTTAATATATAAAATGTAAAACTATATAATCATTAAAATTATGGAATAAAACTATTATTTCGGACATCTTTAATTGTTCTGAAACTACATTTATCACAAAAACTTAAAAATATTAGGTTTTAGTGTTCACGTTTAACAAAAAACACGCATGCACTACCTTTAACTAAGCTACGTAGCAAAATGTTGATTAAAATTAATTTGTGCAACCGATAAATTAAAAAATTGTTTTTAATTTTTATTAATATTGAACAAAACACTCACCCACTAGCTCGCTTAGTTACTCATTCACTCACTCACTCACTCATTTACATACCTTCATACTCACTAATTAACTCACTTCAATACTCACTCGCTCACTCACTCACTCGGTCGCTCACTCAGTCACTCACTACCTCACTCACTTACTCACTCATTCGCTAGCTCTCTCACTCACTACTTCACTCAAAAACTCACATTCCCCATATTCATTCAATCACTAAACACTATTCTTCATGTTTTGAAATCAAATTCGAATTTGAAACTTTAAACTGTTGTATTTATTTACTTAAAAAATCGTTTTACCAACCATATGGCATCTTGTTAACGGTTATTTTTTTGTTGAAACTGAAGTTAAAACTTTAGTTTTTGACATCAAGTCAGGCTTAAGAACTGCAAAAAAAACAGGAACTAATAGTTTTGTTCAATATTAATAAAAATTAAAAACAATATTTTAATTTAGCGCTTGCACATATTAAACAGCATTTTGCTACGTAGCTTAGTTAAAAATGGTGTGTGCGTGTTTTTTGTTAAACATGAACCCTAAAACCTAATATTTTTAAGTTTTTATGTAAATGTAGATTCAAAACATTTAAAGATCTCCGAAATAATCGTTTTATTCCATAATTTTATATTTATTAAAACGTATTTTTTTCATTTTAATTTCTGGCAACTTTAAGTGTGTTTTCTGAAAAAACCTCACGGTGGATGTCTTTTTCTATGATTTTTTTGGATTCAGCATAAAAAAATACCTAAAAAACACGTGTCTTACTTAAAAACAGAGATTTTTTTATTTCGCATACCTGTGTAATCGACATCTGTCGACGAGATTTTCTGCATACTCGCGCGGCAATGATCTCTAAATTTTTCGAATCTCGCCAGACAACTTAGTCAAAGTCCTTAGAGTCTTTCCTCTGAGCTCTCTCTTTACATGGGATCAAACTTTATGAATAGGGTTGGCGTCTGGTGATTTTGAGGGCCACTCTAGTATCTCCTCATCACCCAGCAAAGGTTACTTCAACGTGCTTCGGAATTGATATCATGAGCACGAAGATGTTGTCGAATCGTTTCATGGGACACATTCAAATCAGATTTTCTTAATTTTGCCGCTCCTCGACGTAACGTCAATTTCGGGTCCCGTGAAAACAAACACACGATTCGTTTTTCGACTTTCGGAGTGACTTTGCCTACAGAGCCATGTTTTGGCAAGTCGTCGACATTTTTAGTTTCGTTAAAATAATTTTCCCACTTCTTCATAAAGGATACTGACTTTTTAATATATTTAGCGGTCACGTAATGTGCCATTTTAGGCCCCTCTGGATGAGAACAAAGAAAGACTGCCTCGAACTGACGCGCAAATAAGTGGATTTTACGTGATTTCAACGAAAGATCGGAATCGACTGATATTTTTAATAAAGTGCGTCATAGACAAAGGTTCCCTCCACCGATTTTTTGTTGAATCACTAGAATCGCAGCTATCAAAAATGAATTATTGCGGTCACGTTCTTACTTGACAGACTGTATACGTATGACTTCAAATTATATGTTGATCTAAACTAATTAGAAAATGGATATTTCAGTTGATATCATAACCAAAATTCAATATGACGTTACATATTGTGATACACAAAGAATGAAAATATATATATATATATATATATATATATATATATATATATATATATATATATATATATATATATATATATATATATATATAATCCCGGTAATAGCTGAATTTTTTTCAGGGTATATTTTTTGTAACATGTAGTGACAGACTGATACATGTTCAGACACCATTCTTTTTGGTAGCATATTTATCTGTCTTTATTTTCTTATTTTTTGAGCCAATAAATTGTCACCCCATGAACGTTATTCAGTATTGTAATTTGTAAATATGTCTGGCATAAATTTATATTTATTTTTCGAACAAAATTCATTTATAGCATGTTTTCTTTGCTGGCGCAAATGTATGAGATATATTGTTATTGAAGTGGACGAGTTGAAAACAAAAATATTGCGTTAAAAATTCGTCTGTGAGGAGATCAGATAAAGAATTTAAGTTTTTCTAAAAAAGTAGACTTTTAACCTTATATTATATTCCTTATGCAATATATAGACATTATAAAAATAAAGATTAGACTTTAAAATAAAGTAGAATTTTTAAAATCGCATATTTACTTTTTCTATTACACCCCTAAATTCGTATACCTCATCCGTTTAGATACAGAGCTGTATAAAAATAGCAGATCTGTCTTGACAAATAAACGTTTCAAAGTAAATTTGGTTGCTTCCGACATTCACTTGTAGCAGACCGAATATTTTCACAAAATGTAGCAGGAACTTTCTATAATTAACGAGAGGCCAAAATTTTAAGTTAAATCATTACTGCAAGTCGGTTCTGATACCTATTTGCAACTTTATTATATTTATTCTAACAAAAGCAATCAAAATCTAGAAATCTCTGCAAAAATTATTGTCTAATTTCGCTAAGTTATAGCTTCAATTTAATAAGTCTGAATTTAAACTTTCGACACTAATTAAAATGTGCTTATTATCTTTTCAGTACAAATAGTCTTAAAAATAAGTGATTTTTACATGCGTCATACATTTCTCAGCCTCCATTTTATAAAGTCTCTTATGCATTCCTGTAAAACCCATCTGCTACTATTATCAATACTAATATAATAACTTTTCAAAAAAAAGATTCTAACAATGTAATATTGTGCACAATATAATCACCAAGTTTATTTACCAACACTGGTTTGTAATAATTTTTTCTTGAATAGTAAACAAAATATTAAAATTTAAATATTAACAGGCAAACATGTAATTTACAGAATTACACACACTCGTATATATCCAATTTTTACTGCCAAAATCCCATAAGCTACCTCGCCAAACAAAGCTAAAATGAAGATGTTCTACATTGTTATTTATTCTAATTAAAACCTTCCAATTTAAGCCCTTAACTATAAAAAATATGTGTTAAAATCTTGTAGTGTTTGAAGAATCTCATAACCTGAGTGAGTTAAACATATAAAATTGTTTCTTATTTGATTTTAGTTATCACAAATTTTCCTTTTTTATTTAATCCTGGCGTAGAGTTTCTTTTTAGTGTTCCATATGGAACACTTCCGAGTATAGGATCACTTCGATATCCGTCTGTCACACTCGATTTTCTCCGAAACCATTTGACATAGAAAGTTAAAATTTGTAACAAATATAGGAATTAATGGCGTAATCCGAGCCGTGTAGTTTTAAAGGTTAAATTTTGGCTTAAGAGGTTAGTTTTGGGAGCTAAAATCGGAAGTAAAAAAAAAAATGCAAGGTCATCGAGTGGGGTGTCAAATGAAAGCCTGTAAAAACACGAATTTAAAAATATATATGATGTAATACTCGCGTAAACTTTTCTTTAAATTATTTTTTAAAAATAATCAAAAATCGCTATCCCCCACCTTACAGTATTAATAAAAAATTTTGAAAACATTCTGGAATATTCTTCATAAGGTGTAAATTAAGCGAAAATTATCACTAGAGCATTACCTTTGATAATTTATCGTGTATAAAAAAAAAATATATTTTACTCGACAATATGGTGGAAAGTTGTGAATTTTCCGGGCCTAAAAGCTGTGAAACATTCATACGTACACGGTGCAATCAGTAATGTAATGACACAAAACAATTTTATTTTATTTGTTTATAATTACACAAGTATTTAGGTAGTAATTATTTGTTTTAGACTTTTACATTTACTTTTCATATATTTTTGGTAATTCGGATATTAAAGATGAATGTGTAACTGAATTTCTCAGAATTCTTCAGCAATCACGATACGGAACACTATTTGTGCAAGTCCGACTTACACTTGGAGGTTTTTTTTTTATTTTATAACTACTAACTTTACTGTCACAATCTTTAAAAATTTTGGTAACAATAATATTTTTCCGGTTTTGCAAAAGCTTGTTCAACAATCGTTTATTGTTGTATGTCATGTTCATTGTCAACAATTAACAAGCTATTGTGATCTGATTTTCACTCTATGGAGGTAAAATTCACTGTGAGTGGTCAAATAACCGATTGATCTCAATCCATAAAATTATTAGGTGTTAGTAATAATATATTTACTTACGTTCTTATTTTCAAGCAGGTTTCTAACAAACTGGTAATTTTTACGAGGGTAGATCGAAAAGCCTTGTAAAAAAAAACAGGGTAAATTTTCTTGCAAAAACAAAAATTTGTTTGTTAATATAATCTCCCTTGAGCTCAATACATTTGGTCCAGCGAGATTCCAATTTTTTTATTCCCTCAGAAAAAAAATTGTTTCGAGCTGTGCATAATACTCCTTTAAAGCACAGATGGCTTCTCCATTTGACGAAAATTTCTTCCTCCAAGCCAATTATTGAAGTAAGGATACAAAACAAGTCATTTGGGATCAAAGCTGGGGAATAGAGTGGAAAGGGAACTATTTCGAAACCCAGCTCGAACAGCCGATATGTGTTACGACTTTCTTTGAAGAGGAACCACGCAGTTTCTACAAAGAAGAAATTCAAAAACGGTTGGAGGCAGTTATAGAAAATGATGTAGAGTACATTATTGATTAATAAATACTATTTTTCATGAAAATGTGTTATATTTAATTTGGTTTCTAATCGGGCACGAACTTCTCCAATCACCCAATAAATAGCTAACAACACAGAACTTCCTTTTACCCGGAGACCTATTTTAAGAATTGGCGTTATAATGTACAATCATTACATATTTTGAAATTAATACTGAAAAATGATTATATCACTTCACTGTGGCAATTTTTAAAAATATTTATTCATCACTATAACTGTTTCTATTTTGTTGCTTATGTTTGTAAGTATTTCGTTAGTATTTATTATCTATTATCTATTTTTTCGTTTCTTTCGCTACAATAAAAGATTGAATTCGTGAAAATTCAATAGCTTTCGAACACAATGAGAGATCTCTTTTCAGAGAAAGAGGGTGAAAGAGGTGAATGTTGATAAATTTTGTACAATTTTATTATAACTACGAATTTTTTTTCCGATTATTGGTGATAATAAACAAATTTGAAGCATAATTACCTAGATTCAAGGGTATAAGGGCCAAAGGGGTGGGAAGGGAAATGGAATTGTTGCTTCGATTATAGCATATTTGACGCTTATGTCGGGAATCTTGGAGTCGCTGTATCTGAAAATAATATATTTTTTTTTCAAATTTACCAAAAGTATTTATTGAGCTGTCCGTTGCTTTGTGACAGAACATATTAACAACAACACAAGTTGTTACAGAGTATACTTTTATTTTGTTAAGTGACACGTATAAAAAGGTGCCCTAGGGGTAACTGCAATTTCGTAGTACTACTACATTCTCAAACGCAATTAATAAATTATAATCAAGTGAGGTAGACGTATTATTTTTGTTGACCATTAAAGATTAGGAGTTTTTTCCTTTAATTAAATTACGGTCAAACAGGTTTAAAAGTGTGGAATTTTTAATATCGGTATGTAAATTTATTAGATGTATATTGGGATCTTTATGATTTCTGTAAATTTCGATTGTTTTTAAACAACCTATTTTTTTGCTCATTTGTTCATAGTGTAAAATATTTAGACTATTTATTTATGGACAGTTATGTGACGTCTCTAAGAAATGGTTGGCAAAATTGGAATTTTGTTTTTTAAGTCTGTATGAATCATAATGTTTCTTATATCTAGTGTTAAAATTTCTTCCTATTTGTCCTATATACAGGCTATTGCATTTATTACATTTTATTCTATGAACTCCTGATTTTTTAAATTTATCTTTTTCACTTTTTACCTTGAAAATCCATCAATCAAAAATTTTGAATATAAACTGTAAAAAAGATAAATTTAAAAAATCAGGAGTATATAGATTAAAATGAAATAAATGCCTGTATATAGGACAAACAGGAGAAAATTTTAACACTAGATGTAAGTTAATTGTGCCAAAGATTCCAAAAACCCAACGTAGCTTAGATGGTTACCAAATATATATTTTTTTATTTTTTACTTTCTTTGCAAAGAAAAGTATTATATGTTATTCGCAAAAAAAAACCCTCGAAATTTTTGCTTTTTTTACGTTTTAGGCTCTCGGTCTGTCGATCTATTGGACTATTGGCACGATAACTCTCAAACGAAATGAAATATTATATATATATATATATATATATATATATATATATATATATATATATATATATATATATATATATATATATATATATATATATGGGACGATCCGCGTCAACCGGATCAGAGCTACGACCAAAATTAGAAGCAACCAAAAAACTTGACCAAGGGCTCATTTTAAAGCTTAGAGCGTCTACTTTCAAATGCCGAGTGCGCCTTTGAAAAATCCAATATGGCGGCTCCAATATGGCGGCCGGTAGCCGGAGAAAAATCCAGCAAAAATAACCGGTCAAGTGCAAGTTGAAGTTGCACAATTAGTGCTCCGTACGTTGATTGTTTTTAAAATAAAAATTTTTGTTAGGGTGGTATAAAATGATCAGTGACTTCACAAAACACACCCCCCAAATGAGTTTTCAACAAAGTTTTTTTCCAATCTTTACTGAAAACTGGTGACCTTGAAATTTTGTTTTTTTTTATATACCAGATAGATTATTAAAGGTAATGATAATTTTAGTTCAATCTATCCCGTGGAGAATATTCCAGGATTTTTTCAAAATTTTTTGATCAGAACTTTTCGAGATAAGGTAGGGGACAGCGATTTTTCACGATTTTTTAAAAGTAATACGAAGAAAAGTGTGCGCAAGTATTACATTATATATATATTTTTTACTCGTGTTTTCACAAGCTTTCATTTGACACCACACTCGATGGCCTAGTAAAAAAAATTTTTTTTTCACTTCCGATTTCATCCCTCAAAACGAATCCCATAAGTCAAAATTTATGTTACGGTGATATAAAATAATCAGTGACTTCACAAAACACACCCCAAATAAGTTTTCAACAAAGTTTATTTCCAATCTTTACTGTAAATTGATGACCTTGAAATTTCTGTTTTTTTTTTATATACCAGATAAATTATTACAGGTAATGCACTCGTGATAATTTTCGTTCAATCTACACCCCGTGGAGAATATTCCAGAATTTTTTCAAAATTTTGTGATAAGTACTTTCCGAGATAAAGCGGGTGGACAGCGATTTCTCGCGATTTTTTAAAAATAATACCAAGAAAAGTGCCCGCAAATATTACATTATATATATATTTTATACTCGTGTATTCACAAGCTTTCATTTGACACCACACTCGATTACCTAGTAAAAAAATTTTTTTTTCACTTCCGATTTCACCCCCCAAAACTAACCCCTTAAGTCAAAATTTAACTTTCAAGACTACATGGCTCTGATGAGGCCATCAATTCCTATATTACTACCAAATTTCAACTTTCTATGACAAATAGTTTCGGAGAAAATCGGGTGTGACAGACGGACAGACAGACAGACGGACGGACAGACAGACACCGAAGTGATCTTATAAGTGTTCCATACGGAACACTAAAAAGCTTGTAAAAATAAAAATTCGCAACTGTTTGGGTCGTTTTTTGACTCAAATTGTAGCTGATGGACGCCCCAAGAAATTGGAGTGGTAAGTTGACAAAATCCAACATGGCGGATCCAATATGGCGGTCAAAAATCCAATATGGTGGCCGAATTTTCGCAAATGAATCAATTTGCACTAAATTTGGTAAACGGGGATTTTTAGGGTCGCTGATCACGAATCCAAGGTCTGATTTGCCAAATTCAAGATGGCGGATCCAAGATGGCGAATGAAATTTTCGAAAATCTATCGATTTGTACCAAATTTGTTATACGGGGGTTTTGGGGTCCCTGATAACGAATTTCTAAAATTCTTAAATTCAAGAAGGTGGACCCAATATGGTGGAAACTGAATAAGGCAATCTACTATATTGGGTCCGCCATCTTGTATTTTGAAAATCGAACTCCTGATTCGTAATTGGCGACCCCAAAAACCCCCGTATAACAAATTTGGTACAAATCGACAGATTTTTGAAAATTTCATCCGCCATCTTGGATCCGCCATCTTGAATTTGGCAAATCAGACCTCGAATTCGTGATCAGTGACCCTAAAAACCCCCGTTTACCAAATTTAGTGCAAATCGGTTCATTTGCGAAAATTCGGCCACCATATTGGATTTTTGACCGCCATATTGGATCCGCCATGTTGGATTTTGTCAACTTACCACCCCAATTTTTTGGGACGTCCATCAGCTACAATTTGAGCCAAAAAATGACCCAAACAGTTGCGAATTTTTATTTTTACAAGCTTTTTTTGCTGGACACTTAATTTGTCTCTGGCTACCGGCCGCCATATTGGAGCCGCCATATTGGATTTTTCAAAGGCGCACTCGGCATTTGAAAGTAGACGCTCTAAGCTTTAAAATGAGCTCTTGGTCAAGTTTTTTGGTTACTTCTAATTTTGGTCGTAGCTCTGATCCGGTTGACGCGGATCGTCCCATATATATATATATATATATATATATATATATATATATATATATATATATATATATATATATATATATAACATTAAAATTTCAGGTTTCAATCCGTTCGTCTAAAAATGAATTTGCACGACGTTTCGCCAAAATCTCATTTGGCATTTTCAAGGGCTCTTGCTGCTACTGCTGTTACTCGATACTAAGCTAACTAACGGAATTAGCTTCGAGCGGCAGCAGCAAGATCACAATATCGAGTAGCAGCAGCAAGAGCGCTTGAAAATGCCAAATGAGATTTTGGCGAAATAACGTGCAAATCCATTGTCAGAAGAACGGATTGAAACCCGGAATTTGAATGTATTATATTCCAAAATCCGTGAAAACTGCTATTGTAACATATATATATATATATATATATATATATATATATATATATATATATATATATATATATATATATATATATATATATATATATATATATATATATATATATATATGTATATATATATATATATATATATATATATATATATATATATATATATATATATATATATATATATATATATATATATATATGTATATATATATATGTATATATATATATATATATATATATATATATATATATATATATATATATATATATATATATATAGGAGAAGCGTAGTCTTGACCGACTAGTTAAACAGCAGTATTGTGTTCTTGGGGTAAGCGGTCTTTGGAAAAAAACTAAAAAGTTTTGGACACCTATTTAACTACGCCAAGCTTTCGAAAATATTTCATTTTCTTCATCAGGGTGCTAAGTGGTGTGTTCCAAAATTGTTGCTTGTCGGGACACTTTATTACACTTATTCATCAGAAAAAACAGGAAAAAAAACACAAGGAAACTCGACATACTCGTCTCTGGGAAATATAAATGTTTACTTCATTTTGTTAGAATAGTACAGAGAATTGTGTGATTGTAAAGTCACTTGTCACAGTGCCCCCACAAAAAACAACAATTTTTGAACACACCACTTAGCACTCTGATGAAGAAAATGAAATATTTTCGAAAGCTTGGCGTAGCTATAAAGGTGTCCAAAACTTTTTAGTTCTTTTCCAAAGACCACTTACCGCAAGAACACAATACTGCTGTATATCTATATATATAAATATACATATATATATATATATATATATATATATATATATATATATATATATATATATATATATATATATATATGTGTGTGTGTGTGTGTGTGTGTGTGTAGAGTTTTTAAAGTATAGTACGTTATTTTTTGCTTTGAAGTTTAACCCAGAAAGGGGCTGAAGGGGAACGGAGATACTTTAATATTATATAATTTTAATAGCATTTTGAGATAATTACAGGTTTTCTGGTTGATCTAGTAGATAAATTTTAAGCGTATTGTTTAAGGTAAAATATGTAAGCGTTTAAAGGGTGGGGTAGGGGGTTAATGGGTGTGCTCCCTATATATGTTTTTTTTGGAATTTGTGGAGTCGAAAATCTGAAAAGGAAGTTGTTTCTTTTGATATTTTCAAGTTTAATGGGATTAGGAGGTAAAAGAGATGAAGTGATCAAATATAGTTTCAATAGTATTATTGGAATTTTTCCAAGTTTTTGATTGCGACAATCAAAAAATTTTAAATATTGTTATTTATTTACTATATATAATTATGCAACGTGTAATAGGGACGGTAAGGAGTTAGAAGAGTGTTTTCGTATTTATTGCGCTATAAGTATTATTCAAAGTTCTTTGAGTCAAGGGAACGAGACATTATAGTACAGTATTTTTTTTTCCGTTTGCAATATTCACCGGGTCAGAGGATGAAAGAGGTGAAAATCATTAAATATTGTTTAGTTGCAGTATTTTGCCTGGTTTATGGTTGGGATATTTTGAAAAATTTTAGTTAATCATTTATAGTAAGGTAAAAGAAATTAGGTAGAGAGTTACATGGGTGGTTGCGCATATATCAAAATATGCTTATATTTTAGTGCTCTTGCATTTTTATTGTTTCCAATTTAAAAGAAATAGTACATACAAGGGATTAAGATCTGGTTACAGAGTGTCCTAAAAAATTTTAAGGTGATTACAGAAAAAGTATTAGAAGTATAAACAGTTAAATTGGCCGAAATTTACTTAATTCTAGGACAGTAGGTAAATTATTGTTTTTGCGTCCCTTTCTGAAGAGAAAGAATTAATCCCTGTAATTTATGCTTTCTTTTCGCTTTAGTATCACGAAAAATATAGATTTCCATTTCTATCGGCTATCTGTCTGACTGTCACACTGTTGGTCTGTCGTTCTGTATAATACTAAAATTAGAGATGGAACTATAGTTTCTGAGCGCTCTCGTTTCAAGGAAATATGGTGAAAGAACTGAGTGTCGATATGTTTGATGATTTTATTCATATTATAGAAATTTACTTCCTCTTTACCTAAGAAAGTCTAATTTAGTACTTAATTTAGAACTACCTCTTCTCAAGGCAAGTAATGGGTAAATCACTTTACCGATTTTTAGTGTTCCATACGAAACACATAAGATCACTTCGGTGTCTCTCTGTACGTCTGTCTGTCTATCCGTCTGTCACACCTGATTTTCTCTGAAACTAGTTAACATAAAAAGTTGAAATTTGGCATTAATTAGGAGTTGATGGCCTTAGCAGAGCTGTGTAGTTTGTTAAGTTGAATTTTGATTTAAGGGGTTAGTTTTGGGGGGTGAAGTCGGAAGTCAAATAAAAAAAATTTACCAGGTTATCGAGTGGGATGACTGTAAAAACACGAGTTCAAAAATATATAATATAATACTTGCGTACACTTTTCTTTGTATTATTTTAAAAAAATTGGAAAAAATCGCTCTACCCCCCTTATCTCGAGAATTAGTGATCAAAAAATTTTCGAAAAAATTCTGGAATATTCTGCACAGGTTGTAGATTGAACGAAAATTATCGCGAGTGCAAACATTACCTTTAATAATTTATCTGGTATAAAAACAAAACAAAAATTTCAAGGTCATCAAATTTTTTTATTTTAAAAACGTACGGAACACTAATTGCTCAAGTCCGACTTTCACCTGGCCTGTTATTTAAATTTGATCATGTACCTGAAATGCATTATTACCAGGTGTACAAAACATGTTAAATTCGGAAGAATGATAAAAAGTGTTTTATTCAAAGTATGCCTTTCGGGCAATTTGTGAATACCAAGCTAGTAAAAATCTTCCATTTTTGCTGCGAACCATTCATCGAGCCATTTTTTCACATCTTCGTACGAACCAAAGCGCTGCTCAACAAGTGCGTGACCCATCGACGCAAACAAGTGGTAATCGGAAGGAGCCAACTCTGGTGAGTAAGCCGCATGGGGTAGAACTTCCCAGCTGAGTGCTTCCAACGTGTCGCGAACTGGTTTTGCCGTATGTGATGGAGTATTGTCATGAAAAAAATGACTTTGTGTTGCCTCTTTCGGTATTCTGGCCTTTTTTTCAAGCAGCGAAGGGTTCAAATCGGTCAATTGTTTAGTATTAACCGTTCCCCCAGGTTTTAACAGTTCATAATAGACCACGTCCCTCTGGTCCCACCAAACACAGAGTCTTTCTGCCAAAGCGATTCGGTCTTGCGGTCGATGTGGGGTGTCCGCCTGGGTCTATCCATGATTTTTTGCGCTTGAGATTCTCAAAATAAATCCACTTTTCATCCCCTGTAACTATATGAGGCAAAAAAACGATTTCCTTTTGTACCAAGCGAGCCAAATATCACACTTTTTTTGCGCTATTCCATTTGCCTGTTGTTCAACTCATGTGGTACCCATCTACCGGCTTCTGAATCTTTCCCATCTCTCGTAGTCGATTGGAAACAGCTTGTTGACTAACGCCCAATTGCTCGGCGAGTTGTTTTTGTGTTTGCGAATCATCTTCGTCCAACAATGCTTGCAATTCCACATCTTCGTATTTTTTTGGCGGTTTTCCACGTTCCTTGTCTGCAACATCGAAGTCACCACTTTTGTAACGCCGAAACCATCGTTTACATGTATCTTGCGATGGAGCATGTTCTCCATAAGCTTCTCGAAGTAATCGGTATGATTCAACAGCAGTTTTCTTCAAATGAAAACAAAAAATTAATGCTGTCCGCGAATGCTCTTTGTTCGGTATAAATTTCGACATATTGAACATAACAACACAACACCATGCACACACTTTTCCAATATATCACTCATGCGCGTCTGATACTTGTTAATGACGTAACAAAATGGAGCAATGTCAAATCTTTATAGCACAAACTGCATTGGTGTACCATCTGTTGTCTGAAATCCGCATTTTATACTTGTACACCTCATATCTTATTTTATGTATTTCAATTTCTACGTTAAATGATATGAAAATAACCTAACTTTATTTCGGTATTTTGTTAAATTACCGTAAAATTGAAAATAAATAACTCAATAACACCGTAATTAAGAAGAGGCTCTATGACTAACTTAATTAATTATTTATTCCAAATGCATTCAGCTAATTTTAGTTGCAAGTCTATTTTGTTTATTATAACAAACGAGACTAATATTCAGCAATACCTGCACAATCATTTTCTAGTTTTGCCGAGTTAGCTTAGATTTGATAAGTTTGTATTTGGATTTTCGCCAGCAATTAAAATTTGTTCGTTATGCTTGTAGCGCAAAAACTGCTGGACCATGCAATTAAATTACTGACATTATGTAGGCTCTCTTGCTCGGTAATTATTTCCACTATTGTAACTCAAAAATATGCCATAATGAAATTTTAATATTTTAATTTGATAATAATAAATAAAAGGGTAAAAGTAATAATTCCCTAGTAATTTTTACTTTGCTTGCTACAGGAAAGTGTTGTATTTGTGAAAAAAAACACCCTTCGAGGTTTTTACGTGTCTTCACGTTTTACTGTTCCTAGATCACGAAAATCATTGCCACTCGTTTCCGTCCGTCTGTTTATCTGTTGGTGTATAGGTCGGTCTATCAGACGGTCGGTCTGTTGGCACGATAACTTTTCGATTAAGGGGTTACGTATACCTAGGAGCTTCAAAAAGTACGTATATATTTTAAAGGTTATTAAGTGTATAATACCAAAGAATGGCGATTATACAGAGTGCGCCATATGTACGGAATAATGATTCCACAGCATTTATTAATCAGTGTAACATAAAAATGTTTAAGGGTGTTATACGGCGCACATGCTGACGTTGCCAATAAAATATCTATCAGTTCGAAGAAATTACGCCATCTTGATTTTTTTGAAATAGAAAGCCCTGTTTATAAGTCCTATTAACATTCTAGATATTATTTGTCTAACATACCATGTCTAAATTGAACTGTTTTGAAATTATTGTCATTTGAAATTTAAAATAAAAAAAAACCGGTCAAGTGCAAGTTGAACTTGCACAATTAGTGTTCCGTACGTTGATTGTTTTTAAAATAAAAATTTTTGTTAGGGTGGTATAAAATGATCAGTGACTTCACAAAACACACCCCAAATGAGTTTTCAACCTTTACTGAAAACTGGTGACCTTGAAATTTTGTTTTTTTTTTATATACCAAATAAATTATTAAAGGTAATGCACTCGTGATAATTTTCGTTCAATCTATATCCCGTGGAGAATATTCCAGAATTTTTTCAAAATTTTTTGATCAGTACTCTTCGAGATAAGGTAGGGGACAGCGATTTTTTAAAAGTAATACGAAGAAAAGTATGCGCAAGTATTACATTATATATATATATATATATATATATATATATATATATATATATATTTTTACTCATGTTTTCACAAGCTTTCATTTGACACCACACTCGATGACCTAGTAAAAAAAATTTTTTTTCACTTCCGATTTCACCCCTCAAAACGAACCCCTTAAGTCAAAATTTATGTTACGGTGGTATAAAATGATCAGTGACTTCACAAAACACACCTCAAATGAGTTTTCAACAAAGTTTGTTTCCAATCTTTACTGAAATCTGATGACTGACATTTTTGTTTTTTTTTATATACCATATAAATTATTAAAGGTAATGCACTCGTGATAATTTTCGTTCAATCTACACCCCGTGGAGAATATTCCAGAATTTTTTCGAAATTTTTTGATAAGTACTTTTCAAGATAAGGCCCGGGACAGCGATTTTTTCGCGAATTTTTAAAAATAATACAAAGAAAAGTGCGCACAAGTATAATATATATATATATATTTTTTACTCGTGTTTTCACAAGCTTTCATTTGACACCACACTCGATGACCTAGTAAAAAAAATTTTTTTTCACTTCCGACTTCACCCCCGAAAACTAACCCCTTAAGTCAAAATTTAATTCTCAAAACTACATGGCTCTGATGAGGCCATCAATTCCTATATTATTACCAAATTTCACCTTTCTATGTCAAATAGTTTCGGAGAAAAATCGGGTGTGACAGACAGACAGACAGACAGACAGACAGACAGACAGACAGACACCGAAGTGATCTTATAAGTGTTCCGTACGGAACACTAAAGAGACAAAAAAAATTAATAGATACTCTAGGTTTATTTTTAAGGAAACAATTGCTCAAAATGCCTACGTTAACAGCGAGATAATGACCCGATCTGTTATAAACACCCTGAATAGAGTTTTGCAGAGAATAGCTGGGCAAGTAGGTATGAATAAAATCCGAAATTGCTTTTATTCCCTTTTAGTTGGATATTACAATATATAACAGGTGGCGTAGTTTTTGCTAATCGATCAATTAAATTATTCGCAAAATTCAATATTCCACAGTCAACCCGACTGTGGAATAGTGAGGTGCTGAAGGGGAACTGAGCCAGCTTTACAATTTTTATATGACAGGAAAAATTCTGTTCCAAACCATAAAAAACGAAAATAAATGGTTTTTAGTGGTATAAATTATAGAATACTAAAACATAGTAATTTTCTTTTTCATAATGTACGAAATAATTAAAATTATACAAGTTTTTGGAATTCTTATACTCATTAAAAAGTGGATTGTTAACTATTGCTTCATTCAAATACATTTTTAAAAATAAACTAAGATTCTATCTATCCTCGGCTTCAAAGGCAGGCCATTCTACAGCACCTCTTCTGCCTATCGATCGATTGATTTCATAGTGAGACGGTGCTCCGTTCTGTTGATACTACAGATTCCTGTTAGGTGTATCCAAATTATTTTCATTGGGAAAAAGAGCTGCACAAGTTGGAATAACTTGCTCTTGGAGTAACTGTAAATACCGCTGTCCTGTAAGATTTCCATCGATAAAAAAGGGACCAATGATATGACATCCACAAATCCCTGTGGTATTCGAGAATGACTCTCGATTATCCAGTGGGGATTCTCAATAGACCAGTACCGGCGGTTATGCCTGTTAACTCTTCCGTTAAGACAAAATGTCGCTCTCGCCGTAGACATTACTCAGGTAATAAGTCTAAGGATATGCATACTAAGCAAGAAGAAGTTGGACCAAGTGCATCGACTACGAAATTAAAAGCGACGGAGGCTTTACCAAAAACCCTAAACGCGTCTTTTTCAAAACGTAAAATTTCGCACGCCGTGCAATGTAGCTCAAAAAGTAATTCATGAATTCACTTGAAATTTTATACAAATATTCATTTACCTATTGGCCATTGAAAGAAAAAAACAATATTATGAATTAGGTTAGGATCATTATTGGTTCGTTCTATCATGACCTCGCAAAATTCAACGCGTCTATCTTAGTAATCTTCAGATAACACAGGGCAACAAAAAAATATTTTTGTTTTGGTGCCTGGGATTTTAGAGCTGATTTTAACTATATTTGGGACGCTAAATCTATACATGCAATCCGTTTTTCTCTATCAGCTCTACTTTTTTAGATACATCAACTTATCTACCAATGTGGTTTTTATTCAGTATATTCATTTATGAGAGTTCTAAAATTATTATATATTCATTAATGTAGGTACAATGGTTTTATTGTCAGTCTGTAATTGAGTAAATTCCAGGTAAATCTATAAATAGTGGAACCATTGCCTATCAGGTACCTGAACTGACCCTTTTAATCACCTAACTCGGGTAAGTCTCGTCAGTTTGTCCGTTCTTACTAATGAGAGTAGATCGAATTCGGCGTGTTATTTTATGTTAAGAAAAGAGTGTTTTTGTGTTATTGAACAGAATTAAAATGAGTTCAGGTTCCAGTTCAAGAAGAAGTTGTGTAAATCAACCTGATGTGTTTTGCTATATATGCGGAGAATACATGTTTCAACAAAAAAAGCAGACAAACTATTACTGACTTTGTAAAGCGAGCGTATCTTGGATACTTTGGAGTTAAGCTTGGTAATCAGGACAAAACGTGGGCCCCGCATCTCGTATGTAAAACTTGTACAAAGCATTTACGGCAGTGGACTACCGGGAAAAGAAAATGTCTAAAATTCGGCGTACCAATGGTTTGGAGAGAACCAAAAAACCACTTCAATGATTGTTATTTCTGTTTAGTAAATACTAATGGAATCAATCGAAATAACCGCAGTAAGTGGACTTATCCCAATTTAGACTCGGCAATACGCCCTATCCCGCACTCAGATGAAATACCGATTCCAACATTTCATCAGCTACCACATATCTCTGATGACGAATATTTTCCCTCTGATCGCTCTTCTGATGCTAATAAAAGTTCTGATGCTAATGAAACTAACAGTGACTATGAGGGGACGTCATCAGTTCCTCAACGCTTCAATCAAAATGAATTAAATGATCTCACCAGGGATCTCAATTTATCGAAAAAAGCTTCTGAAGTACTGGCTTCTAGGTTGAACGACAAAAATTTACTGGAACAAGGAACCAAAATTACCTTTTACCGTACAAGAGAAAAAGATCTGCTACCATTCTTTTCTCAAGAAGACAATCTTGTATTTTGTCACGAAATTAGGGGACTCATGAAAGAAATGGGACTTTCTGAATATATTCCAGATGATTGGCGCCTATTTATTGACAGTTCAAAGCTAAGTTTAAAATGTGTCCTTCTACATAATGGGAATAAATATGGTTTAATACCACTAGCTCACTCAACGAAACTGAAAGAAGAATATAATACCATAGCTTTGGTCTTGCAGAAGATAAAGTATTACGAACATCAATGGATGATTTGTGTAGACTTAAAAATGGTAAACTTTCTTCTTGGGCAGCAAAGTGGTTACACGAAATATCCGTGTTTCTTGTGCCTCTGGGATAGTAGGGACAAAACACACCACTGGGTTAGAAAAGATTGGCCTCAGAGAGAAAACATGGACGTTGGGGAAAAGAATGTCATTTACGACGCTTTGGTTGAAAGAGAAAAAATCATACTTCCTCCGTTACATATAAAGTTGGGCTTAATGAAGCAATTTGTAAAGGCTCTTGATAAGAATGGGTCTTGTTTTGCATATATAGGGGTTAAAATGCATCAGTTGAGCACAGAAAAACTCAAAGCAGGAATATTTGACGGCCCACAAATAAGACAATTAATTAAGGATCCTGCCTTCATAAATTCAATGAATCAAGTTGAACGAGAAGCTTGGACATCATTTGTTGCAGTTGTAGAAAATTTTCTAGGCAAACATAAAGCTCAAAACTATGTTGAAATGGTTAACAAGATGCTTAATAGTTTCAAATCCTTAGGGTGCAATATGAGTATTAAAATACACTATTTACACAGCCACTTAGACCGTTTTCCAGAAAATTTAGGAGACATGAGTGAGGAACAAGGTGAAAGATTTCACCAAGATATTAAAGTTATGGAGGACCGCTACCAAGGAAGATGAGACATGCACATGATGGCAGATTACTGCTGGAGTTTAAAAAGGGACTGTTTAAAAAAACATTCAAGAATGTCGCGGAAAAGAAGCTTTCCAAGTGTTGAGTGACTATTTCATTTCTTCAATGTTTTTTTTTTGTTTGTAAGTACGACATAATATTGTATTTTGTATAACTAAAATAAAAATTTCGTATCTACTTTTGTTTACTACACTTACGGATTTGAGTTACAATAATGTAACTTATATTTCTCTAAAATTGTATATCTTAAAAATTTGAGCTCCTAGGTACAAATGAATACGTTATTTGAATTTAGGACATCAAATTGATATAGAATCAGCTCAAAAAACCTCGACACCAAAACAGCTGTTCCCCTGTGTAATTTTTGCAATAGAATGGGTTTTTATAGATATAATTTTTCTTCATTCAGTATACGATTTAAGGTACTTTTGCTTATGTCGTCGTCTGGGCAAAGCTGACGAGTGGCTGTATGGGGATTTTCTGTAATTTTCAATAAAACATCTAACTAACTAATTTAACTTTCGGAGGTCCAGATTAGAACGATCCTTAACATGACCTGATTGTCTCAATCGTTTTAATGTGTTGCTAACTATGGGATGGAATGGGTGATAGATTCTCGATTCAGATATTCTGCGTTAAAAAGTTCACACACCTCGTGTTGTGTTCTCCTACGGACTCCGTAACCAACCATTATTAACAAAGTGATTCTTTTAGTTTCTATTAAATGTACCATTATGATATTACGCTCAATTTTTTAGATATTTGGATGCGATTTTTCCTAATCGATGGATGGGCAGAAGAAGTGCTGTAGAATGGCTTGTAAGGAGTCCCGACCTTAAGCCACTCGATTTTTTTTTTATGGGGTCATTTGAAAACCAAAGTTTACAGAAGTCGACCTGAAACTGTAAAAGATTTACAACAAAGAATTTAATTTGAAGTAGCACAGATCAACCCGGATTCTATGCAAAACTCTGTTCAGGCTGTTTACGACAGATTGAGTCATTGCCTCGCCGATAACGGTAGACATTTTGAGCAATTGTTACCTTAAAAATAAACCTAGAGGATTTATTAATATTTTTTTTGTCTTTTTTCTATTTTAAATTTTAAATGACAATAATTCCAAAACAGTTCAATTTAGACATATGGTATGTTAGACAAATAATATCTAGAATTTTTAGTAGGATTCAGAAATAAAATAATATATAGGGCTTTCCATTTAAAAAAAAAAATCAAGATGGGGTAATTTCTTCGAACTGACAGTTCAAGACATTTTATTGTCAACGTCAGCATGTGCGCCGTATAACACCCTATAACTTTTATTTAAACATTTTTTTGATACTCTGATTAATAAATGCTGTGGAATCATTATTCCATAAATATGGGGCATCCTGTATATTTTTATTGTACTTCAAATTATAAGAAAAATATTTTGTTAAAATATGTTTTAAATGTTAACATTATTTTTCATCGGGTTAAATCGACCACTGATGAAAACTATACTGCTTTCTTGTCTGCAGAATAATCCAAATTCCAAAAATAAAAATTGACGAATTGAATTGAGTAGTAGCTAAAAATTGTCGAAAGGTTTTTCAGAAGTAAAAAATTGACGGTGTTTTAAACTTTAGTATGCAATTTTCAATCAATGTTTAATTATTTATAAAAAATTGGCCATTAGAAAAATGAAAAAACCTCTCGACATTTTGTAGAAAAAGTAATTATTAATATTTAAAAAAAAAAGGTAAAAAATATTAAAAATTGACTCAGTAATATTGCAGACAGTGTCTCAAAACAGGTAGCGGTCCCAATCTGACGCCAGGTCAGTGCTATAACTTTGTAATGGAATGGAATTTTCTTAAAACTTTTTTTTTTTAATAATCCTTAGAAGTATAGAGAATAAAACTCCGGAAAAACGAAAATCGAATTTTTGAAAATTCCAGGTGTATATAACCCCTTAAAATGAATTATAAACTTTGTATATAGATATTATCTAAGGAGAACATGAAATCTCTCGTGTTTTAACGATATCGCTTCAGGCCAAGGGATGAAAAAGATGGGGGTCGACAAATTTTATATGGTTTTAATAGTACTATGGTTGTTTTTCCTGTTTTTAATGAAATAGCACCGAATCAGTATGTGCGGTGGCAGTGACTAAAACGCAGAATGGTTTCTGTCAGAACCAAGTCTGAGGATAATCATTCTAAACGTCGAGGGTATTACAAGGGATAAAGAACAAAATTTATCAGAGCTCTGCAGATCTTCAAAATGCGGCGTGTCCAAGAAACCCATGGAGATGAGAACGACCGCAGACCTCACATACCGGGCGTATAGCTGGTTGCCGAATTGCTGCACTCAAAACATGGTAGCACTATTTTCACCAGACCAGATCTAGATGTTACCTTTTCCCATACAGTTAATTCCAACGACATAGAAGTCCCCACAGTAGAAATAGGCAAATACTCAATAACCTCTGTATACAAACCACCAGGATCAGTCGTCGTATTCACCCCACCAGCAAAGCTTTATTCACAAAAAACTCAGTTCAGAGTCGACGACTTCAATAGTCACAGTACCACCTGGGGGTATACCCTCATTTGAATCAGTAAAATTATAATTCTACTGATTCAAATGGAGAACGCGTCAAAAAGAGGCTGAACGAATTGACTGATGCACTATCCCAAAATGCCTTCCTCCTTCAATAGCAATATATGGAAGCTCAGCTATAACCCCGATCTGTGCCTTGCCAGTTCGCTTATTGAACATTAATGTAGGAAAGAAGTTTATCAACTAATACCTAAAACTCAGTACCGACCGTTAGGAATAAGTGATTTCCATGTCATAAGTACATCCACTATCCCCTTCAAGCAAAGGTTTAACTTTAGAAAGGCAAAATTGGACGATTTTGCTGCCGAACTAGACCTCACAACAGAACTACGAAAAGCTCGGGAAGCTAATTAAAGAGGTTCCACAACACATCCCAAAAGGTTGCAGACAAGAATACAGTTTACAGATTACAAATGATTTAAAACAATTGATGATGAAGTATAGCGAACTCTTTGATAAGGGTAACTTTGGCGAGGCAACGATTGAGAATGCAAGGCAACACAAATAGGTGGAGACATTAAAATGCTTGGATATGACATACAGGAGTAAGCATGCATGGAATAGCTTTAAAAACTCCGTGGGTATCCCCAAGAACCCCAACAATAATGCAATGTTATTGCAAACCAGGTATCATATCAATTGGTCGTTAATGGAAAACCCCAAGAAAGGCACCAAACTCCAAAACTGAATAGGGACAAGAACACAGAAGTAAACTTGCTGGGAACACCCTTCACGATAAGGGAACTTATCGGCGGAATAATCAGCCAAAAAAATTGTAAATCGTCTGGCGTTGACGACTTATTTAACGAACAAATAAAACATTTCGGATTACATACCAAGAACTGGCTGTTAAATCTCTTAAACAACTGCCGATCAACCTACAAAATACCCAAAAGGTGAATATCAAAAGTTGTTGCCCTTCTGAAACCTGGTAAAAACTCAAAAGAGCCTCTCTTTGTTGTGTCACATCTTTAAACTTTGCGAGAGGATGATGCTGCAGCACATCCAGAGGCATACTACTCGAGGTTGATTCTCCAACAGGCAGGATTCAGACCAAACAAATCATGCACGAGTCAATTCCTCAACCTGACACATACATACAGAGGAGGGTTTCGAGACGAAGCTCATCACAGGATTGGCACTGACCGACCTTACTGCTGCCTACGATACGGTCAATTACAGAAAACTACTCTACAAAATCTATAATTCTTTGAGGGACTCCCATTCTACAAAGTCGATGATTCTACGTCACCCTCCATGGCAAAAAGAGTAGATGTAGGGATCAGAAAAACGACCTGTCCAAGGAAGTGTTCTGGCGCGTATTTAATATACACACCGATGACCAACCAATTACTAATGATGCCAAATACTTCCTATATGCTGACAATTTAGCAATCGCTATACGAGACCAAGACTGGAGAGTTTATTCCTGATCATGGCACTTTATTACAGAACTAACGCCCTTAAGCCTAATCCTGGAATTTCACCTAAACAATCACAAGGCAACACAGAAAACGAGAGTGTCATGGGATGGCAGAGAACTGGAACACACAAATATTCCTAAGTACCTCGGAATAACGTTAGACAGAACGTTTTCATATAAAACCACACTTCTAACATATTAGGCAGGAAAATTTCTTAAAGTAGGAAAGGAATATTTTGAAAGGTCTAAAGTTTTTCATCAAGAGACTTGCCCCCACCCCTTTTCGTGTAAGTCCTTCATTTCTCGCCTGGTACATCGTTAACTTTTAAACTTACTATGTTTCAGGTCAATGGTTTTCTTGAATGTGTAGTATATGAATGTAGCAATATAGTTTCATCGTTGTTGTTAATAATTTTCATAGATTTGTATCCCGTAGTTCTGTGAACAGTATTATTATATTTTTTTTCTACAATGATTGGTAAAATATTATACCGCTTATAATTTACCAGATTGTTAAAATATTTGTAAATAGTGTCTTTTATAGCTTAATTAACCCGCTCTACTATACTCGCTTTTAATTAGAAAAACTATTTTAATGATTTATTTTAAAATCTTTCATTAGTTGTTCAAATTCTCTATTATAAAATTCTGTTCCCAAATCTGTTTGCAAATTTGCTGGTCTTACAGCCTTATCTAAAACTCTCTTCATAGCTAATGTTACATCATTTTTACTTTTTGCTGTGAAACGGTTGTCTCCAAACATATTTTGTAAATGTACTTACTACTAACTATGTGATTTATTAAACCTGGTATAGAATTGCATTTCAACTAAAACAACTTGACATATATCGTTTAGCCCTTTCACAATTGTTTTACCCCTATAATTTTTTTAGAGAGTATATGTAATTCTTCAATAATCGTTTTCTTTATATTTTTATTCATGTTAACATTTTCTTACTAATACCTATTCGTGAATATCTTACTTAAATAACAATCGACGGTTTATTAATCCATTTAACTAACTAATCAACCACATTTTTAGCTTCTTTAATATCATTCTGAAAAGTTTCAATTAACTTATTGTTGTTGTTGTCATTTTCTTCGACTTCTACTGTTAAGTTCGCCAACTTTTACTTTAATTTTACTCTTTAAATAAACCTTTACTAAATTATTTGCATCACTCTTTCCCTTTACTGTAGAATGTTAGTCCTCTAATGCAAATTTCATTTTAACATTAAATTCTTTTCACGATTAAATATTCAGCTACATTCCTTTGATGCAAATAGTAAAACAACTTTAAATTTCGTCCTCACCACTGAATTTTAAAACATTTATTATACTTTAAAAACAAACAATTCTGATTATGCCTTTTGCCTGGTTTACACGGGGAGAGTAATGAGTAGAGTAGAGCGGCAAGTAGAGTTCACTCTACTTGCCGCTCTACTATTTTTTGATTTTTTGCGTTCACACGAAGCAAGTACTAAGTAGAGTATATAGCAGTGAAGAGTAAGTTGTCTAGGTGTTTGAATGGTATATCCTCGTAAATATGAATTTTAAAAAGAAATTAAAAAAATGTTTGGCACCAATTTTAAAAGAACTGGTTAGGGAAGTTGCTGAAGTAATTCACGAGGAGGCAAATAGAAAAAAAAAAAGAGTGGATGAAAGAATGGCTGAAAAGAAGAAATTCACTTGGAGGAACATCGCTTCTACTAAAAGAGTTGGCTATTGAGGATCACTTGGAATACACGCGATGTCTTAGACTTACCCCAGAAAATTTTGAACATCTGTTGGGCATGTTGAAAAACAAAATTCAACGTGAAGATACGATGATGAGGGATGCTATAACAGCTGAAGTGAAACTACAAGTTACATTGAACTTTTTAGCTACAGGAAACTCCTACAGAAGCCTTTCACATTTTTTTAGCGTGTCAAGACCTGCTATTTCTAAATTTATTCCCGAAGTGTGTGATGCTATCTCTGAAGTTTTGGATACTGTCAAGGTAGGTAAAAATCAATCAATTGTGAATAAAGAAAAATTTTTAATATTATTGTTGCTTAAATAATACTATGTAGCTTATTGAAACTTAGCACAAAAGTGTTAAAACATTATTTACTGTTCCAAATCTCCCGCTATTTTGAAGGCTTGTACAATTATATTTTCTGAATTTGCAATAGCAACATCAGTTAAACAAACTTGTGCATCAGTAACATCATATTGTTGTACTTGATTACTATCAACATACGCAGAGCAAGCGGTACTTGAGCAACTCGAGGAATAATTTGTGTAGGCAGATTGAAGGGAATTATTATCATGTGAATCACGTCGACTGCACTGTGGTGTTTGAGTTACTGAATTCTGGTTTTCATAAATAGAAATTTTGGGAGGCCCAACATCTCTCAGCCTGTACTTTAAGAGAATTCCCTGAATTTGATTCTGGGCCATAAGTGCACTAGATTTTTGTAAATTATTCAGAGTTGCAGCAACAAAATTTCCAAATTACTGTCTTGAATACTTGCAATGACTTCCCGTAGCTGTTCAACTGCATTTGTTAGATTGTCAACTTTACTTCTTTTGGATGCTGGAGCCTTATCTGATACAGGGGTTTTTGGAGCAACTTTTGGAGATTTGCCGCTCTGGCCCTGCGGAGAAAAATGGTTCATGGGTAGTTCCCTCTTCTTCTCCGTCTTCAAGTGAATTTATATTTTGAGAAATGGCAGTTTCCTAAAATAAAAAAAATTATTTCAGATGCCTGAAGCAGACGAGTGGAACATTCTGGAAGCAGGATTTAATAAACGGTGGAACTTTCCGAATTGCTGTGGAGCGATTGATGGAAAGCATGTTTTAATAAAAGCTCCTCCAAATGCAGGGAGTGAATATTATAATTATAAAGGGCAACATATTATCGTGCTTATGGCTCTTGTTGATGATAAATACTGCTTCTCGTACATTAATGTTGGCTTTAAAGGATCAAATGCAGATGGAGGCGTTTTTCAAAACTGCGAACTATATGAACAACTAGAAAATAATCTACTCCCTGCTGGGTTTGTTATTGTAGGAGATGACGCATTTCCCCTTAAAAGATATTTAATGAAGCCATACCGCCTCTAAGTATACCTGAACAAGTATTTAACTATCGCCTGAGTAGGGCAAGAAGAATATCGGAAAATGCATTTGGCATATTAGTGAGTCGTTTTAGGGTTTTTGAAAGATATTTGGCTGTAAAGTTATCAACAGTAAACAAAATCGTACATGCAGCCTGTTCACTGCACAATTGGTTGACAAAAACAAGTCAACGCTCATATTTGCCCTATGGTAGTGTTGATAACGAAGATATAGAGACTGAGGAGATAATCCCGGGTCAGTGGCGCCGTAAAATCTCCGATCTACGGAATATTGAACGTTATGGGGGCAGAAGGTCAACCGACATGGCCAAAAAAATGAGGGAAAAGTTTAAAGATTACTTCAACAATGAAGGAGCTGTTCCATGGCAGTACAAAAATGTTTTTTAATTATCCTATGTTATAGGTATATATAAATATAAACACTTACCACAGAATCTTCAGTTTTTTTTCCTGATTTTGCAATCTTAATGATTCGGTCAAAGGCATCAAACCATTTTATATTTGGAACATATATATCTTCTGTCCCTGCATCTGATTTAATTGATTTTTTAATTTTAACACATTCTTGCCTGTAGGTACACTGCAAGTTTTTAATTTTTTGTTTAAGTTCACCCAACCCAAATCCACTTCTTCCAAGTTTCAGAATAATATTTTTTTCCGCGGCCATCCTCATGTTTTTATTTCTGTAATTTGGACTACTCAAATTCCACAGAACCTATTCATCTGCATATAGACCAACCAGCATTTCCGTTTCTTCTTCAGTGAATTTTGACATTTTTAAAAATTAAACAAAACAAACTGATTGCAAAATTCACTGCAACTGGACACTACTGGCTACTTGCTTGAAAACGAGTAGAGTGGGGTGTTTATACAGGTAGAGTAGGTAGTATAGTAGAGTGGGGCAGTGATGGGGGTAAGTAGAGTAGAGTCCACTATACTGCGCGCAGTATAGTACTCTACTCTACCGGCTACTCGCTACTCTACTCTACTCGGACAGAGAGAGGGGGTTTCTACGGGTAGAGTTATTCTACTTGCCGCTCTACTCTACTCATTACTCTCCCCGTGTAAACCAGGCATTTGACTTAAAAAGATAATTATATTTTCTAAAAGTATAGTAAAAAATTAGTGTTTCATCAAAGGTTAAAGTGTTTCGTTAAGACATTCGAAGAATTAAAAAAAAAAATAATAGAAAAATATTCCAGAAAAAAATTGTGATCGAGAAATTTAAAAATTAATTAACATCATTTTGAGTTTAAGAGGTTTTTTATGTATATACAAGGATTTATGGATGAAAAAAATTAATTTATTTCTAAAGAATTAACTACTTACGAAAAAGAAAAAAAAAGATACTATGTATTTATGCAATCTTTTACTTTCAATTTGCTATCTTTAATATTACATAGCAAGCAATTTGGCTAATGAAATATCATCACTGTATTCACTAGAATTTACGATTCACATCTCTTCACTATGAAGTGGATATTGTCAAGCAACTTACCAAGGACACACTATTTATCTGTGTTAAAGAAAATGAAAAAGTAGAGTATGTTACGAAGTATTAATCTATCTGTGCTTTATCAAATGTATTTTTATTTTTGATATTTTTTTTATGAATGACTAAAACAAATTAAATATATTTCTAAATGTTTTATTTGATAATATGTAATGCTACAACTACTATAATAAAGTAAGTACTTATTCAAACATAGTTTTCATTTATAAAATGTTTTCATCAAATCCTAACAAAAAAAACTCTACCATTAATTTTGATAAGCTCGTTTATTTTTAAATAATCTTGAGATGCTTGTGAAATATGATTTATTAATTCAAAATATAATGACCAATCTTGAGCTTCAGTTTCTTCACCACCAATGAGTAGTATCGAGAATATGCTACTGACAAAATAAATTCTTCAGGGATTTCCTAATTTTTCCATTTTTTTAAACAGAAATTTCCAAAAGTTTTCTCATGTTGTTTCAGTACTACTGATATATTCTAATCTTGAATATAGTTTTTTAGACTGACAACTTCTGCAAAAAATACATTTTTCTTTAATTTCTTTAGAAATTCCAATATGTCTAGTACTTCAAAATAACGATCACAAGTTTTTGTTGGTATAAATTATAGATTAGTTAGGTGCTGACATTATATCCTTATCTTATTGAATGCACATAACTTGGCGAGTCTCTATATAATCCTTAATTCCCCTCTCCTACTCTTCACATGGATGAGATTTGACCTACCTCAAGGTTATTTTGTTGGAAGGGGTCACTCTGTGTATGTTAGGAGGAATCATATATTAATACTAAAAATTTATTTATTTGTTTATTTTGGGAAGAAGAGTCACTCTGTTTGTGTGAGGAGAAGGAGGTATTCCCACAAACTACCTACTTCAATGCATTAATATCTTCTATAATTAAGCATCTTCATGGACCTAGAAGATTCAAGGAATCATCTATTGCATTTAAAAAGCCATTTTGATGACTTCTCGGATAATTCTTTTCCTGTTGTGTTTGTTCGTAGCTATTTGTCTACAACAATTAAAAAATTGTTTTCTCTGTTAAGGAGGGTAAACTTATATTTTCTTAACCTTACAGATATCCCTATGAGTTTGTCGCTTGGAATTGCCAGGTAGAATGTTGTATGCTCCCTGATTTTAGCTTTATTTTGTTTTTTTTTTATTTGTGTGAGTGATCATCTTATTGTCCCATGTACTTTTTAGGCTGTGGCTATATTGTGTTTTTTTGAAAGATGTCCGATCTAGTGTAATATTTCTTTGAGACAGGGAAGTGTAATTCCAGCTTTGTTTTCCGGTGGTTACTGAAGTTTTGCTTGTGTGCTATTTTAATGTTGTATTGCTTTTTGGATTGTTTGTGCGCTGTACCCAATTTGTTTGTATTTTTGTGATACTATTTATTTATTCTCACCTGTTAGTGTTATTGGTTAAGCGAATAGGCCAATCAGCGACCAACTACCTCTTGAACAACTGATCGGTCACATTAACGGTACAACCACGCATAACTCACTAACTCTCAGTTTACTGTCAACCACTGACCAGCAAGTACTCAAGATACTAAATAAAGCTGATGTTTGAGACCTTCCACTCAAAACAACATTGGTCAACGGATGTGTTCTCGGATCTACAACAAAATACCTTTCTCAGTAGGATCATCATAGAATAATAAAGTCGCTAAAGACGTACGATTTCCACAAAATTATTCATTTTATAAACTAAAATCTGGCTAAAAGGAGATTCCTATAAGTTTGAGCCGCCATAAATAATTTCACCGTGTAATCGACTTGAGACGGCAACTTTTTTCGGTAAAGTTGGTATTTGAACCATCAATTATTGATTTTCCTTGCGTTTTCTTCGAATTTTATAATTTTGTTGTTACTTGCAAACATAAATTTTCAAGTATTTTCGTTCGTGTTTTCTGCTTGAAAACTTCAATATCCTCATTTTAATAATAAGGCAATTTTAAAACAGACTGTTCGTAAAAACATTCAACTTTATTTCTTGTTGTCATTATAAAATTTTATTTATTTTGAATTCCAGATTGATATTTCAAAGCAAATACGATTTGATTTCGCAGCCGGAGGTTTTAAATTAAATTCTAATTTAAATATAGAGACGTCTGATGAAACTAATTCTAGAAAAACATAAGAAACAGTTATTGAGATAATGAGTACTCTCTTGTAAGTTTGTCATGGGACAAATATCGCTAAGTATAGTGTTGGCGAAAAAATCATCCTCAGGGATTTCTGCATATCTTCACGTTTAAGGATCTGTAAATCACGAAAAACGAAGTTTACAATTTTTGACGGTTTGTCTGGCTGTCGGTGTGTTAGATTGAAAATTTTTCCTAGTATTTGATTTAAACAATAAACATAATTACATAGGCCAACAAAAAAAGTATTTGTAAAAACTTTTTAAACTAATACATCTAAGTGTTATGTATTTTTGGGTGCTGAAACCGTATCTGGTATCAGTTTTTTTGTATCACCCACAGTTCTCTCACAATATGACATGGATTAAATTTCAAAATAGGGAAAATTTGATACATAAAAAATATAAACTTAAACCGTACTTTTATTTGATTAGGCTACAATTTTTACTCACGATAACATATTTCACTTCAATGAGAATACTTTAAGTGCTTATTTTTTTGTATTTCCTTTCCCTTTTCTCTGTGAAGTTTCTTGTATAGCTTTTTCTCCGATGTGATGCATTTTGTTGGTCTCTATGCAGTGACCAATAGTAATCACCCATTATGTTGATATTCCACCGTCCCTAGTACCGTTACTCCATCTCCTTTATGTCCTGATAGAACCGTTCCCCCTGCTGTTCAGTCACATTGCTTGAGTTTTTAGGAAAAAAAGTCAAGAAGTGGACTTTAAAGCTCATCAGACAACCCAGATTTTTGCACTTGTCTATCATATTAGCTACGATAAGTTCATAGTTAGGGTCTTTTACATTGCCCAAAAACTTAATCACAATTTCTTTAAATGATATCCTTTTCCTTTGTAATCATCTTTGCGTCAAAGTTGGAATCGAACATGATTTTACGAATATCGGGCCCAACGAAAACCCCTTCTGAAAACTGAGGAAATCTTTTACACCATCTTTAGGCAAGGCTTTCACAAATTGTTTCGTTAAGCCTAACCTGATGTGTAGTGTTGGTAGAAGAATCTTTTTTGGGTCTACTAAAGTTTTATGCAAAATGTTCTTCTCGCCAGGTGTTAAAGTTTTTCTTACGAGCCATTGTTTTTTGGACCAATGTTGATCCCTTGCTCTGCCGTCCCACTCACATATAAAACATGGGAACTTTGTAAATCCCTTTTATTGACCAAGAATCATGGAGACAACTTTAAATCTCCAAATAGCATCCATTCGTGAGCTGGATAGTTAATTTTCTGTAAAATCATGTTAAGATTTTCCTTTCCTTCATATGGACTGAATGAGTAACAGGTAGTGAAGCATAAGTATTTCCGTTGTGTAACAGAACATCTTTTAAACTAGTTTTTGATGAGCCTATAAAAAGCCTCCAATCATCCTTTTTGTACTCAATGCCAAATTCGTTTATTAGACTACCAATATCATGGCAGTAAACCAAATCCTCTTCCTGCTTGAAAAACTGAGCAAACTGTTGATTTCTTGTTCTATAATGGTAAATAGATGTTCCAGATTCCAATAAATGTTTTTCTTTCAGCCTAGAACCAAGCAATTCTGCTTTTTCTTTAGTCAAACCCAAATCTCTCACTAAATCATTTAACTCAGCTTGTGTAAACAACTGTGGTTTTAAATTTTCTAGAGAACATTGAAACTCATCATCATCCGGTCGACTTTTATTAATTTTGGGACTGGACTGTAAAACGTCATCAATAGACTGAGGTGGCTCAGGGACAGGAAGTCCCGGCTCATGTCCTACTAGCCGATTAGCTGAAGTAAAGTTAGTATAGACAATTACTTTCTTATTTTTGAAGTTATATCCAGAAATATCAATGGTGCAAACATAACAATCATTTGAATGATTTTCTTGCTCTCTCCATACCATGGGTACTGCAAATCTAAAAGCTTTCTTTTCTTTCTTATACCATTTCCTAAGATCCTCGACACAAACATAATATATTTTGTGAGGAGCCCAACATTTTTCTTGATTACCGATTTCTGCACCAACATATGCAAAGTATACTTTGTGACTTCTTTTTATGACATGCTAAACTGTCCTCAGTTTGAGGCATCTTTTTCCGTACCCTGTGAGAAGTTGTTTGTCCCACGCTTGAGCGCAATTTTGTAAGGTGTGCTAATTTTGCTTTATTTTTCGCCCCATGTAGACTGCGTCATTTTGTAACATTTTTAAATACTGGACGCCCCAAGCTTGAGCACAATTTTCTTGCAGCCCCGCTTTAATTTCTGATAATGAATTGAGTGAAACCTGATTTTAAAAGAACTAAAGAAATTAAAGAAATACTAGCTCAGTTTTCCTTGGTGGAGAGATATGGGTAAGAGATAATTTTTGTACGTCTTTTTGGAATTTAATTCTATTTTTAAAGAAACCTCAGTTGTACGACTTTTTTTTGGGCACCACTCATTTTAAAATAGAAAGGATTTAACTTCAGCTAAGAAAAATGAGAAAAAACTGAAGTGTTTTATGGATATTACTAAAAAGAAATTAGTCTAGCACAACTGATCCTGAAAAGAAAAATAACTATTCAGTGAGACACTAGCTTTAATCAACAAAAAAAGAATTTATTCATATTTTTTAAAATGAAAATAAAAAGTTCTAACCTTTACAGTTATACCAAAAAATCCTAGCCTAAATAGTAGTTGTTACATTTAAACTTTAAACTTTTACAACCCCCGAAGGCGAGACATCGTGTTTTACACTTCACTTTTTTGTCTGTTATTCATTGCTGTTAATGCACTGCTCTTAAATAAGTCTATTGGAGGGAGTTTTGTTGACTTACTGTTTTTCAGTCCTGCTGTGATGGACTTCGCCCGATTTCACACTTTTTCTTAACACTTAGAAAGCTCACTACAGCTTTTATGGTCGAAACTGGTACTTTTACTTAGCGGCTTCTGAAGAAAATTAGCCTACTTCGGCTAGATGGAAAATAGCCTCTCGGCTAGACGGTACTGCCTGGTCTGCGGCTCGATCGAAAAAAGCCCCGCTGGTAGTTTCTCAGGCCCTTAAATAATCGTGCGATTTTTACCGGTAATATCCGGACGCTCCAATCAAAACTCCGGGTCAAACATTTCGCCAATCGCGGCCTGGCGGTAGGTTCGATCAGCAACCCGCACCACACAGTATATACTGAATGTCCTGAAACTTTTGTTTAATATACCGGTCGATATTTTAAAATAAAAATAAATACAATTTGAAGTGAAGAATCAGTAACATTGCATGGTCTTAAAATCCAGGAAAAAATGAATGTTACATTTACCCCCTTCCAAAAAGAAATAGACTACACTAGTCTATTAAACTAAGGCTACTGATGAAAAGGTACAAAGTGGTACACTATCACTTAATACTAAGGTCAGAACTTAAAACAAAATTACAAACTTCGGTCCTTACTACTAGACTTAATTCTATTAAGCACTAATATTAAGTACAATGACAACCAAATGAAAATTTTTGCATGTACACAAGAATCTTATAACTTGACTTAACTTAATTAAGCACTAAGGTTAAGTACATCAAAAAGCAAATAAAAATCCTTGCATGAACATAAGAAATACCTGTTCAAAGTAACAATCGCGGTCTTCTTATATAAAAGAATCAGCTCTGTTATTGTTACCAAAACAAAAAAATAACTGTCTAGACTTGTCTAAATCAAAAAAAAAGTGAACTGAAATAAAATATGAACACCCCCCTTAAAATCTTTTAAGGATTGTCTGAAAATTTTTTATTTCAGCAAAAGAAATTTATAAAATTCTTAAATAAAGAAAAAAAATAAAAAAATGATTCTAGTGCAAACACTTACACTAAAAAGAAAAAGTCTTGTCAGACCATTTAGCACTAGGCCAAAAAAAAAAAATATCTGGATAAATATCCAGACAAACGCTCGGGAAAAATCGCTATCCATGCTCTAGCTCATCGCTAAGAGAACATTCTAAATCTAGTATCACTACTAGTCGCACTCAGAAAATAATCGCACTCTATATCGCAATGTCGACGTCCTAAGACATCTAGACATGCTAAAATCGCTAGGGAAAACGCTCTGGTTGATCGCCAGAAAACACGTCAGCTTATCGCCAACAAAACACTCTGGTATATCGCCAGAAAAAAAAACTCGGCTCCTCGCCAAGAAAACACTCTGGTATATCACCAGAAAAAGCTCGGCTCCTCGCCAAGAAAACACTCTGTAAATAGTCCTCGACTACACAAAGTCTGCGTTCTAAAAGAACAAACTCGCCATGATCATAGTGAGCAGCTATAAAAGCTAACTAAATCACTATAAGCGCAGTGAATAGCTACAAAAGCTAAAATTCACTCTTAACACAGTGAATAGCTATAAAAGCTAAAATTCACTCTAAACACCGTGAATAGCTATAAAAGCTAAAATTCACTAAACTGAATGATCCTGCTTCAAAAAGCAATGTTCACTAAGAACAGAATGATTAGTCCGCGCGCAACTAACATTCTAGGAAACATTCCCAACATAACTATATGAGACAGCAAGTCTCGAAATAGGACCTCCCTAAAGTCATAATCCTATATAGGAGTCCATAAGCAAAACGACTCAAAATCTCGCATTTTGAGCACATGCCCTCAGGCAACCAACATACACCGAAATATATACAGAAATATGTACAGTAATATATACAGAAATATATACAGGAGTTCAAATCCCTAACTCTAGGTGATGATTACTCCATACTGAGCTTGGTGAAAGCTCTTAGCAAAGCTAATCAAATCTTCGGCACATCGCACCAAAGTGACAAATCTGCCTAGAAACATGAGCCAGAAAAAAAACGCTCTCCGTCATTCTTCAGGGTGGCTACACAGAGAAATAAAACTTAACCAGCATTGCGCCTCTTCAAGTTGCATGAAGAACCCTCGTGTACTGGTCTCGCCCTAGAACAACAACGAAAAACATTCAATCCATCCCACATAACAGGAGACAAACACTTCACCACGATATACTGAAAGGTGGAGACAAAAAAATACAGAATTGGTGACCCTGGAGTCCACCAACAAAAGGGAGTAGATTATAGCATCCACTAAACTAAAACGGTGTCTACCACACCACCATAAGTCAAAAAAAATTAATCAATAGGGTGTTCCGAAATACACTACTGCCAACAGCCTGTCACCACTAATAGGCTAATTGGAGCTGAGGTCGACTACAGTAGTTAGGCTCTCCTTTGGTTCAAATAGAAATAACCATTGGGTAACAAAACCCCTAAAGGTCCCAAAGGTCAAACGTTCACCCCCCATAGACTACCCTTCCAATCAGTCTGTTCCTCAGGAAGACTAACTCCCTGCCAAACGTCGTAACGGCATCTGTTAGCACCCGGTGCATCACAGCCTGTAAAAACAGATAACTCATGGGATACAACCTAAAAGGTTTACAAGGTTGACTTAACCAAGCTTCTAACGAAATTTTAAAAAAACGAAAATGAGCTTAAAAAGGCTACATGAAACAAAAATTGCTCAATTTTCCGGTGGCAACGCAACAAAACTTTTGAAGACGACAAGAGCTTTCCCAGCTTAATCAGAAACAAGAAGAAAACATCGTTGACAGCTAAAATATTCGATCATGGTGTTAATCGTCTCCCTAAACAATAGCCTCTAGAAGAAACTGCTACAGGTATCAGGCATAACCGTTTTCTGTCAGCCCAAACTTCTAGATTACCTCTTGGAAATCTAAAAATTCGGTTAGGAATCTTCCTTCACTGCGCTTAGCCTCTCTTGACAAGGTTCTCATCTCGGTATCAGATTTTGATCATTTCTTTGTGAAACGACTGTCTTACTCTGCTCTCATCTCCTGTAAATGATCAGCCTTTAGTTCTCCTGCAGAACTTCAATTTTCTATCAATCTGATAGTAAACCGAAAAAACTCATCAGACGCCTATGAGCCTATGCAAAAAAAATTTTAAAAAAATTTGTGACTCAAAGGTAACGTTTAAACGGCTCTGAAAAAAATAGAAAATACCCTTAGTTTGTCAATTCAGAAGAAGATCTAAATCAAAATAATCCAAGTCTTAGACTTACTGGATAAACCAAAATCAATTTACTCTTGATTGCACCCAAAATATACCACTAAGGTAATAAAAAACACCCTCTCGGGTAGCAAACTTTGAAATTGCTCTTATTACATTTTGACTCTACATCATACAACACGAGCTTCATCCTGCGCTTGTCCTAACTCAAGATCACCTTGGATTGCCTCTAATCAGAATTTCGCTTCCAAGTGTCAAGAACTGGATATTATTTGGGGTCATAAGCAAATCAAATCCCGCGACCACCGACATACCAGTCTTATGATATATCCTGAGTGTGACTCTTTCGCAAGCTCGCAACAGCTGAGTCGATGCTAAACATCAACTACAATCAACCTAGGTTTGGGATATGGCCAATACCCAAAACCTTAGCAAAAACTATAAAAGTAAGCTATCCTCAGCTCAACTTTTATAACAGTCAAAAAAGACGAGGTCGTCACCTCTACAGAGCAACATCAAAAAAAATAAACTAAAGCAATTAAGATAGTGTAAATATAAATTATTCTTCTTCTGACAAACTTTCATTAGGGTTAGGTTCATTGAATGGTTTTAAGTCTTTAATATGCCATCGTCCTATTTTAGTCCCATCTAAATTAACTAAACCATAAACTAAGTCTGAAATCTTTTCTCTAATCACGCAATGCACATACTTAGGTACCAACTTAGATGTGAATTTTTCCGCTGCACTGGAAAGAATTTTATTTTTTCGCCAAACGTGATCACCTATATTAAAGGCAAAATCCCTTTTCCTAAGGTTGTAAGACTTACTGTTCCGTTCATAAGCCTTATGTAACCTACTACGCACGTCGGTGAAAATATCTTTTAAACCCTTTAAATTTTCGGCGTACTCACCCCTGTTACCCGGAATTATTTCGCTGTCAATATTGACATCCAAATCTAAATTTTTATAATACGATCCAGATAGAGGTATATGTCTGCCGTAAACTAAGAAAGACGGTGTGAACCCTGTTACTTCGTGTCTTGCCGTATTTATCGCTTGTTGGATTTTGGAAATATTGTCATCCCAAGTGTCATGTGAATCCACGTAACTTCTTAAAGCGGTCCCGACTGTTCGGTTATTACGTTCCACAAAATTACATTGGGGAGAGTACACGGGATTAAAACGGATGTTAAAACCATAAGTTTCACTTAAGCTCTTAAAACTTTTAGAGGTAAACTGAGTACCGTTATCGCATATTAAGAGCGATGGAACACCGTGGATTAGAAAGACATTATTTTCCAAAATTCTCTCTATATATCCAGCTTTAGAGCTTTTCAAAGGAAATAGCATGGTATACTTTGTAAACCAGCAAGAAACCACGAGAAGCCATTTATTTCCCTTTTTTGAACGTGGAAATGGGCCTACTAGATCAGCTGCTATGACTTGAAAAGGGTAATTAACCGTTTTCTCTTTTCCCATCAGTCCCATAGGTAGTGTATTTGGAGATTTCTGCGCTCCGCATACTTCACAAGTCCTCACAAACTTTAAGATATCAAAACGCATTTTGGCCAAATTAAATTAAATGTATGTTGTCTCAGCCTAATCGCCCAACGCGCTAGTTTGCCACTAGGGTTTTTAATAGAATTAAGCCACAATAGACTATAATGATCTGTTATGACCGTGAAAGGAACACCTTCTATGTAAGGTCGAAACTTTTCGATGTTAAAGAGTACTGCTAAACATTCTTTTTCAACAACCGAATAGTTACGTTCAGCCTTTGATAAAGTTCTACTGGCATACGCTATCACTCTTTCCTCACCATTGATTTTCTGTGTTAGGACGCCCCCTAAACCGGTATTAGAAGCATCGCTAGAAATATAAAACTGTTGGGAAAAATCTGGTTGGGATAAAATTGGAGCTGAAACCAATAGCTCTTTAATCTTTATAAAAGATTCTTCGGCTGCCTTTGTCCAATCTATCGATTGTCCTTTTTTTTCGTCCTTTCAAAAGATCATTAATAGGCGACAACAAGGTAGAAAAATTCTCAATGAAACGTCTGTACCATGAACACATTCCTACGAAACGCTTGACTTCCGTAGTATTAGTAGGTCTCGCATAATTAACCATACTTGCTACTTTATCCGGATCGGTACGCAAGGAATTTGAGCCTACAATATAGCCTAAAAACTTTAGAGAAGTTTTGAAAAAATCACATTTGCTCAAATTTATCGTCAGTCCGGCCTCTTTCAATTTATGTTTTACTTCCTTAAGTAAGCGAATATGCGATTCGAAGTCTTCCGATGTTACTAAAATATCATCGAGATAGGTAAAAATATGTGGCTCATATTTCGGACCAAATATAGCGTCCACTAAACGTTGCTGAGTTTGAGCAGTGTTCTTTAGACCAAACGGCATAGTGACGAACTGAAATAGACCTCGGCCTACTACTGCAAAAGCGGTCTTTTCCTTAGAGGATTTGTCTAAAGGAATTTGCCAGAAAGCCTTTCTAAGGTCTATCGAAGATACATACTTAGCATTCCTGAGTGATGTCAAAATTCTGTCGATGTTCGGTAATGGGTAGTTATCAAATTTGCTGACCTCGTTGAGCTTTCTTCCGTCAAAGCACAGACGATACTGTCCATCGGCCTTTTTCACCAATAAGATTGGAGAACACCAAGGACTGTTTGATTCTTCAATCACTCCGAGTTTCAACATTTCGTCTAACTCTTTATTTAATACTTTTGACATGTACGGAGACATGGCGAAGGGCCTTGTCTTTACAGGACTGGCATCAGCCGTATCTACAGACATCTTGATTTTATTCGTTCGGCCTAACCTATCTTTACTACTTATTTCATTGAAAGAGCTTATTACTTTTTCTGCTTTTAAGCGTTCCGTCCGCGAGAGATCATCTAAGGTACATAGACGCGAGAAAAGGTTTTCAAAAGAACTTTCTGAATAACAATCTTTAAAACTTGTTTGAGAATTGACTTCTAGGGACTGTGGATACCACGAATTATTTTTAAAATTTACTAAAATTCCGAATTTTTGTGCAAAATCACATCCTAGAACCAAAGTATGTGATAGAGAAGGTACTACTAGAGCAGAGATTACTAAACAATGACCATTGCAGACTAGCGGCAACTCAACCGTACCTAAAACTTTTAGACGGCTGCCATCTGCAGTGGTAACACTTCTATTTTTGACGTGGCATATTTTTATACTTAAACGACTTAAAATCTTAATACCATTCTGACCTACAACGGAGGCATTTGCACCAGAGTCAAATAAAGCCGAAAAATGGACACCTAATAGATTTATCTTGATATGCGGTCTGTTATCTAAATATTTATGCACGAATAAAGGAGACATGTGACCATTTGGAGAAGCAGGAGTTTTAACTTGAGAAGGATAATTTTTATTAGACTTAAAAAAATCAGAAACTTTTTGTAACCATTTAGTCCAATCCGATCTACTGGAATATTTTTGTTCGACCGTGTTTCTAGAACGTCTTGGATTAGGGGCTTTACTGCGAACATGAGCTTGTGACTTAGCCGAATGATTAGAGGCTTTTTTGTTGGACTTAGGATATCCGCCTCGGTAATATACCGTCCTTACTCGTTTTTTGTACATTTGGGGCATGATGTTAGTCTCACACCTGTTGTTCCACATTTGAAACAAAATACCCTCTTTGGTGCTGTACAATTCTGGTAAGTGTGATTCGGGCCTGTGCAATTCCAACACGTGAAAATTGCCTTAGGTGAAACCGGCTTGTCGTTCACTTTAGCTGCAGTGTCGCTAATTTTAGAGTCATTATCTTTTCCTTTACCCGTTTTCTGGTTACTCCTAGGGTTCCGATTTACATTCCCAACTTTATTTGTCGAGACTCCACTTCGGCCATTTGGATTATACCTTACCTGATGTATATTAGTTTCGCTTTTTGGTCTGCTCTTTTCTAACAAATAATCGGACTCTTCAAGTTTTCTACATAACCCGGCGAGTTCGGCTACCGAATTTATATCTAGTAGAGCTAACCGATTGACGAAACTAGGCAGAATATTCCTACGTATAAATTTAACTTTGGTACATTCCAAAGGCTTGATGGATAACCTACCAAATAAAGATTCCATGTGGGCAATAAAAATCACAGTGGACTCATCCTTCTTTTGTCGCCTCCTCTTTATTTCTGACCACAATTCTTCATCATCGTCACAGTGCAAGAAGTCCTTCTTTAGCCTATCTACCAAGGAATGCCAGTCGTTGACACTTGATTTTATGCTTCTATACCAAATGAAGGCATCGCCAGTGAAAAATTCAACAGCAGAGCTGAAAAGTTCATCTTCCGATACTTTCCTACCTTGAGCTATTTCAGTCAGCCTCTCCAAAAAAGGATAGAGTCTCTTTGAGTCTCCATTAAATTTCAATTGCCATTCGCTGACAGGAATATTTCTGGCTGCGCAATTCACGATTGGAGCTGGTACGTTTATGACTGGGGTTGTAATAGGCAGCTGTGGTAACTCATGGCCAGGAGCTATCTTTTCTGCAAGATTTGCTTCCATGAGCACACACGTAGCTATCGTTTCCTGAACATATTTGGAAAGCTTCGACGCTTCCTCTTCGTCATCCGGCATGGGAATTCTTTGTACGCGACCCGCTACATGCGATAAACGTGATTTAACCCGGTGTACAAGTGAATCATTTGGATCACCGTCATAACTATCGATTAAGTTTTGGATTGAATTTAAACTCTTTTCGATACCAGCCGTTTCTTCTGTAAAAGACAGGGTGTCATCCCCTATTTTTATCGTTTTTCCCGGCTCATTAATTTCTTTACTTAAGATCCTCGTTAGAATCTTTCTTTTATCTGCGACCGGACGTTCTGAGAAAGTACGACGGATTTTTAGTTCATAGTCTAATTCATATTCCAATAGGTGATTGACTTTAAAATTGAAGGCTTCCATGATAAATGAATACTATAAAATTTAAAAGAATTGTTTAAAAAGCCGTGAAAATATTTCTCCTGTGCTCCCAATAGTCAAAAAAAATAACAAAATCTGTAAAGGCACTTAAAATATGTAAACTTCTTTACCAAACTTTAAAAAAAATCTTCAACAATTTCAAAAAAAATTTCTAAGTATTGCCTCGTATTAAAATCCTTTTATCAAGATATCTTAAGAATTTCCTATAAAAAAAATCTCTAAATAACGTTTCGTATATCAGCAAAGTATTTTTAATATTCATGCAAAATATAGGTGAGAAAAAAGAACAGTTTTTTGTTCGGTTATCCGCAAAATAAATCACAATGCAAAATTAAAGTCGACCAACACATCTGCTAATCTGAATTATAAAGTCAGCTTTTAAGAAAAAAGTAGGAATCTCTTATCTTAGAGTCAACAACAAAATTCAAATATCTATTTCAGATAAATTGAAATAAAAAAATTCTACAAATTCCCTGCTTTTGTCTTACTACTATAGTGTAGTTTCGTTTAATAAATATTATTAAATAAAAATATCTGCAAAGTTAGAGCTTTTATTTTGTTCGAAAGCTAGTACACTGAACCCTTTTTTTAAAAAATAAAATTCCAAAAGCCCCGCGTTGACAGCGCTATTTTTATGTGACTTCTTTTTATGACATGCTAAACTGTCCTCAGTTTGAGGCATCTTTTTCCGTACCCTGTGAGAAGTTGTTTGTCCCACGCTTGAGCGCAATTTTGTAAGGTGTGCTAATTTTGCTTTATTTTTCGCCCCATGTAGACTGCGTCATTTTGTAACATTTTTAAATACTGGACGCCCCAAGCTTGAGCACAATTTTCTTGCAGCCCCGCTTTAATTTCTGATAATGAATTGAGTGAAACCTGATTTTAAAAGAACTAAAGAAATTAAAGAAATACTAGCTCAGTTTTCCTTGGTGGAGAGATATGGGTAAGAGATAATTTTTGTACGTCTTTTTGGAATTTAATTCTATTTTTAAAGAAACCTCAGTTGTACGACTTTTTTTTGGGCACCACTCATTTTAAAATAGAAAGGATTTAACTTCAGCTAAGAAAAATGAGAAAAAACTGAAGTGTTTTATGGATATTACTAAAAAGAAATTAGTCTAGCACAACTGATCCTGAAAAGAAAAATAACTATTCAGTGAGACACTAGCTTTAATCAACAAAAAAAGAATTTATTCATATTTTTAAAATGAAAATAAAAAGTTCTAACCTTTACAGTTATACCAAAAAATCCTAGCCTAAATAGTAGTTGTTACATTTAAACTTTAAACTTTTACAACCCCCGAAGGCGAGACATCGTGTTTTACACTTCACTTTTTTGTCTGTTATTCATTGCTGTTAATGCACTGCTCTTAAATAAGTCTATTGGAGGGAGTTTTGTTGACTTACTGTTTTTCAGTCCTGCTGTGATGGACTTCGCCCGATTTCACACTTTTTCTTAACACTTAGAAAGCTCACTACAGCTTTTATGGTCGAAACTGGTACTTTTACTTAGCGGCTTCTGAAGAAAATTAGCCTACTTCGGCTAGATGGAAAATAGCCTCTCGGCTAGACGGTACTGCCTGGTCTGCGGCTCGATCGAAAAAAGCCCCGCTGGTAGTTTCTCAGGCCCTTAAATAATCGTGCGATTTTTACCGGTAATATCCGGACGCTCCAATCAAAACTCCGGGTCAAACATTTCGCCAATCGCGGCCTGGCGGTAGGTTCGATCAGCAACCCGCACCACACAGTATATACTGAATGTCCTGAAACTTTTGTTTAATATACCGGTCGATATTTTAAAATAAAAATAAATACAATTTGAAGTGAAGAATCAGTAACATTGCATGGTCTTAAAATCCAGGAAAAAATGAATGTTACAACTTTTTTACAAAGTCAGTAATGTTTCTTTGATGTTTTTTAACTACAAACTCACCACATATATAACAAAAAGTGTTGGGAGAGTTTTTACAACCACTATTAGCCATACTTTAAGTGTGAATTAAAACACATGGGTTAAACACTGCAATGTGAGGTTATATTAACTGGAAGAAAACAAACAGCTGTGACATTTATCGGCACTGCCAACTTAATAACATTTGATTTTACTGCCAACCTTATAAAATTCTGATTTTATTGCCAACCTAATAACATTCGAATGATAAAAAATACACTTTTCACATTTTGAATATTAAATTGTGAAAAAACTTTTTTTTTATTATTATTTTCGGATTCAGCACACCAAAAAACATAGGAATCAGGTAAAATTATTAAAAAAGTTTTTTCATCGTTGGCCTGTGTTATTTATACTCAAACATGCAAGGAGTTAAAAGGTGAAAAAGAGGGTTTAAGAGGGGTTGTTTCCAATATATAGTGTTATACCTCCTGTTTAGACACCTTGAAAATGAGGAATTTGCAAACTGTTATTTTTTCATTATTCCCAATTTTAACAGAAATAGTATATGGACAGAAATGTCAGGTTTCAGTTACAAATATCTCCGAATTCCTTTCTCTGCTCCATCATCAAATTATTAACAATACTGAATTGCAAAGCGTGGAAGTTAGTTTTAAGTGTGAGAATATCAAACAGTATTTATTTTGAGAACTGCATGTTCGCGCTGAGAATACTAAAGTACTGAGAATTTTAAAGTTTAAAGATTTTCTCTTTTTCTATTACAGTAATAAAAAATCTAGAGGAACGATTTTACACGCTTTACTTTTACAAATAAAAATAATAAGTATATTAATAGTTAATACATAAAATATAAAAAATAATGATTCTGACAATTAAAACATATTGAAATAAAACAAAAAAGGCAGTAAGAAAATAGTCGGTATAATATGTGAGTGAGTGTATTAATAATTAATTATTCTTCCAATCTAATCCTGCGAAGATAATTTTTAAATTTCATTTTAAAAGTAACAATAAAATTTTTAGAGTAAATGATATACGGTTATAAAGTATTTTGGTCTAGCTACTTAAAACACATTTTTTTTTGCAAAATTCGACTTTATTCATCAATATACTCTCCTTTAAGAGCGATACAATCAGTACAATGCTTTTCTAACATTTCTACACCTTTCTTGTAGAAGATTTTATCTTTGCCTTCAAAATAGGCCTCAGTTTCGGCGATAATTTCTTCATTGGAGCCAAATCTCTTTCTCGCGAGCATTTTTTTGAGGTTTGCGAATAGATAATAGTCGCTGGGGGCCAAATCTGAAGAATACGGTGAATGAGGAAGCAATTCGAGCTTCAATTCATGCAATTTTGCCATCGTAAACATTGACTTGTGACACGGTGCATTGTCTTGATGAAAGAGCACTTTTTTATTGTTCAGCCGTTGAGGTAATGAGCGGTATGGTGGATTGTGCCGTGTTTTGGCTGAAAGGGATAATGTTCAGTTCGGTACTTTTAGCTCTGATTATCTCGAGGATAACTTTCTAGTCCGATTTGCCCAATGTGGATATTAGGCTGAATGGTCGATAGCTGTCGACCTAGTGAGAAGGAGTGCCAGGTTTCGGAATTATCACAATTCCAGCTTTCTTACAGGAAAGAGGGAAATAACTTAGTAGAAAGCTGTTTACTACGCTGACCCCGAAATACCATTAAAATCTATTCTCCAATTTTACAAAGTGCTTCGGTAGTATATTTTTTGCTTTACTATTTCTACAGAAATCGTGCCATTTATGCTCAACATCTATCTTAGTAGTAGTACTATTATATATTCTAAACTTCAGTAGAGTATTGAAATTATGTCAAATCCTTTCGAACCTTTTTTTATTACACATCCGGTTTTAAAATCCCGAATTTTTACGCGTTTAATTAAACCTTCGGGATTTTAAAGGCTGTTAATGTCAATTGCAGGTTTGCTCCGTTGTTTTCAACCGAGAGAATATTACGTGTGTGTTCGCTTTATAATAGGACTTCAGTCTGACGGCTTTTCGAGTATTTTAAAACTCGTGTCTCTTGACATTCAACCTAAATACGTGTGCTCTGTTCGTAGTTAAACAAGAAATAACTATCGTAATATTTCAGTATTTAAGGAAGACTTTTTATTAATGAACAACATAAAATGTATTCAAGTTTTTTGTAATTACGATATTATTAATAAGGATTTAGTTTCTTTTTAAGATTGAACAGGTTGATGTCGAAAACTGAAAGATTTACTTTTGATTGTCTAGATGGCATTCTTGTGGCTATGTATCTTATGTGAGCTTTTGCTCATCAAAATAACACATTTAAATAGAGGTGACCTACCTCGCGTTAAAGCGACTAATTTTTGATGTTATCGCGAGACTCACCTCAGTTGCTAGTTGGATTTAGCAAAAATTACAACCAGTTAAAGAAAAATGAAGTATAATTACATAAAAACAATCGTATTAGCAGCAAAAAAAGTATAGAATTTTATGGAATTCGAGCCATAATAACTATCATAAGCGTTTACTAGTTTATAGAAGGTGTACCCATATTGCGATGGATTTCAGAGAAATGGGTAAGATTTCAGATTATTATAATTTTTTTCTAAATTACACAGGTGTACAAGTATGAAATGCGGATTTTTTTTCTAAAAAAACATGTTAAATTAGGAAGAATGATAAAAAGTGCTTTATTCAAAGTATGCTCCATCGCTTGTTATTTATTTTTTTTGCCATCTTTCGAGCAATTTGTGAATACCACGCCCGTAAAAATCTTCCCCTTTTGCTGCGAACCATTCATCGAGCCATTTTTTCACATCTTCGTACGAACCAAAGCGCTGCTCAGCAAGTGCGTGACCCATCGATATAAACAAGTGGTAATCGGAAGGAGCCAAGTCTGGTGAGTAAGCCGCATGGGGTAAAACTTCCCAGCTGAGTGCTTCCAACGTGTCGCGAACTGGTTTTGCCGTATGTGATGGAGCATTGTCATGAAGAAAAAATGACTTTGTGTTGCCTCTTTCGGTATTCTGGCCTTTCTTAAGGCAGTGAACGGTTCAAATCGGTCAATTGTTGTTGATAACGTTTAGTATTAACCGTTTCCCCAGGTTTTAACAGCTCATAATAGACCACGCCCTTCCGGTCCCACCAAACACAGGGCATCGTCTTTCTGTCAAAGCGATTCGGTCTTGCGGTCGATGTGTGGTGCTCCTGGGTCTACCCTGTAACTATACGATGCAAAAACGACTTCCTTTTGTACCGAGCGAGCAAAATGTCACACGTGTTTTTTCGTTTTTCCATTTGCCTGTCGTTCAACTCATGTGGTACCCATCTACCGGTCTTCTGAATCTTTCCCATCTTTCGTAGCCGATTGGAAACCCGCATTTCATACTTGTACACCTGGTAATATCACAAATATGCGTATTTCAAATTATCCGATTATAATTTAACCCACTTTTTGTTACACTATAGAGCTATAGGTGGAACACAAATATCTCTGATCATAATACAGAGCCATAATATCCTAATCTCAGTCAATAAATTTGAAAACTTCATCAATTCTTGTATATTAAAAATGCAATGCCTCATTCCAAAAGACCTGTATTTATTATTTATTATTATGACACTTTTGTACTGTTCGTAAATTAATTAGAGAAAATATTCAACAACAATAAAAAAAAAACATAAATCTTTTAAAGTCTGTTTAAAAAATTTACTGTCAAAATTCTAAAAATCAAGATATTGGGTGTGTGAATTAATTTTGTGGGATTTTTCGGTATAAATATTGCTTGATTGCGAAAAAAGTGGTTACAAATTGATCGTTCATAGTACAGTCCATCGCTAGCCACTACTTTCTCCCATCTTTGAGGCAGCATATGAATACAACGTTGAAGGAACGACTCATCTTTTGAGGCTATGCACGAATTGACCCATTTTTTGGTATCCTAATAAGAATGACAGGCAGTGCGTCATTGATCGGAACAAGTGATAATCAGAAAGAGAAATGTTTGGTAACTACGGCGGTTGAGGTAGGATATTCCATCAAAGCGTTTCTAACGTTTCCTTGACGGATTTTGCAACATGCGGCCGAGCGTTGTAATGTTAAAAAATAACTTTTTCTTGTCTTTTGGCATATTGCGGTCGTTTTTCCTCGCACGGTCGCCTCAATTGCATCAGTTGTCGATAACGTTCCCTAGTAATAGTTTCGTTGAGTTAGAGCAGCTCATAATATATTACACCCAGCTGATCCCACCAGATACGCAGCATAAGCTTAGAGCCATGAATATTTGGCTTTGGCAAGGATGTTGATGGTTCACTGGGCTTCACCCATAATTTTTTGTGCTTTGAATTATCGTAGCGTACCCATTTTTTATTATCAGTTACGATACGATGCAAAAAACTTTTTCGATTGTGTCTTTGAAGCAGTTGTTTAAAGTGAAAAATCGCCTTTTAACTTTCACACGGCACAGAGTTGTGCGGTCAACTCTTAATGATTTTACTACTTCTTTTTTCATTTGGCACGGGTCTTCATCGAGTAATTCCTTCAATTCTTCTTCTTTAACTTTTTCGGCTGGCATGGACGTTTTTTATCTTCCGTATCGAAATCGCCACTTTTAAAGCATCGAAACTAGTACTGACATACTTTTATCGATGGAATATAATCACCATAGATTTCCGATCGCAATCGATGACTTTCAGCAATGCTTTTCTTCGAATTAAACAAGAAAAGTAACACTTCCCGCAAATGAAGTTTTATTGGCACGTAATTCGACATATTCAATGCTAAAAAAAAATGTTGTTTAGAGTTTGGTAAAATAACATGTACTAAAAATTAATGGTACTTCACAATGAATATAGCAACAATATGCCCCGATGTGATATAATACAAGTTACGCCCTCTCTTAGAAGTTCCTCAAAATTAATTAACACTCCTAATAATTTTATTTATTGTGTAGTTTCACTTATTCCTTGTTTGCTCTCCATGCATGTGTGGCAAATCGTGATGGCTAACCAGACAGTACCTTCTTATAACGAAGTTAGCCAAAATATTTAGTTAAAATCTACTTCTTTTAATAGAGTGCTCTCTTTATTATAATAATATTTTTGTTATCATGTGTTGGAAAAAAACAATCTTTTGTGGGTATTGAAATCTAAGAAGTAAAATATTTATACTTTTATTATCAATAATATCTGAAATCTTTAAGTTCTTTTAGTGAAATTTATCATAGTCTTTAATTAAGCGTATCTCTTCTCATGTAAATATAATACCTTTTAAATAAAACCTTCGTTTAAGAAATTATTCTCTTTTTCTATTCGAAGCATTGTTTTTTTTATCGAAAACAAATTGTTTACATGTGTAAATTTTAGACCAATATATATTTCAATATATTACAGCCTGTAAAAATAAAATTACTCGATTCATAATTTTCTTTAAAACCAAAAATATTTGAACTCTATTATAGACATGGTGGGTGGACTGAGCTTTCCGTATTCCGCAGTGAAGTAAATACGGACACAAAAGTTTGAGAGAGAAAAAGCGAATGTACGAGTACTGCGCCTTGGATATTACGTTATTACAGGTCTACAGAAAAGGGACAGATATTCGCCGCACAGTCGCTTTGTCTCTCTCTAGAGAGTGGTCAGTTTTGTGGGGCTAATGTTCAGTCCATCCTCCATGTATATGGAACTCTATTAAGTATTAGCATTTTTTAAATATTTTGCTAGATGTAAATTATTATTGGACAATAAATATTAACAAAGCTGTTCTGGATAATTTTAACAATACATTTTTTGACCAACTACGTAAGACGTTACAACGTTTGCATTACTCGCACCTCGGGCATCGTCCGTACCCCCGCACATCTTACGTCGTTCGCGATCAAATGCTCACGTAGCAGACAGTGAAAAATATTTATTCATCGGCACGGTGCAAAGGGTACGCAGGTTTTTCCACCTATAGTGACAAAATTTATGTAATTTAGGCGCTTCTTCCCCAACTGATAGAACACTTACTGTTAAAACGAGTTCATAGTCAGAAGAGCCTAACAGAGGATTTATGGTAACAGTTTAAATCTCCGAATTAGTACTGAAAACAAAAATTGTGCCAAAAGATTAGATTGGAAGCCATTACGATCGTTGTTCTGTATTGGTTAATAATTAAGTTAAGGAAGTTAACAACTAATTATAAATGGTTCGGCTTCACTTTCTTGTTCGCCGTTGGTACTTAAATGCTTAAGTCAGTGACCTAAAGTAAGTGCCACTAGGTTGTAAATAAAGGCAGCAGATCAACTTTGTAGTTTGTTAAGTTGTTATTTTTAACCAAATAATATAAAAGCATCTGGGATCTAGTCTCCTCTCATTGGCAAAAGAGACCGTTTCGGGCAAATTTTCAAAGTTAGGTCCAAAATTGTAAACATGATGGAAACAATAGCTGGTCGCTAAGCTAATTCTGATTTATCAAAGAGCAAATATATGAGGGTTATTTGATTGCTGTTCTTGATGCACTAAATTTATATTCGAGATTACACCTTGGAACTTGCAAGAATTTAGTTTAAAATTTCGATCCCTGATCATGGCGTCCCTGAACCAACCTTCACGTAGATATCAGAAGTAGGAACCATTTTAAGTATCTCAGGTACCAACTATGTCTTTGGATCCCTGCATCACATTTTTTTCAACTCCTAGGCCTCTTTTTATTCACCAAACTAAAAAAAGTATTTAATGATTTCATTGTGATATTTAGCGTTGTCGCCCACAAAATAATTCCATTTCTTCAACGTTAACATACCAGCATTTTTTAAATATTTATCTGTAAATAACTATTAAACTTAATTGCATTTACACAATACATTTTCCTCATGTCTCCCAATAGACACATATTGTTATGAAAACGACTTTTTTCCACAAACACAAACGAGCTTAACATTCAGATAAAATACGCTTTTACATTTCCATCTCGCCACAAAAGGGCCATTTTAAAAGCGCACATTTTATGTTCTTAGTGTGAAACAACGGTACAGCAAACCTCTAATTGGCTTTAATGACTTTAAGAGTCCCAAAGGGTTAATTAAACAGGTTAGACTTATGAGAAGGAACGGAAAGAATATTGACACGATGACATTTTTTACAGAATATCTGTGTACATAAGGAGGACGATATAGAAACCAATGACTCATATAGTTAAAAATACAACTCTACAAACCAACAAAGTTATAGAAAAGGCTATCAATTAATATCTTTTAAAATATTTGGAAGGACTTAATGTTATTACCGTCTACCTACATAATTTTGGTAAAAAAAAATGAACAGCTTAATTAATGGAACTTTAAAATAACAGAATTGAACATTATAGAGATTATAGGGCACCTATACTTGATATCTAAGGAATGTACAAGTAGATGACATCACGAATTTTGGTCTAAACTCCCTTACTTTAGTTTTTATTTAGTCCCTTCCAAAAAATAACTTGATGTAAAAAATCTGTTAGTGTCCTCCCTCTTTCGTTTCAATCTCCTAGCTCATGATGACCTATTGCAGTTTCCCCTTTGTTTTCTCTGCTTTCTATCTTGGCATTGAAGTCACTGATCAACATAGTAAAATGCGCTTTTCCGTCTTGTAGAGCAGTGGAAATTTCTTCATAATATGTTTCTATTTCATGCTCTGAGTGGGTGCTCGGCCTGAACAACTTTTAGAGAGTATCTCTGATTTGGATTATCAGATATATTACTCTCTGATTAACACTATTGATTTCAATAATTTGGTCAACATGCTTCGTATTTACCAAGAAGCCGACTCATCTAATCAAAGTTTCTTAGCCTGCAAAATACAGTTTCCGGAGTTCAATATGATTTGGTCCTCTCTAGTTCTACGGACTTCACTTAGACCTATTATATCCCATTTAATTCGTAACACTCCTAGAAAGTACTCTAAAATCAATAAACTTGGAAAGAATGGGACTTAACATTGACGGGATTTGACGACGACATTGTTTTAATAACAGACAAAATACAAGAAGCACAAACACATGCTTCAGGAAAAGTTGGTCGAAAAATCAATCTATCTAAAACTCAGTTTATGACAAATCTTGTATTAAGCGACACTATAAAACTGAATAACGTATAGATCGAGCAAGTGCACCAATATAACTACCTGGGACATGAAATTAGCATAGGACGAGATAACCAAATTCATGAAATTCAATAGGTCTCTCCTGGGCTGCATATGGCAAACCGACCTATGTATTTAAATCTAACCTTCCTACGTGTTTAAAAAGAAAAGAGTTTGACAGATGCGTTACGTACGGAGCTGATACTCTCACAGTAACGAAGAAAAATATCAATAAAATATGTATCATGCAACGAAAAATGTAGAGGTCAATGTTAGGCGTTACTCTTAGAGATCACATCCCAAGTCACACTATCAGGAATAGAACAGGGGTACAAAACACACTCAAATTCATTCTAAACCTGAAATGGAACTGGACTGGGCATGTTGCTAAGTTTAAGGATGGGCGATGGACAAAGAGAATTATAGAGTGGCGATCAAGATCCGAAGCCTATCGGAGTAGAGGTAGACCACCAAGTCCGGACTCATGATTTGAAAAGAGTGGCTGAAAGTTGAGTACAAGCGGCCCAGAACAGAAAAAGGTGTCAAGACTTGAAGGAGACTTTCGTCCAGCAGTGGACGGTATAAGCTGATGATGATGATGATGATGATGAAAGAATAACTTAATACAATCCATTTTATGGTGAAATATTAATAACAAACCATGTGCAAATCCGATTTACGCAATTAGTGTTACGTCCGGTGCTTTTAAATTAAAAATTTTTATTGCAAAGGTATGCCTTCACAAAACACACCCCAAATTAGTTTTCAATAAAGTTTGTTTCCCATTATTGTGGATAACTGATAACCTTGAAATTTTTGTTTTTTTTTTATATAACGGATAAATTATCAAAGGTGATAATTCTCGTTCAGTGGAGAATATTCCAGAATTTTTTAAAAATTTTTTGATCAGTACCTTTCGAGATAGGGTGGGTGAACAAGGCTTTTTGGCCATGCTTTTTAAAATAATACAAAGAAATGTGTTCGAAAATATTACATTATATACAGTTTTGAAGTCATATTTTCACAAGCTTTCATTTGACACCTCACTTGATGACCTGGTTATTTTTTTTTACTTACGATTACATCCCTAAAACTAACCCTTAAGTCAAAATTTAACTTTAAAAACTAGACGGCCCTGATTAGACCACCAATTCCTATATTTGTGCCAAATTTCAACTTTCTATGTCAAATAGTTTCGGAGAAAATCGAACGTGACAGACAGACAGACGGAAGGACATGCGACGGACAGACGGACACTAACGTTATCTAATAAGTGTTCCGAATCAAAAATGACAATCTTTTCTTTTAAAATTATATCGAACAAAATATATAATCTCTACTATGCTCTGAGAATATTGTTATGCTGCTTAATTTCTCGGTTTGATAGTCAAATATTGTTAAGAGTTACTGTCGGATTTTGGATTTTTTGGGAAAATACACTACAGTAGTAAATAAATAAGGTAATAAAGATATATATATATATATATATATATATATATATATATATATTCACACATATATATATATATATATATATATATATATATATATATATATATATATATATATATATATATATATGTATTAAGTTTAGGCTAAATATTTATAATTTCACCTTTTTATCACGCCAGCAAAATAACTCAAAATATGTTTTAATGCTATATAATCGAAAATATAACACGGGACTTATTTATTATCCGTAACACCTTCACCAAATATTTCATTTGAGATTAATATAGTGTATTATTACCCCACGAAAATGGGGAAAACGGATCATTACACGCTATTCTTGTACATTGAATATCGCCAGTTGAAGTATCGCAGTCTCTTCTCACTCTAGCGGCAGCTATACGAACATTGTGTGCTGTACGATGGTGTCATATGCGTAACGCATTCTCAAAGAGTACCTGGATATTTTAAGCTCATCCCCATCTGTCTATCAACTCCCAGTCCCAAAAAAAAAAATATTTGGAGATCTAAGAACTTAACCTCACCTTATATGTTCCAAAAATGGATTTATTACATTCAATTCTGCTGGATCTTCAATGTTATTTGCGTCTAATTTGAAAATATCTACTCGTTTGTCGTACATGTATATAAATAAAGGCTGCTTTGATCTGAATTATTTAATTCATCCAACTTGACTCCTTTTTAAATTTCCCTAGTAGTTTAAAAGTCTCTGCCTGCAATTTCGACACCAAAAAAAGTGATTTTCTTAAAAATGGCAAGAGTTCAGTTCATTCAAACACCTTAACTACTAATATATAAAATCGGTTATCGTTAACTTAACGTTAAACGTTTTTTTTTGATAAAATCTCAGCAAAAATAAATTTTCTTTCTTCGTCACTATAATGCCCTTTTGGAGAGCAATTACGAAATTACTGATACAGATTTTTAATCTGATTCAGTGAACTAGCAACTATAGAATAATTACAGAAACCAAAATTGTATTATATATTCTGATATTGACACATGCCAAGGATTATCCTATATATTCATATGCAGGGTGCCCCATATGTATGGAATAATGATTCCACAGCATTTATCACTCAGTGTATCAAAAAATGTTTAAATAAAAGTTATAGGGTGTTATACGGCCCTGTATAGTCCTACTAAAAATTCTAGATATTATTTTTCTAATATACTATATGTCTAAATTGAACTGTTTTGGAATTATTGATATTTGAAATTAAGATCAAATTAAAAAAAAAATAAGCTGGCTTGTGTCAAACATTTACTGTCAGATAACGATTGAACTCGTCAAAAAATGATTTATTGACAAAAATGTTTCTTGCTATATTTTGTGAAACTGCACTTTGAGCGTAATATCATAATGGTATATTTAACAGAAACTGAAAGAATTCCATTGTTAATGTTGGTTGGTTACGGAGAACGTAGGAGAACACATCAGAAGGTGTGTGATCTTTTTAACGCAAAATATCCTAACCGTGAACCTATTACCCAATCCGTAGTTAGCCAAACATTAAAACGATTTAGACAATCAGGTCATCTTAAGGATCGTTCTAAATCTGAACCTCCAAAAGTTAAAACAAGCGATGTTAAAAACTTGATGTTTTATTGAAAATTATCAAAGATCCACATACAGCCACTCGTCAGCTTTGCCTAGACCACAACATAAGTGAAGGTACTTTAAGTCGTATACTGAATGAAGAAAAATTGCATCCATACAAATCCATTCTATTGCAAGAATTATCTGAAGATGAATACGATAGACACATTGAATTTTGCGAGATCATGATGAAACGAATCAATAATGATCCTAACCTAATTCATGATATTGTTTATTTTGACGAGGCCCATTTTGTCTTAACGGAAGAGTTAACAGGCATAACTGCCAGTACTGGTGTACTGAGAATCCCCACTTGATGATCGACAATCATTCTCAAAGACCATAAAAGATAACCGTGTGGGTAGGGATTTGTGGACGACATATCATTGGTCCCTTTTTTATCGATGAAAATCTCACCAGACAGCGGTATTTACAGTTACTCTAAGAGCAAGTTATTCCAATTTGTGCAGGTCTTCTTCCCGATGAAAATAATTTGGATACCCCTAACAGGAATCTGTGGTATCAACATGACGGAGCACCTCGTCACTATGAAATCGTTGTTCGTAGATATTTAGATGCGATTTTTCCTAATCTGTAGATAGGCAGAAGAGGTGCTGTAGAATGAACTGCAGGGAATCCCGCCATAACGCCACTCTATTTTTTTAATGGGGTCATTTGAAAACCAAAGTTTACCTAAGTCAACCTAAAACTGTAGAAGATTCACAACAAAGACTTTAATATGAAGTAGCACAGATCACCCCTTAATCTCTTCAAAACTCTGTCTAGGCTGTTTGTGACAGACTGGATCATTATCTCGCTGTTAACGGTAGACATTTTGAGCAATTGTTACCTTAAAAATAAACCTAGAGTATTTATTAATAGTTTTTTTGTCTTTTTTTTATTTTAAATTTCAGATGACAATATTTCCAAAACAGTCCATTTAGACATATGGTATGGTAGACAAATAATTTTTTAGTAGGACTCAAAAATAAAATAATATATAGGGCTTTCCATTAAAAAAAAATCAAGATGCCGTAATTTCTTCGAATTGACAGTTCAAAACATTTTATTATCAACTTATAACTTTAATTTACGCATTTTTTTGATACACTGATTAATAAATGCTGTGGACTCATTATTCCATACATATGGGGCACCCTGTAGTAATATTTGATACTTTAAGGTTAATTGAAGATGTACCTGGTTGAAGATTGTTAGATGCATATGAATATATTAAGCTACCCTGAACTACTCTAGTTATACTTAATTATAAAATGTAAAAATAGCAAAGTACTATTGAAGGTATAACCGCAATCCCATCACTGCAGCACAACAGAACTTGGACGAAGAGATTGACAGAGTTAAAACTGTAGAAACTTGTTTGGCTCCAATGAAGAATTTGACTCCAATGAAGAAATTATCGCCGGAACTGAAGCCTATTTTGAAGGCAAAGGCAAATCTTTCTACATGAAGGTACAGAAATGTTAGAAAAACGTTGATTGATTGTATGACTCTTGAGGAAGACTATATTGATGAATAAAGTCGAATTTTGCAAAAAAAAAGTGTTTTTAGTATTTACAAATGCGTCATCGCGATTGCGTAGTTCTTAACTTAACTGAGACTAAAACAGATTTTTTTGTATTTATTTTTATATAATGAAAGGATGTGTGTCTCTTAGGTGCTATAAAAAACCTATCAACACATCTCAACACCATCTTCAGAGAAATAACGCAATTCAAACACCAAAACACAAAAAATCTGTTGAAAAATAAACTTAAAAAATCTCCATCCTAAATAATGCCCTTCTAGTTTCAATTCATTTGATGTAATAAATATGTTCTCCAATATCCCAGACAAAGATTGTTTAGAAATCATTGACACTATGCTACAAAAAAACACCATCAATATAACAATACTAGGCTGGTTTGAAAAGTCCGTGAAAAAATAAAAACTACTTATGTGTTTTATTTTTCGACATAGTCTCCTTTTAGGCTTCGTCCAACAATGTTCTAGTTTGTTGATCCCTTCCGAATAATAGGATTTGTCCAAGTCTGCAAAATATCCATTAGTGTCTGCAATCACCTCCTCGTTTGAATAAAATCTTTGTCCCGCCAGCCATTTCTTCAAATTGGGGAACAAACAGTAGTCCGAGGGAGCCAAGTCTGGAGAATAGGGGGGATGTGAAACGAGTTGGAATCCTATTTCCATTAATTATGCGACCACAACTGCTGAGATGTTTGCTGGTGCGTTGTCGTGATGGAAAAGGACTTTCTTGTGGGCCAATCGCGGGCGTTTTTCTTGCAGCTCGGTTTTCAAAGGGTCCAATAACGATGAATAATATTCACCTGTAATAGTTTTATACTTTTCCAGATAGTCGATGAGGATTATCCCTTGCGAATCCCAAAAGACAGTCGCCATAACCTTTCCGGCCGAAGGAACGGTCTTCGCCTTTTTTGGTGCAGATTCCTCCTTGGTAACCCATTGCTTAGATTGTTGTTTGGTCTCAGGAGTATAGTAATGTATCCATGTTTCATCCACAGTGACGAAACGACGCTTAAAGTCCTCCGTATTCTTCTGGAATAGCTGCAAACCATCCTTGCAACACTTCACACTATTCCGTTTTTGGTCAAGTGTGAGCAATCGCGGCACCCATCTTGCGGATAGCTTTCTCATGTCCAAATGTTTATGCAAAATATTATGTACCCGTTCAGTCGAGATGCCCACAGCACTAGCAATCTCACGCATCTTAACTCTTCTATCATCCATCACCATATCATGGATTTGATCAATGATTTCTGGAGTCGTAACCTCCACCGAAAATTTTGAAACCACTTATAAACTGTTCTAATCGAAGGTGCAGAGTCACCATAATGTTTATCAAGCTTCTCTTTAGTCTCCTGAGGCGTTTTGCCTTTCATAAAGTAATGTTTAATCACCACACGAAATTCTTTTTCGTCCATTTCTTGAAAATCACTCGACTTCCTTGATTCACGCGAATGCCAAACACAAAGAAATAGACCAATATGACTGAAACTTGGTGTGCATTCATTCAAGAGATGCTACTAACTAAACATGACCTCGATACGAGCCGGTGGTGCCATCTCTCGGACTTTGCACGGACTTTTCAAACCAGCCTGGTACAACAAGATATATTGTAATTTTCCGAATTTTGCATAACCGGGAACTATTTGCAATTCAATAATCAATTTTTCAAACAAAGAGTCGGTCTTTCCATGGGTTCTCCACTTAGTACTTTGCTAGCAGAAATTTTTATATCAGAACCCAACACGCAAAAAATATGCTCTTTTGGTTTAGATATGTGAACGACATCTTAGTATATTTCCATTGAAATGATATTGAATTAAATTCTACTTTAAATCATCTGAATAATATACACCCCAACATAAAATTCACATTGGAAAAGGAAACAGACAATAAAATTAATTTCTTAGATGTTACAACTACAAGGAATGGAAATAGATTAGAATTGGATATTTTTCGTAAACCAACCTTTCAAATGTCATCATCTCAGCAGACTCAATATTCTTCTTAGTAAAAATAATTTAAAAAAAGGATTGGACACAATCAAAAATATAGTACCCAATAACAGCTTCCAACCCAAAATAATTAATACCCTAATAAGCCGTAAATAAGAGCAATTCATCTTCAGCTTAATTTATCCCATAAAAGAATACCAAGAAAGAAAAGCATTCATACCTCTGACATATTTTGGTCTCATCTCGGATAAAATATTTCAGGTTTTCACAGTCGAAAAAACAAAAATAGCTTTAAAACCCGCTTAAAAATTATCCAATATAACTAATAAACATAATAAGTCAGTAATTTATTAACTTAAGTGTCAAGAGTGCAATAGCTGTTACGTAGGCCAAACAGGACGGAATTTCAAAACAAGGTTAGCAGAACATAATTTATCTTACAGGTTAAAAATAAAAAATTTGCTTTGCTAATCATTTTTTAGAAACTGAGCATCCATTTCCTAATATTAATTGTTTATCAATACTCCATACGGCACTTAAGGGTCAAGACTTAATTTCTCAGAATCAATAGAAATTTACAGATATTCAAAGAACCAGAATGTAAATTCACTAAATAGTCAAGGAGATGTCTGAAATTCCGTCCTTCACCAACTTTTATAGCACCTAAGATACACATATCCTTTCATTATATAAAAGTAAATATAAAAAAATCTGTTTTAGTCGTAGTTAAGCGTGTGAAAATGTAGTTATACTACGAAATCGCGATAACGCATTTGTAAACCTTTACAAAAAAAATATATTTAATGTCAGTTAACAAAGCAAATAAGTAGTTTTATTGTTGTTACTACCATTTAAATTGTGAAACTGTCTTCGTATGAGTTACGTAACTTGTTTTAAAAAGATATATTTAGAATAAAGAAAATAGCTTGTTTAACAAGAAAGTTGAACATTCGATTAGAAAGTAGTTTTTAAAACTAAATTATGAACTGTTTTATATCGAAGTATTTATCAAGACGAGAACTTTTTCTTTTGGTTTATTGTAAGTTGTGATTACATATCAATAAGTCATATGTATTTAAATTTCTACATCTACAGAAAAACTTTTTTTTTAAACAGCAACCAGTTTTTAAAATCTCAAACCTCATGTACTTGCTCTCTGTGAAACCAAAGTCAGTCAACTATCTTTATCCTGGGTACGACTTCTATTCCTGATATAGGCGTAACTTTGGAATTTGTTTTTTTTTTGTCAGAAGCGGCCAACGAGAAGAGGCTCTGGAGCCCCCAAACTTTGATGTTATGTAGTTAAAAATAACGACTCAACAAACCACAAGGTTCATCTGTATCCTCTATCGACCACCAAATGATATCAACTTTAGAACAGTTTTCGCTTCTCTTGCAGACACCATCGATCATTTACAAACTAACTATCCAGGTGCCGAAATTGCCATCCTGGGCAACTCTAATGTCCACAGTATCAACTGGCTTAAATATTCAAATACTACTGACGAACAAGGCCGTGAAGCTGAATTATTCTCAGTCAGTTGTGGCTTAACACAGCTTATTGACGAACCAACACGGATCCCTGATCGAGACGGGGAGTTTGCCAGTCTTCTTAATCTGTTTTTAACCACCAATCCGGAGATTTACACGGTCACCGTAAATCCGCCATTAGGTTCTTCCGACCATAAACTGCTTTCGATATCGAGTATCCTACCAATCAGTGACAGAGAGGCGCCTAAGCCGCGCAAGATTTGGCACTGCAAATCTGCTAAATGGGAAGATCTTACGGAATATTTTTGAACTTTCTCTTGGATAGACAATTGTTTTCGATCCGACAACCCCTCTGACTGCGCCAGGGAGGTCTCCGATGTTATTTTGGCTGGTACGGAAGCTTACATCCCTTTTTTGAAGAAATGCCCCTCCAACGGCAAACCTTGGTTTGACCGAAAATACAAAGAAGCTGCTGCTTCTAAACATCTTGCCTACCGACAATGGCGTGAAAATCCTAACACCATAAATCGTAACACCTTTGTTTATGCCCGGAACAGATGCAAAGGAATTATCGACGAAACCAAGGAGGCACACAATCAACGAATTAGAAACAAACTTCTAGCTTGTCCCAACAATTCCAGGTCCTTTTGGGCAGTCGCTAAGGAAGTTAGTCAAAATTTCAACAAATCCACCATTCCACCACTCACAAGGCCAGATAATATTATTGCAACGGCACCTGTTGAGATAGCGAACTTGTTGGCTGAACTCTTTGTTTTACATTCTACTGTCGATTTTCAAGGAAAAACACCACCTACTATTCCCATATTGCAGTCCAGGATGCCCGATGTTGTCTTCCGACAGCGTATCATAAAGCGTATTTTAATGAAGCTAGACACCAAAAAGGCTTCTGGCGCTGACAGAACACCTGCCATAGTTCTCAAAAACGAGAGAGGGAACACCAGTTTTCTATAAACTTTTCAACCTATCCTATAGAAAGGGAATATTTCCTTCCTGCTGGAAATGTGCCGCAGTTCTGCAGATACATAAAAAAGGTAAGAAGACCTTGTCAAATAACTACCGACCAGTCGCACTGCTTTCAATAATATCGAGAGTCATTGAAAAGGTTATCAATCAGCATCTTCTAGAATATCTTGAAGGATTCAACATTATTAGCGATCACCAATATGGCTTTCATAAACAAAGATCAACAGGAGATTTTCTGACTTATGTAACACATGTTTGGAACAACGCAATTGAACACTGTGGAGAATCTCGAGCAGTTACTCTTGACATATTCAAGTCATTCGACCGTGTTTGGCACGATGGACTGTTGGCTATTATAGTATGTCTGAAAAGTTCTGTTTGTGGCTCTCATGTTTCCTCAGAGTGGCGGTAGACGGATTTCTTTCTAACACCTTCACCATCAATGCCGTTGTGCCCCAAGGCTCCATACTGTCTCCTACACTCTTTCTCATTTACATTAACGATCTGCTGGAAAAGACCGGGAATCCAATCTACAGCTTTGCAGATGACAGTACGTTTATCTCTTCATTCACTTTGAACGCTCGGACATCGGCTACTCAGGCGAATATCCACAGACAGCAGAAGGTCGTCCAACTTAACAAAGACCTTGAAGAAATTCTATTTTGGGGTGACAGTAACCAAGTGGAATTTAACGCTACAAAATCCCAGGCGGCAGTTTTTTCTAAAAAAGTTAACGTTGCTGAACCAGAAAGATTTACACTCCACAACCACTGTTAATTCTTTACAAAGTTCAAATTCGACCAACTATGGAATACTGTTCCCATGTTTGGGGCCCCGCTCCCAAACACACACTGCATTTGTTAGATTCTGTTCAGAGAAGAGCTGTTCGTCTGATTGGAGACCCGGATCTGTCCGGCTGCCTTGATTCGCTGGAACATCGAAGAATGGTTGGCGACTTGAGTCTGTTCCACAAGTATTTTCATGGAAAGTGTTCGAAGGATGTAGCCCGCTTAATTCCTCCCAGAGCGGTGCATGTTAGAAATACACGTTGCGCTAATACTTCACATCCGTATGAGGTTCAGCTTGTTACTCCGCGTACACCGCTTTTCAAGCAGTCTTTTATATGGAGAACATCATCCCCTTGGAACAATTTGCCCAAGGCTGTGTTTCCCACCGAGTACAATTTACAGCGATTCAAGGACAACGTGAATCGTTTTTTCCGCACACATGCCGCTGCTGGAGCGTTTTACGGACTTCCCTGTAGCACGTGTGCTAGACCCATAAAAAAAAAACTTAAATAAATTTTTGTTTACTTTAATATAATCTTATTCTTTTATTATATATTTGGTACCATATAAGACTATATCAATTATTAGACTTAAAATAAATAACTAGAACCCACTCTCTCCAACGTAAGAGCAAAAGTAAGCATAAAATATTATGATGCTACCACAATGTATACAACACATACGAACGTCAAAATGTGCAAAAATACAAGCTAAAACAAATATTTCCCTATGGTTCGTATCCACATTCTTTTAAAACCATTTTTTTTTGACCTTCGTAATTTAACCGCTGGGATTTTGAAGAGATCGTTCTTGTTAATTGGAGTGGGTTTTGCCATTTTTGACTGAAAGCACAACATATTTTATACGCTTTATAAAACAGCTTTTGTCATCAGAGTTAGGGTGTTGAAAAGAAAAAACCACTTATCTCCTGACATTTACCTAAATGTTGATACCGCTTTTGGTTACGAAAAAAAGTCGTTTACATAAATAAAAATGCGTCCACTGGGATTCATAGGAATATATACATTTTACCAAAATTGTCTTTTTTAAATGTAATGAATCTTTTATTGGTTATACCCAAAAAATATTTTTTATTATTTTTATTGTTATTTTGATTCAGTAAATTAGGATTATGAATAATATTTCTAAATTATGTGCAAAGACGTGCACAAAAAACTTTAATTTTCAGATATTTATGGTAAAAAGTAAAATTCTCAACTGCTCTTTAGCACGACGTTTTCATAATCTCTGCCATTTTGTGTAGGATATATTTTTTCAATTGTTCCAGGGAGCAAGAATTGTTGCTTAAGATTTTTTTGTGATACTCCCACCAGAAAAATCCCCCGGAGTCAAGTCAAGGCTACGTGGATGCCCACACATGTAATCATTTAACTTATTTTCTGGAATAACTGCGAAAGATGTTTATTTTATGAAAATATAACACGCACAGTAGGGAAATCCCTAAACCATTACATGAACAAAGCATGAGCAGAAGTAGCGATTTTTGTTGGTAAACGCCAACATGCACACATTCTAAAGGCATAAGGTTCTCCATGTAAAATTGATGTTAAGGGAATAGTACGAAGAGATACAAACTGAATCTCGTACAGATGTGAAACTTTGGTGCGACGCATTTTACTAGTATGTACCGCTCTGGGAGGAATCAAGCAGACGACTTCTATTGAACGGCTTTCATGAAACTATTTGTAAGACAATTTTAAATCCCTTATCGAGCAAATAGTCTTTTAGTGTTCCGTACGGAATACTTATAGCATCACTTCCTTATCCGTCTGTCACACCCGATTTCCTCTGAAACTATTTGACATAGAAAGTTGAAATCTGGCACTCATTTTGAAAGTTAAATTTTGACTTAAGGAGTTAGTTTATGGGGGAAAGTGAATTTTTTTTTTATTAGTTCTTCGATTCGAGTGTCAAAGGAAAGCTTGTGAATATGTATACGAGTTCAAAAATATATATGGTGTTCTATTCGCGCAATATTTTCTTTATATTACTTTTAAAGAAATGGTTAAAAATCGCTACCCCCCCATCTCGAAAAGTGCCTATCAAAAAAGTTTGAAAAAAATCTGGTATATTTTCCATAAAGTGTAGATTGAGCGAAAATTTCCTTCGATAACACAGGTATACAAAAAAAATTCTCTGTCTTTTAAGTGAAACACGTGTTTTCTTAAGTATTTATTTATGCTAAATCCAAAAAAATCATAAAAAAAAATATCCACCGTGAGGTTTTTTCAGAAAACACACTTAAAGTTGCCAAAAATCCATTTTAATAAATAAAATGTAAAACTGTACAATCATTAAAATTATGGAATAAAACATCTTTAAATGTTTTGAATCTACATTTATCATAAACACTTAATAAATATTAGGTTTTAGTGTTCATGTTTAACAAGAAACATGCATACACTACCTTTAACTAAGCTACGTAGCAAAATGCTGTTTAAAATAAATTTGTACAACCGCTAAATTAAAAAATTGTTTTTAATTTTTTTTTTAATATTAAACAAAACACCCCCTCGCTCAGTCACTCACTCGCTCATTTCTACACTCAATCGCTCGCTCACGCACTACTTTACTCACTCATTTACTCACTCGCTTGTTCACTCACTCAGTACCTCACTCACCCACTCACATTCCCTCATATTGACTCAATCAATCTATCCACAAAATTGACTTCTAAAACTATCAAGGGATGTACATTAAACTGCATTTTGCAACCTTTTGTTCCTAAAGAGTAAACAAATATTTTTTTTTTCAACACTAAATACTATTCCTCATATTTTAGTATCAAATTCAAATTTGAAAATTAAGAAGCTACTGGAAATGATATTTTTGTCTGAAAAAAAAATTCTTGTTTAGCTATTGCATTCATTTACTTAAAAAAGCAGTTTACCAACCATATAGCACCCTTGTAAGTGGTAAAAACGAGTTCTTTGTTGAAACTGAACATAAAACTTTATTTTTTGATGTCAAGTCAGGATTAAGAACTTCAAAAAATACTGGAAATAATAGTTTTGTTCAATATTAATAAAAATAAAAACAATTTTTTAATATAACGGTTGCACATATTTATTTTAAACATCATTATGTTACCTAGCTTAGTTAAAGGTGGTGTATGCGTGTTTTTTGTTAAACATGATGAAAACAACAACATGAACTTTTTATATATTTTTGGTAATTCTTTTCTTGAAGATGAATATGTGCCCAAATTTGATAGAATACTTCAGCAATCACGGTATCGAGCACTAATTATGCAAGTCCGACTTGCACTTGGCCGGCTATTTTTTCTACACAAAATGCACCAAATGCAGAGAATGTTTCGGAACAAAACTGCAGACCTTATACACTTCGACATAACATCTGACAAAGTGAACCCTCCTTTAAGTAACGACATAGAATCAAATGCCGCTCTGTAAAACTAAACGTACTATAACATCGGGTACTAAAAAAATAGAAAATGAGCCAGTAGCCGTTAACAGAGGAGTTTTTTAAGGTGCCTCATTAAGCCCACTTTTATTTTGTATTTCGCTGCTTCGTCTTTTTAGTGTTCCGTACAGAACACTTATAAAATCACTTCGGTGTCTGTCCGTCTGTCACACTATTTGACACAGAAATATATGAATTGATGATCCCATCAGAGCCGTGTAGTTTTGAAAGTTAAATTTTCACTTAAAGAGTTAATTTTGAGGGGTGAAATCGGAAGTAAAAAAAAATTACCAGGTGATCGAGTGGGGTGTCAAATGAAAGCTCGTGAAAACATGAGTTCAAAAATATATATAATACTTGCGCACACTTTTCTTTGTATTATTTTTTAAAAAATTGCCAAAAATCGCTGTCTCTCCACTTATCTCGAAAAGTACTAATCAAAAAATTTTGAAATAATCTGGAATATTCTTCACAGGGTGTAGATTAAACGAAAATTATCACGAGTGCATTACTTCTAATAATTTATCTGGAATATAAAAAAACAAACAAGGTCAACAAAGATCGCAATCAAATCTTGTGGAAAACTCATTTGGGGTGTGTTTTGTGAAGTCATTGATCATTTTATACCTCGGTAACAAAAAATTTTATTTCAAAAGCAATCAACGTACGGAAAACTAATTGCGCAAGTTCGACTTGCATTTGGCCGGTTATTTCTTTCTCTACGTTGGACTTGTTGCCACCAGAAAATTGCCGGCTTGATCACTTATCTATTTTTGATGAATGACCTCTAACTTTATGCTGCTTTAGTGCGAGACCTAAATCAATCACTTAGATTAGTTAGTTTAGTTAGTAGTTAGATTAGTTTAACCAAAGACTAAAATGCACGTCATTTTGGTATAGTCTTTGGACTGAACAAATGTGCCCTTATCAAGTTCGATAGATGACGGCATCGTGGACATTTACAAAATATGCAATTATCAATTGGAAACATTCTACGTCATTTAAATGTCAGTGAAACTTAGAACTGTTAAAACTATCCTTCCGAGCAAGTATAGGAAACGACGAAAAAAATGTGCTTGTCGGAACGTAATAAAGTTATTTTTACCAATAGGCTGAGTGTACCAGTACTTCTCTCTTTATTTGGAGTGGTGAAATAAACATAAAAAGAACTGCGAGATCGGGATGTTAGCACACGAAAAATCATGCACATGGATCGAGGTCTTCATCCTCGTTTCTCGAATAAATTTTTCACGCCACTAAGGGAGAAAAGGATTTTTGAACTCCATATAAACGAATTGTAATGGAACCAGCATACAAGGGTGCAAAGAGTTCCTATTTAGGGCTGCAGAAGATACAGCAGAACAACTTAGTATGACTGTAAACTACAGCGACGTCATCGAATTACAAAATGGCAATATTAACACCCTACATTTACAATCGCTTAGACTGAAAACGTAAAAGTTAATAAAACAACAATTTTATAGATAGAATAAAGAAAAGTGTCAACATGAAACGTATTGCATAAACATCGCTACGGCTCGCGGTGAGAAAAAATAGAAAAATTCGAACCACTGTGCAAATTTAATCCAATGACGGTAATCTTTTCTTTAATCTTCTTAGTATAACGTATATTATATGCTGGAAGTGCTAAAAATGTGAGATCTGTCAAGGCACTTTTTTTATGAAAGAAAAGAAGCTATTAGGGTCAAAATAGAAGTACATTATTCAAATAAAATTCGTGTTTGAGTCACAAAAAAGAAACAAATTACGCACTTGATGTTGAAAAGTCAAAAAAACACTTACAATAATTTAACCAAAGACTAAAATCTGAAAAAAATCCCTTCACAATAGCTCGGTAAACTAGAAATCAGAAATCCAAGCAGTTATAATTCATTCATTATGAACAATGGACTGTAATAATTGACTCTAATAAAAGTGGTATTGTAAGTGTTTTTTAACTTTTCAACATCAAGTGCATAATTTTTTTTTTGTCACTCAATCACTAATTATATTTGAATAAGGTACTGCTATGCTAACACTAATGGCTTCGTTTCTTTTTCAAAAAAGTGCCTTGACCGATTTTACATTTTTAATACTTCCAGCAAATAATATTCGTTACACTAAGAAGATTTAAAAAATATTATCTCCATTGGATTAGATTTGCGGGTTGACTCGATTTTTATCCATTTTCTCCCACTGTGCGGTTGTCGAAAAAACTAAATTTTTTTTACAGTCGTAAGTCTAAAGTAAGACACCGAGAAATTTCTATTAGCTTATCATGATGGTGATATGATACCTTTTTGTAACATACTTGACTCACCAAGCTGGCGAATTTTAAGTGAAGGTCATACGCAAAGGACCAGAACCACTTAGGGCGTTTTCACATCTCTCGACACGACACCGACACAGCAGAGACAACGATGGACTAGAAATACTCCTAACATTTAAATAAATGGGAGCGGTTTTACACTTAACGACATGTCGGTACCATGTCGTTGCAGTCGCCGGCTGTCGTGGAGCAGTCTCTCCACTCGTGTCGTCCCGATTTTTAAAAATTTAATCGAAGTGCTCTCGAAGCTGATACCATGGCCTTTAAGTTTCATATTGTCACGTTAATTGAACTAACTAAACCCCGTCCTTGGGATAAAACCTACGAAAATAATAAAAATAAAATTCTGCGAGAAAAAAAAGTTTTTACGTCTAAAACAGGGGTGCTCAAACTTGAACTGCTGGCGATCTACCTCAATATTGTTAGACTACGATCGATCGACTCTGAGAGGCTGCAAGTAAGTGTGATGCAGGATTGTCGTCTAGGTAGGGTGATACACAGATATTAGTTTTCCGCACAATATGCTTTAGTCAAGGTAAGTGTAGGTCTGCTCTAAAATGTCAATGAAAAAACTCATAATTATTCAAAATTGCGAGTTTATTGGTTCTTACAAAACAAACGAGTTCTAGTGTCTGAACTTAACTAAAGAGTGACTTTGGATGTTGAAGCGTGGCACTGCATGTCCTCAGCATACTTTTCATAAGATGGTACGTAATTACCGAGTGCTAATCGCAAGCATGATGACATATGTTCGTCAGTTAGTCGATTGCGATATTTTGACTTAATTATCTTCATTTCAGAAAATGCAGACTCGCACAAGTAAGTTGACCCAAACATTGCCGTCAGTTGAAGGGCGATTTGCCTTAGATTCGGATATTTATCTTCAGATATAAAACACCAGAATTTTGTATCAGATGCTGTGGCTTTGAGATGTATATCTGATATAATCTGCACTAACTCATTTTCAACAGAACATGAGTCCATGTTAAACTCACTTGCTATTTCAGTAGCTAATTCCTCAATGTTTTTACACGAAAAAGGATAACTCATAAATGATGCGATATTTGCCAATTTACTGAAATCATAAAAACGTATTTCGAATTGGCCCAAAATATTTGATAATTCTGCCTCATAGATATCATAATTCAACTGAGGAATCCTTGCTTGCAAGGACGGAAAATTTTTCAGATCCTTTCTTTTCAGTTGATCTATCATAAGTTGCAATTTACTTTTGAATGCGTTTATTGCGCTAATCATCTCAATAATAGTTTTTCCTTTACCTTGAAGCTCCAAATTAATGGTGTTTAAATGCATTGTGATGTCTGTCAAAAAATGCCAAATCAGTCAGCCATTTTCCGTTTTTCAGCATCTGAGTGTCATCACCTCTTTCGTCCAGAAAAGCTGTTATTTCGGGCAATAATTCTTGAAACCTTTCTAGGAATTTTCCGCGACTCAACCACCTGACGTCCGTGTGAAGAACTAAATCAGTGTGTTTAGCTCACTCACTATCTTCCAACTGCAATTTAAAGAGCCGTCGTTGCAAGCTACGTGCACGGATAGAATTCACAATTTTTGTTGCAATGCCCATAATCTCCTCCATGTTTTGAACTGTTGATGTATAATGCAATGGAAGGAGAAAAATGAAGGGAAATCAACATTAGCTCGACACAATGCCACAAAACCATTTTTGTTTCCAGTCATTGCTGGTGCTCCATCGGTTGTAATGCACACTAGTTTATATATTGGTAGCTTGTAGTTTGTTACAAAATTGAAGAAAACGTCATATATATCTTCGCCACGGGTCTTTCCTTTCAGAGGAATCATTGTCAAAAACTCTTCCTTAGCCGACATGTCATTGAATACCATTCAAATAAAAATACACAGCTGGGCAGTGTCTGTCATATTGGTGGATTCGTCGAACTGTAAAGAAAAGTATGTACATTCCATGATATCATGTTTTAGTTTATCTGCCATGTCCTGATTCATGACTTCAACACGCCTTGTGACAGTCGGACGAGATAACTGAAGTTTTCTAATAGCAGACATAATCTCTGTTTTATTTTTAAAATCTCCAAATAAAGTCTCACCCGCTTCAATAAATGCTTTCTTCACAACCAATCCATCATCAAATGGTTTCTTGTGTTTCGCCAATATATGAGATATGACGCGATCGTTGCAGCTTTTGATTGTTTGGCTGGTCTTGTGAACATGGTTTGTTCTTTTTTCAAACAAGTTATCAAATCACGTACTTTTCGTTTTCTTAATTCACTCTGTGACGGAAAATCCTTTTCATAGTTTTTATGAACCATTTTATGATGCGTTTCTAAGTTCCCACGCTTAGGTATTGCAATTGACGAACGGCAAATGAGACAAATGCACTTATCCTTTACCATACAAAAGAAAAATTCTTCCTCCCAATCGTTATTAAAATGATAAGTTTTACTTTTCTTCGCCGCACTCATTTTGGACTATTTATTAATAAACTTTGTATCGATGTATCGCCTTCAAGTTACAACTCAGACTGACTCCTATTCCTGCAGCCGCAACATTTATATCGGCGCGAACGAAGTCTCGAATGTTCCCGTCAAATACGCCGCCCGAAGTTTCTAGAAAAATCGGCAGGAATCAAAAACGCGGCTTTTCTTTGACAAGTACCGCGCGTTCCTTTGATAAAGCCACCTTTTGCCGCTAGCAGAGGGTTATTACGATAAAAGAAAGTGATGAGGGGGTTATTCTGGCCTAATTGTGGATCGAATAAATTTTAGTAGTTTATTCATTACATTTTGTTTTAATTACCTAAAACAAAATCTGTGAATAGTTCTATATCGGAATTTTTTTCTCGAGATCGACTGAAAAAGCACTCCCGATCGACTTGTCTAAAATGTAACAAATAACTCAAATATAGCTTATTAATAGCTGCGATGGCACTCAATGGACCTAATAAAAACTGTTTTTCCATGGTTTTATATCACTTTGTCGGGGCGATGTCGTGCAAATGTGAAAACGTTCCCCCGGTGTCGTGTCGGGGCCGGCGTCGTGTCGATGAAAGTAGATGTGAAAATACCCTTATTCATTTACTTTCAACTTGCTTAGTTTACGCTATATTCCCGTACATTCAACCTGAGTGTTCTGTATTACCTTCCTATATATTCGTACGGTACCGATGAAGTTCTCAGGCTACCATATCTTTCGGAAAAATTTGTTTAGTTGTAGAAAATGCCAACTGCCGACTTTCCAGGAATTTATTTCTATAAAACATGAACCAGACTGCACTTGGTGAATCTTGCAATGAACATATAACGAGCAGTAATCCTTGATTTTTTCAAATTGTTCTGGCAAATGAGTTTGGTCAATGATCACTCAACGAACGGAAGTGAAACATGATCATCATAGCCACCGATTGTATTGCGTCGCGTTTGTATTTTAGATAATAATAATGATCACAAGCTCAACTAAGGTAAAACCCTAGTAATTACATTTTTGAAGACTAGTCTTTATAATCTGAGTCTCCACCTTGTTTCTCTCGTCATTCATGTTAGCGTAGTAATCCAAATCGATAGGAATGCTTGTATAAGTAATTTATTTTAATAAAAATATTAAAAAACTTTTTTAACATTTTTGTTTCTGTTTATGTAAGCAATAATACCAGATTGTTCCTCAGATTTTTTATTCATTCAAATTAAAGTGAAGAGGCATTTTAATTTATTTTTTTCTTTCATTCTTGACAGTTGATTTATTTTTTTAATCGCCTTTTAATAGCAAAGTAATTTATCAATAAATCAAGACTTGAAGTGTACTAAATGATTGATTGTAATTCCGATTAAAAGATACAAAAGAAATCAAGGCAAGAAAGCGACAATAATGAATCTTCTAGATATTTCATTTATAACTTTTCTTTTTCTAAAAAAAAACTAATACATTTTTATTAGGGGTAAATTTTTTCCTCGCGCAATTAAATTGTTAATTAATTTATCTTTTATAATCCTTAAATAAATAAATCATTATTCACCCTGATATTATATATCTCCAACACAAAAGAAGAATTACAAGAAACACTGATGGAATTAAATAACAAGTCTCGAGAAATAGGTTTAAAAATAAACTGAACCAAAACCAAATATTTGTACAACGAAAGTAAAGATAACAACCAGGTTTTACTAATAGAAGGTGAAAGAATAGGAAAGGTACAAATATTTATATATTTAGGTCTAAAAATCGAAATATCAAAAAATAATTTAAAGGCTGACTTGGATAGAAGAGTATCGTTCGGTTACAATCTACAATTAAATTAGATATCCCAAAAACAATAAAAGCCAGAGTGTTCGATCAGTATATACTGCTGGTAATAATATATGACACTGAAACGTGGGTATTAAATAAAAGTATAATAAATAAACTCCAGGTAACCCAAAGAGCAATGGAGAGGAGAATACTAAATATTAGACTCCAAGAGCGTATTCTTAACATCAAGATACGAAGAAGATATATATATATATATATATATATATATATATATATATATATATATATATATATATATATATATATATATATATATATACTAATGTTTATTGACAAAGTTTTATTTTTAATACTTGTGTAACTCTCTAAGTGTCCTTTAATCATGTTTTTGTAATCATACCAACAAAAATGCAAATTTCATTGTCTTCACCAGAGATGAATTAATTGCTAAATTTTTGTAAGTAATTTCTCATACAGTCTTACAATTAATTGAATCACATTTTAAAAAACGAACGTTCTGGTTTATTTTCTGTACCTGGTTTGCATTTTTAGAATCCAGAAGAAGCTACCATTAGGCAGCGAAAGCTCGATAACAAAAATAAAAAGCAGATACTAGAGCCTTTAGATCTTTGATTGCTCATCTCTTCTCCTTATAAGGGCCTTTCCCAGTAGTTAAACTTAGGATTGTTTGTTGCCAGTGCCCGGTTACTGTCCTTCCTCTTTCTTATATATATATATATATATATATATATATATATATATATATATATATATATATATATATATATATATATATATATATACATATATACATATATATATATATATATATATATATATATATATATATATATATATATATATATATATATATATATATATATATATATTAAGGTGATATTGGCGAGGCACATCGCAAAGATGAATGATAATAGATGGACACGCCCTATAGTTGAATGGAGGCCTAGGAACATAAAAGATGCAAAGGTAGACCGCAGAGAAGATGAGCGGACAACATAAAAAGATTAGCAGGACACGACTGGACACAAAAAGCAAGCATCAGAGCTCATTGGAGATAAATTGAGGAGGCTTGCATCCGACTATGGATGGAATAAATTATGTCTAGGTTTGGGACTTACTCAGGTCTTTATTTTAGAGGCCCTTTTATTCCTCGTATACATAATTCATTTAGCAGATTATAAGGAGTATAGTGACGTTATAGATGTTGCTTCACAGGAAGTCAATTAAAAAGTGAGTCTAGCCATGAATAGGATGATTAGTTGGTGCGAGAGAAATAAACTAATTGTAAGTGAAAAAAAAAATAGTTTATTTGAATTGAGGAGGCTTGCATCCGACTATGGATGGAATAAATTATGTCTAGGTTTGGGACTTACTCAGGTCTTTATTTTAGAGGCCCTTTTATTCCTCGTATACATAATTCATTTAGCAGATTATAAGGAGTATAGTGACGTTATAGATGTTGCTTCACAGGAAGTCAATTAAAAAGTGAGTCTAGCCATGAATAGGATGATTAGTTGGTGCGAGAGAAATAAACTAATTGTAAGTGAAAAAAAAAATAGTTTATTTGAATTTCAACATCCGAAAAATTTTACTCCACACGCCAATAACTTTGAATATTAGTGCAAAGTGTTTGCGTAGTCAAAAAAAAATGCTACTGCTGATTTTTAATATGTATGCGTGTGAATCATGTGAAAGTGTTCTCATCAGTTTTAAAATTTCAACTGTATAGACTGTCCCAAAATATAAGATCCTGATTTGGCCGTTTTAAGTGGGCAATGTAAAAATTCTGACCTTTTGTTTATGATAGGTTGCAGAGATGGCCTTAAGAATTTTATTCAATAATGCAAATAAATAAAATTATAAGTGTTTTTGGAGGTGTTTATTTATAGATGCATGTAAAAACAAATGGATAAGAAGTACAAATATACAGTGTGAATGAATGGTGTTTACAAAAGGGGACGTATTGTATAAATAAAAATATATTTTAACTTAAGCCTAATTCAATTTCACTATCACTGTCATCAGCTGAGGTAGTTATCAGTAGTTTTATATTATTTACATAAATATATGAAGCTTCAACTTTAACAACGTGCTGAAGGGAATTCTTCCAGCTTTCACAAGGTATATCATTTTTAACTTTTTTTACTAATTCAACCACTGACACGCTTAAAGTAGGAGAAACATTTTGTGCCCTTATTTTTGATTTAACTTCATGCCAAATATGTTCAATTGGATTGGATGGAAACACACAATAGTACGGAGGAAGCCGCAAAACAGTGTGTCCCATTTTTTCAGCCATACTATCACAAACATATTTTTTCAATTTATAGTCTTCCAAAACTTCCAAAAGATCACTTTTTTATCACTCAAACAGTCAAAATAAATATCATTTTCTAACATATATTTCTGTATTTCCTATTGGGTGCTGGCTGCATTAGGAACCTTATTTAGTAGGCGACTATGGTAACTTGCATTGTCCATAAGTATAACACTCTGTTCGGGAACATTTAACAAAAGGGAATTTTAAAACCAATTTTCAAAAAGTTCTGCGGTTGTGTCTTCGTGATAGTCCAAACTAAAATCTTTTATGTTTTTTGTAGATAATAGTAGACAATTTGAAACCCAGCCCTTTTCAGATCCAGCATGAAAAATGGTTATTCGTTTACCTTTATTCGAAGGTGCGTTAGCCTGACATTTTTTACTGCTGTCAACCCACTCTTTTTGCACAGCGTCATGGGTATCGAACCATGTTTCATCAAGGTAAATTATTGGCCAATTCTCTGATTGATACTTTTTAATTTTTTGTAAATAAGTATGTCGCAAGATTCGTAATCTTTGTGACTCCATCACTTCTTGCCTTTTTTTGATTTTTCATAACCTGAATCCCACTCTTAAGAGAATTCTGTGAAGGGTTGATCAGCCACAATGTATATTGGTCCCGTCTTGCACCAGTCTTTATTTTATCTAGTGTCGGCACCAACTGCTCTTCATACATAGAATATATTTTTCTCCTGATGAAGTCTTTTTCACAATCGTCTACATGATGCATTTGAAAATCTTTCCGTTTTTTCCTGCTTCTGAGTTATGGTTTTCCTACAACACCCTTAATCGTAGAAATTGGGGTTTTTGTTAGTTCACTGGTTTCCTGCAAAGCACTTTGTTTATTCAAATTTCTTTTTACCAAACTGTCCTAAACATTTTTCACTATTTGTTTAGCGTCAAGTAATAAATGTTTTCTCTTACGATAGCCACTATTGCAATTTTTCCACGGACGCCACCTAATTAAAATAGTAATGGGGACCTGTGGTCATTAGGCCTATATTACCAAATACTTAAAGAGCTCCAAACCGGCTTGCCAGGTAGTAAATATATAGGCAAAAATAGATCCAATATAATTGCAGGTGCAAGTGAGGGCGGTATACAAAGCAGGTAAAATAAAAATATGTTTATCCTGGCAACTATGCGCAAAATCTAAAAAGGGTCGTTTATTTCCCCATTGAAAAAGCAAAAAGGCAGGATCTTATATCTTGGGATTTACTTTACCGTTTAACAATATTTATAAGTGTCTAGTATACATTAAATCAAACAGCAATTACATAATAAGTTGCCGATAGACAGCAAGAACTTAAGCGTTACGTTTTGGTAGGTATTGCATACTATTCCATTAATAAATTCTTGAGATAACTGAAATATCGACATAAATATATTAGACCACGTTGGCGTCCTAAAATTTTGACTGTCCACTAACCGTCTACCTAGTTGTTCATTCTATTGGGCGGGTCGCATCAACGCCTGAGCCCCCAAAGGCCCAAAATGCTACATCCAAAAATTGACTGCCGTTTAACCACTTAAATCAAGTATCATAACATTTGTTGACACTAAAAAAAATAGAGCGTCCCAAAGGGCACACGCCGCTGGTACCGAACCCTGCTTTAGGGCACAAAAAAATTCGATTCCAAAATGGAGTATTATTTAACCATATAAAAACAATAAATTTAGTTTGTTTTTGATAAAATAAGAGAAAACCTGCAAAAGCAGACGCCGCCAATACCGGAGGGCGAAGCTGAACCCGCTTTTTCCAGCCAATTTATGATTTTTTCATAAAATGTTCGAGCCAAAAACGACTCTTTCTGTTATCTTTATTTTTAATTATATACTTAAATTTTAATTAATTGACAAGAGGTACAAAGAACTACTTGTATAGTATAACATTTTATGAATTTACTTATTATTGAAGAGTGCTGGCTTTCAAAACCGGTTGAATTAATATGAGTTTCTTTAGGGAGTTGAGGCCGTGTTCTCCAGGTATTAACTTCCTGTCGTTCCGTTGACACTGCGGTCAACATTTTCAAGGGAGACATGGCAGTGGTCGAAGGTGTCTTCTTGGCACACCTAAGAACAGCCTTACAGAACAACAGTTACTCTCGGCAGGAAATAAAAAGAGCCAGTCATCAGTGGTGCCTTTTGTAAAAAAATATAACGGACCGCACTGGAAAGTTGCTACGTCGGCACGATATTAATACCACATACAAGCCAACACGGACAATAAAATAGAGTCTAAGATCGGTCAGAGACCAGAGAGATCCACTCTCCGCTCCAGGCGTTTATCGAATTCCATGCAGTTGTAGTTCAGTCTATGTTGGTACAACGAAACGTAGCATTAATACACAGCTAGCTGAACACAAAAGGAGTTGTCGACTAGAAAACCAACGTATCAAGCTACTACCCGAGGTTATACAGAGAGGCTACTGAAATCCACGAACACAAACGGAATTTCAATAAAAAAGATGATCTCAGCAGATAATCTCAGCAAAAGTTGGACGCCCGTATAACGACAAACAAAAACGTTAAGAAACAGGGAAATGTCGCTGGTGCTTAATTGGCCGAGAATCTAAATCGCCACGCCTACTCCGGAACACACAAAACCAGACAGCGCTACGTCGTCGAACACAATCGACAGTGAACAGCCAAGACGACACCTTCGACCACCGCCATATCGCCTTTGAAAATGTTGACTGCAGTGTCAACGAAACGTCAGGAAGTTACTACCTGGAGAACAGGGCCTCAACTCCCGAAAGAAACCCTTCTTATTATTGATTTTTACTTATTTTTTTATAGATGACTTTAATATTATTTTTACTGTTATATTTTATTTTAAATACTATATTGGACGTGCTAATTGCATAATTTTATGTAAATTGTTATAACAAGTGGAAAAAAAAATTTTGAACGTTGTGGTTGTGAAAGTGTAAATCCTCGCTTCTTAGAACAAGTAAAATACGACAGTGTTTTTTTTTAAGTTATGTACATAGCCATAAAAATTACTTGGTTGTCAAATTACTGTCGTGATACTCAGTCATCTTCCGGAAAGTTATGGCGACCGTTATTTCAGTATATGAGTATACGAAAAAAGGGCCCGCAGTTAAGGGAGAGGTTTACGGATAGATAATCTGAACTTATGGAGAACTTAAATTTTGGTATCGTACGACAATTATCAGATCCAAAGAGCTAGCATAGTTTAAGTCATTAGCAAAAGTCGGTAGATTCACCTAGTTCCAACAGGCCCTAAGAATTTTTTTGTTCAAAGATCTGAAGAAAGACTTCAGCGGCTGAAAATTTTCTACAGTCTCTGTAGTTTCATTATTTGAAGTGTAAACAAATTGAACTAAGTGTACAAATACAGACGGTAGTTATATAGAAAAATCTGTTTTTTAAGCTCTGACAGTTTTCCTCTATAGTTAGGTAGATGACTCTGAAAACTACCTACGTAACGTATTCTTTAACACATGCCACGATCACAAAAAATGGCGTACTGAGCAGTGATCTATAATTTCACCGCTCGCATGAAGGAGTGAATAGCAATCACTATTTATACGACATTAATTCATGAAACTTGCATAAGTAAAACATCCTATACTGTCAAATTAATCAGATTCCTTAATTATTATCTTCATTACGACAGTTAAAAATTTTCTTCTATTCCTAATTCTCATTCTGAATATTTTTTTAAGAGCAAATTCTTAATAAATCACAGCTTAGAGTATATTAAATGATTGATTGTTCGGACCATTATCTAACACAAAAAGAAATAAACGGTAAAAGAGACAATGACGAACCTTTTAAGGACGTGATTTAAGTCTTTTTAAACATAATTAAAAGTCCTTGAAGATTTTTCTTGAAATTTTAATTCTCTTTTACTTTATTAATTAGTGTCAGGCGAGAAAGTCTGGAACCTTTTTATCATGCTAAAAATTCCTCAACTTATCTCAAGACTGTTTTTTTAGTTCTTTAGTTTGAGTAGTCAAAGTAGTACAGGGATATTCTATACCTTGTGATCTATAAAATTTTTGTATATTTTAAGGTGGATGGGGGAAGATGGATTGACAAATGAGAGAACCGTAGGTAGACTGCTGAAATATTGACTCTGTCCATTTTCAGTGATATTAACACACTTTTTTTATGGGCATAGCAGATATGCTGCAGGAAAGTCCCTAAAGTGCAATAGGAGCATTGAATGTGCGGGAAAAGCGATTTACGTTGGTCCTGTTTCCCTGTAATTGTACTCTAAAACTCGAAAAGTTCTATGCAAAACATTGCAAAAATATGGAGTTCTCCATATAAAGGACTGCTTGAAAAGAGTTGTACGAGGAGTGACAAGCTGAACCTTAAAACGATATTAAGTATTACCACGGCGTGTATTCGTAGAATGCACCGCTCTGGGAGAAATTAAGCGTGCTACATCCATTGAACACTTTCCTTGAAAATATTTGTAGAATAGACTCAAGGCAATCTCCATCTTCGATGTTCCAGGGTTGCTTGTGAGTTCTGGGTCTCCAATCAGGCGAACTGCTGCTCTCTTCTGACTAGAATTCAACAACTGCCGTGTATGTTTGGAAGCAAAGCCCTAAACATGGGAGCAGAATTTGAGCTTTGTACAAAATTAACAGTTGTTGTGGAGTGTAAAGCTTTCTAGTGTGAAATAGTAGCTCTCTTAGCTATGCATGCATCATGTTCATGCCAAGACATATTTGTTTCCAAATTCCAGAAAATTGAGTGAAGATGCTAGAGGAGTGGAGTGTTCCGACTTAACTATATCGGGTAAACTTTTTTAGAGAAAACTGCCGCCGAAATACAACAAAAACTGTTGCTAAATATCGGGATGAAATATTTTTTTTCTTATAGAAATTGTAAATGATTGTAGTAAAAAAGTTAAACAGAGCCAAATCTAAATTTTTGCTATTGCGAATAAAATACTTTACCTAATAAAACTATTAAGTATTTTGTTCTTACTATAAACTAGGTCTCCGTAACGAATACTAGATATTGCGCTTTTTAATTTCAAAACGTTGCTTTTCAAAATTCGAATATATCAAATAATCCGCTGAGAATAAAAGCAAAAAACCATATTGAAAACTGAAAAATTATTATTTTCTAATCAAAATATTAAGAAAATGAGCTCGGAACTATCCAAACAAAGATTTAAAATAGAATTGTGTTTGTCTTTAAATGCGCATTAAAGAAGGATCACTAACTAGTAATGGCTTTAAAGTAGTAACAACATTTAGATCACTGCACACACCGTCGGGCAGCATATCATTAACAACGATTGGACCGAAAGGGAAGAGCCAATCACCAAAAAGCATGTGGAAACAAAAAAGAACGTTTTTAAAGGAAATATTATGATTATATTAGTGAGTGTAACCATTGTAGCTTTAGACAGAAAATTTGTGGTTATTTTTGTTGGTATAGTATATTAGTGCGTTTAAAACATCTCCAGCAATGGGTAAGCAGTTTCTGTTGTTAAATTTCTTTAATTCATAATAAAATAAAATAAAAAAATGGAAATTTTAAGCCTGGATATATTGCAACAATATTGGTTATTGTCAAAATTGACCTCAATGATTTTTGATATGTATAATAAGTACAACGGTTGATGTATATGCTGAAAAAACATTAATCTTTAGAGTCCATTTTCTCGTTAATTATAGCAAAGTGTTATTTATCACAATTTTCTTGTAATGCCACTTGACACAAGGGTGTACCGATATAAATATATTAAACGATATTTATAACACCCTGTATATATACGAGTGTATATATACAGCTATGTATATATATTTATATATACATAGCTTTAAACTGCTAATTCTATTTGTTTATCTAAAATTCAATCAAATATGCATAGTAAGGCTATCAGTGACAGTGCCCTGAAAAAGCCTAAAAGAACATATTCAAGGTATTTCTGTTATGCTTTTTTATAAAAGGATTTACCAATTTCAAGATATTATATATATATATATATATATATATATATATATATAACATATATATATATATATATATATATATATATATATATATATATATATATATATATATATATATATATATATATATATATATATATATATATATATATATATATATATATATATATATATATATATATAAATATATATATATATAATATATATATATATATATATATATATATATATATATATATATATATATATATATATCTATAATATATATAAAATGCAACGTCTCTCTGTCTGTCTGTCTGTCCGTTAGTGCGCTTATCACTGGAGAACCACCGATTTACGTACTTTTTTTTAAAAAACATACATATATTCTCTGGCCAGGTTATAGGCTATATTTTGTTACGATAGATAGCATAAGGAATGAGTAGTGACGTAAAATTACCTAAACCATTAAATATGGAATATTATGTAGCAGAGAATATCTATAATCTATAATATATATAAAATGCAATATCTCTCTGTCTGTCTGTCTGTCCATTAGTGCGTTTATCACGCGAAAACCCCTTATCCGATTTATGTGTCTTTTTTAAATTCATACGTATATTCTTTGGTAGGTTATATAATAATAATAATAATAATAATAATCTATATCTATAATATATATAAAATGCAACGTCTCTCTGTCTGTCTGTCTGTCCATTAGTGCGCTTATACCTCGAGATCCACTTATCCGATTTACGTGATTTTTTAAATTCATACATGTGTTCTCTGACCAGGTTATAGATAAATATTTTATTACATCTATAATATATATAAAATGTAACGTATCTCTGTCTGTTTGTCCGTTTGTGCGCTTATCACTGGAGAACCACTTATCCGATTTACGTGCTTTTTTGTTAAACATACATATGTTCTCTGGCCAGGTTATAGGATATATTTTATTACGTTAGGTGACATAAGGAATAAGCAGTGACGATAATAGTGAATCAAGTCGGAGAAAAGTTTGTCGCTAGCGCGTTCTCTTGCAAAAGCATTAAATATGGAACAATATCATGTAGCAAAGAATATTATATATATAAAATGCAACGTCTCTCTGTCTGTGTGTCTGTCCGTTAGTGCGCTTATCACTCGAGAACCCCTTATCCGATTTACGTGTTTTTTTTTTTTAATTCATACATTTATTCTCTGGCCAGGTTATCTAAAATCTTCTATCTAGAATATACATATATAAAATGCAACGTCTTTCTGTCTGTCTGTCTGTCCGTTAGTGCGCTTATCACTTGAGAACCACTTATCCGATTTACATGTTTTTATAAATTTAAACATATGTTCTATATAATCCTATATAAGCCTAGATAATGGGAGATAAGGAGAAATAATGGGAGATAAGTCGAGATAAGGCTCGATAATGGGAGATAAATATAAATAATGGGAGATAAGGGGAAATAATGGGAGATAAGCAGAGATAAGTCTAGATAATGGGAGTTATGGTGAGATAATGGGAGATAAGGAGAAATAATGAGAGATAAGAAGAAATATTGAGAGATAAGTCGAGATAAGCCTAGATAATGGGAGATAAGGTGAGATAATGGGAGATAAGGAGAAATAATGGGAGATGAGCAGAGTTAAGCCAAGATAATGGAAATTATGTAGAAATAATGGGAGATAAGGAGAAATATTGAGAGATTAGGGGAAATAATGGGCGATATTTTATTACGTTGGGTAACATAAGGAATAAGTAGTGACGATAGTGGTGAATCAAGTCCACGCGAGCCGAGCCGCGGGCCCGGCTAGTATATATATATATATATATATATATATATATATATATATATATATATATATATATATATATATATATATATATATGTACATATATATATATATATATATATATATATATATATATATATATATGTATCTATATATATATATATATATATATATATATATATATATATATATATATATATATATATATATATAGAAATAACACTAAAGTCGATAGTGGGTTCCACCTGCTTGTCGTGTGGTAACTCTTACAAAATGAAAGTGATTAGGTTGCAATGGAGAGAGCGAAAACAGGAAGAACACCATTTTCTATCTAGTGTAGAAGTTAGAATTATCAGCACGATGTATGTGGCAAATTAGAAAAAATTATTTGTTCAGAGGTCCAAAGTAATATTGGTGGTATTCATGTCGTTGTCGTTCTAAAATGTATGAGTAAATTACATTTAAGTCCTCCGTGTCTGACCTCTTGTTCATGTTTACAGGATTGTTGTTAATAGCTACCATCTCCAAGAATTTTCTCTTTATATAATTAGATTTGTTGAACAAGATAGACGTGTTACCATAGTCTTTGTGAATGACATGTTCTGCAAGGGAGCACGAAGTTACACCTCTCCTGCAATCGCTTCTGTGTGAAGTTATGCGGCCTCTGAGGTTCCTGGAAGTTTGGCCGATATATGACAAGTTACAATTAACGCAGGGGATGCTGTAGACCACATTAGTTTTGTGGTCGGCCTCAATCGGAGTTTTTAATTTTGTGTATACGGACTTAAATTTATTCTGAATTTTCTTAGCAAATTTAAAGTCGAGACCTTTGAAGATATTTATAAATTTCGGTGTTAGGTCTCTATAATGTGGGAGGGATGCATAAGTTATATTTGGTGATGAGTTAGAAGATGGGTGAGAGCCTACAGGACCATGGGTGTTTTGGTGTGATGTAAGACGTGTACATTTACACGTGGGCCCCATCTGTTTGCCTCTGGGAATTTCCCGAGGTTTCCAATAAGTTTTATGACACTGTTAATGAAAATGGTGCCCATAGTTGTTCAGTTTTGATCCAGACTAATGGTTATTTCGACCAAATGTGTTTTAATTGTCCTGTGTATTGGTTCTTCCTGTTAGTACCGATTTACATGTTTCTTACAATAATTTAGTCTTAAGTTTATAAGTACTATCCTTATATAATTCATTACTACATCCTTATAAGTTACACATTATTCTAGATGTCTTGATAAAGAAACAAATATATCGGTTTCGAACGCTTGACAAGTAAACAAATTGACTTTTAATTGGCCACTTACGACTGTATCCTCAACAATTAGTTCCTTCTTCTTCCTAGTCAGTCGCGACTACCTTCTTCTTATATATATATATATATATATATATATATATATATATATATATATATATATATATATATATACATATATATATATATATATATATATATATATATATATATATATATATATATATATATATATATATATATATAATAATTAACGATAGGTACTAACAGGGGACTCACTCACTCAAATAAAATAATAGTTGTCTACTTCAAAAGTGATGACCATTTCTCTAGAAATAAACTGCTTGGATTTTTGTAGGACAAAAGTAATCCTTCGGGAGTACAAATGGATTTCTAATACGTGACTTGTTTTTTTCTTGACAGCCAAGATATAACTCAATTTATACTTGTTTAAAAGACGAACCTTTTTTATCCTTCTTTTTTCGTTAGTTTTGGTTTAAAGATATTAAGTTAATAAGAATATACTAGCTTTTAAGAACAACAAGTGAATTTTTAAAGTGTTTTTTTTTTCAACATTCAATGAAGTTAAGTGCCTTCCATTGTTTTGTTTTATTTATTTAAGCATATTATTAAATGATTAAAACAACAAAAACTAAATAATATCGATGGATTTCTAACGCATAACTTTATTTTTTTCGATAACTAAGTATAATTCAATTTATATCTCTTTCAAAAGAATTATCCGTAAAACTTTTCCATTCCCTTTTACGCCAACTAACTACTTTTATTTACAGTAATAAAATTGGATTAAGAATGGTTTGCAGAATTTTAAAGTTTTATCTAATTCATGATAATGCAAATTAAGATAAACTAAAATATAGAGAATAAAATAAATTGTAAATATATATAATGTTATCTGGAGCTTTAATCCTAAAATTGGCAAATGATTGTTTTTGCTTTAAAAAAATTTCTTTTTTAACTAAGTCGTCCAAAACGATTATAAAATGACATTTTTATAGTTATTTGCTTTTGGAAACATATAAGAATGTTGTATCTTTAGGGATACATCGCCAAGATTAAAATATTCAGGAAATGAAGTAAAAAACTTTTTCTTTCAAAAATTTTTATTTATTACAGTGCAAATCAACAAAACAGTTTCTAGTAGGCACAAGGCATAACCGAACATTACATTTGCTACAAAAAACATGTTTGACCAGATGGGCAATTGCTACATCTTCCTTTCTCACGAAATACTGGAAAATGATCCAGCTTGTCCAGTCTGCTATCATCTTGAGGTTTCGGTTTCAGTGCATTCCTTATTCTCTTTAACGGTTGTGAAGCCTCTGAATTACTAGGGCGGCCTCTTTTCAATTTATTTGTTTGAAATAGACTCTTTGCGACACATAATCTAAATTTTTTTAGTCGTATTGCCAGTTTTTCATCTTCTAATAATTTGTATTCTCACCTATAAAGCATGCGTTATTCAGACATATATCAAGAACTTGCGAAAATAAACCCATATACCACCTATGAGTTTTCATTCTAGTTCTATACAAAGCAATGAACATATCGGCAAGATCGATCTCGCCTATGTGGCTGTTATAGTGCTTTACTACTTGTGGACATACAATATATACTTTACCTTCCTGCTTTAGAATACCTTTGAATGGTTTCAGTAAGAATAACTGCCACATAAGAACTGGAAAAGGTGACAGCTTTGTTGTGGTACCACTTTATAATGGCAATACGATTTTGGTTATCAGCCTTTTGGTCGAAAGATCCTCTTCACTCTTTTCGTAGATCAGCATCCGATTTGATTTGGCAACCTCTAAGGCGGTTTGACCTAATAGTCCCCAAACTGAAAATACCGTACTCATCACGAAGAAAGGACGTAAGTTCTGAGCTTAAAAAAAAATTGTCAAAATAAACAACCGATAATGGTTTGTTCTGAATTGAGGAACAGAAAGCAATAACAACCTTTGTACCAAAACCAAGGCCTTCTTCAATATCCGACAAACTGTGATTCCTAAATGTGTCTTCAGCTCCACATGAGATCAAATCGTAGACCATACCGGAAATTCCACATCTTGCAAATATTTTGAAACCCCACTTTTTTGGCTTGTTTTTAAGTACTGCCTCCTCGAGCCAGCTTTGTTACCCTTGTAAGGCACCATCATTTCATCAATTGAGTTTCTACGTTCTGGTTCAATTTTTAAACAGTTTTCCCTGACTTTTTCCAGAATAGGTCTTACTTTGAAGTAACGGTCATTGTCAATTTCTTCGTTGCTTATAAAATCAAAATTTCATCGCAATTTGATACCTTTTTAATGACATAAGATCTGAAATTAGAGCGAATCGTGTTTCTTGGGCCCAGTAGTCAGTGTACGCCTGCATATGTACAGCATCCATTATAAGTTCTATCCCTAAATAGGTTTCAAGTTCTTCGCGATTGGTATCGATGCATTTACCGAACTGCTGATTAGAATAAAAATTCGTTTGTTCCACTATGAGATTTATTATATTATCACTAAAGAAAGTTTCCAAATATTGCAAAGGCGACTGTAGTTTATTTGGCTTTGAGAACTTGTGTTTGTCCATATGCACTTCATAGTCAAAATCGTCGTCAGTCCATTGAAAGTCTCTTACAGTTTTCTGAATTTGTCTTTTTACTTTAGGAGCCAGTTTTAGAATAGGTGGAGTTGCAACTGACTTACGTATTACACGAGGGCAACTAGACGTTTCAGGAACATTGACAATTGAGACAGGTAATAGTGTGGCTAAAACATCATCTTCGTCCAACTCTTCAACACTCTCAGAGGGTTGCAGTACTGCTTCAGCTTGTTCTAATGTATCTTGTTGAGAACTTGCTTTGCCCAGTAAGTCTTCAGGCTCAGTATCACTCTCAGGATCACCTTCTGTCCCAACTGACGGTAATAAGGTGAAAATACGGTCAATTCTTCTTAACTTATTCTAAAAATAAATAAAAGTAAATAACACACCGAACTTGTCAGTGTATCTTGAGGGATACAAAATATTAGCATTCATTTTATAGAAAAATCAGTAAGGTTTTTAATATTATTTATGTATCACAAGAGATAAAACATCATACAACTAATCACCATCTAAATTGTTTAAAATATGTAAAAAAAAATAGGTAAAAACAATAAACTTACCAGCTGATGCACGCGCGGGGCTCTGTCGGCAACCATATTACACAGACGATTGAACAAAATTCACGAATAATGGAGCGGAATTCAAAATAATATCGGCAAGTATTGATGTATTCGTGGTACAACATGTATCGTGTTGGATACAACAGCAAGACAAGATGGACAAATAATGCGCAGTTGCGGCTAGGAATTTTTGAATTGCATGTATCCCGGAAAATACATTGTCTACTTAAGGGTTAAACTTTCTTATTCTACCTAACAAAATTTCTTGTTTTGAGACGTAGCTATAAGCTTACGACTAGCAATTCTGGAAATGTAGAAATTCTTTTTTTTATGCCATTGCCGACGTAAGCTTATACCTCTTACTATCGACACCTCATCAGGGCTCTTATAAAACCGCGAATAGTTCCATAAACGAGGCAGTTGGTCCGCCGACAGCTATCAACATAGACCATATAGAGACCAAACCAAGGAATTCGCTAGAAAACAATGCCGTGGTCGAAGACTCGTAAGACGCATCATTTCAGGCCGGCTTTAGAGATATAGAATTGGAACAAATTCCTTCTTCTGTCCGTTCTTTAGAGCTTCTTGCCGATACCACAGCCATATAGGTTTACCTTGAATCGTCATCAGTAAAAGTCAATGTCCTCCGTTAGCGTTACTCTTCACCTTCTTCAGCGTTATCGTTTACTGTAATTAAATAGACCAGTTACTGCTTTCTTTTAAATTTATCGTTTATCTCACTACTTGTCGTATTCCTTTGATTCCTAACTACGTATGAGCCCCAATTACCTCCCTCTATATATTGTAGGAAAAGAGTGATAAGCAACTGAGTTAAGAGAGGAGGCCTGTTTAAAAAAAAGAATTTGATAATTTTTCTTTTTTATAAGAAATTAGTTTAACACTAAAGAATGTCCTCACCAAGTTTTAAATCGAAATTCGAACTCTGAACGCACCTATCGTGGCATGAAAGTCGCTTCACGTGTTGGGCTTTTCATTTGTTTATAATGTTGACTTGGAAAATTGATAAAAATTAACCTAATTATCGTCCAAGTCGCCCTCGCCGTCGGTATTACTCAGGTAAGAAGAAGAAGTTGGACTAAGTGCATCGGCTAAGAAATTGAAAGCGGCGGAGGCTTTACCAAAAACTTTAAACGCATTTTTCTCAAAATGTCAAATTTCGCACTCCGTGCAATGTAGCTCAAGAAGTAACTCACGGATTCACTTGAAATTTTATATAAATATTCGTTAACCTCTTGACCATTGAATGAAAGTACAAAGATTATAAAAAGTTAATTATAAGCATTATTTTTTGACAATTATTTATCAAAAAAAGGTTATTTTTTCAAAATGGTCCCAAATTCGCAAAAATTGATTTTTTTCTTGGTAAATTTAAATTCATGCAAAGCGTATAATCATGCTTTAATGAATTTTTTAATATCCTACAGCGAACCGGGGAAATTCAACGAGTCAACTTTGGGCAGCTGTTGCTCCGCCATTTTGAATTTTTTTAAAAAGTTGAGGCTCTATTTTTGAAACCAACAAGTTGTTCTTTTTTATGTACTTTCTCTTTTTTATATAAATATTATAGTTTCTCAATAAATGATCCACAAAAAAACGATCGTTTACACAGGCCTCTTCCCTTAAGTTAAATTACACTTTCAAATTTCTACACTCGATTATCCTGAAAATCCCCGACTAAATTTTCTAAAGTAAAAAAGAAAAAAACATAACGTACTGTGGGAAACTTCAATCGATAGGGGTACATTCCGAAAAATTGCACTCATTTAGTTTAACAACGGATATTTGTAACTATTCTACATGTTCCGTAAGAGTCCAATTAATTTAAGTCTCGGAACAGTTGTACCGCATTACTTAAAATCGTCAAAGTAACAAAGCGTTTAAACTCTACCTATTAAAGTCAATCCACATTCAAGTTTAAATTGTTTTTACCGCACAGTTTAATGTACTACGAACATAGGCGGTGCAATGAGCATATTACTAAGTTGTTGAAGGCGTTTTAAGTGATTTGAGTCACAATTTCTATTTTCATAAGTGTTAATTCAATGGATTTTTCCTATTGCTCGTCTTACTTCGGTACAAAGTATAAGCCTAGTTAATTCCATCAAAGTCAATCAGCTCCTCGGCAAGCTGTACCTTCTTCTAAACAAATCTAGTAAATTGCCGACACACAACAAGTTGATAATTTACAAAATGACCATCAGAGCCAGACTTATCTATTCCAGTCCGGCATGGTGTCAAGTATCACACACACACAGTTCCACCTTCACGTCAAAAACAAGACCCTTCAAATCATCACCAAAGCCCGATCGTTCGTTAACACCCAGATTCATCTCCTCCACCTCCAATGCCTACAATTCGTCCAACTCCACAGTCAGAAACGCCTATGGCCCTCCACCCAACGCCAGACGTCACTGCCTAAAACCATTCGTCCCATTAGCTCAGCTCAATTTTAGGTTTGTACCCATGAAATATCTAAACTTCAAATATCTTAAATTCTCTCTCACCGCATTTATATAAAGCCCATCACCTAGGCTGTGTTATTTAGGTCTCTTCTTCTTCTTAAAGGACCGTATCCGATACGGACGTAGGCGAACCTCTCGCCTAGCCGGTAGGCTTTTTTAAGTGTTTCCACAGACAAAGGGGGCCTACGGTTTAATGCCGGTTCCGAACGGTCGAAGTGAGAGTTTTACTAAGCAAGTTACTACGGGTGGATTGCCATTTCCTTCGTTTAGGTTTACTGACATGTAAATATCTTAAGACACAAATGTATAATCATGATTAGTTCACCTCACTGTGTAATAGTTATACATTTTACCTCTCTAATTGTCAATAAAAGATTCTATATTCTATATCTAATTAATGGTTATAACCTTTATACCGTATATAAAGTTATTCTACTCCCCGAATGATTTTTTTATTAAGATACACAAATCCAAACTAAATATGAATTAACGAATTTGAATGTTCTCAGTTTCTTGTTCTAGTTCTTGTAACTAGATTTACTATTTAATTTAAAAGTCGAAATTTCGATTAAGGAAGTTATTTAAAGAACAGTGAATACGTGCTGAACTACTGCCTTAATATTGCTTCTGTCTACTAATATCTTGCAATATTCCGGCTAAACTCACCATCATCATCAGGGGATGACTACCCAGAACCTGTTTCATCATCATTAAAATCTCTTCGAGAGCTGTTCATACACACCCTATATATTCTATTGTGTCCAGCATTAGAAAATAAATTGAGAGGAAGTGCCGAAATATGTTATAGTATTAAAAATATATGTATTTTTCCTATAACGCGCAAATGAACTCCAACCTTCAAGAGTATGATACAGTTTCATAAATCTCAGGTATCATGTGGAATTAACGATAGATCGAGAGAATACGTGCTGAACTACTGCCTTAATATTGCTTCTGTCTACTAATATCTTGCAATATTCCGGCTACACTCACCATCATCATCAAGGGATGACTACCCAGAACCTGTTTCATCATCATCACAATCTCTTCGAGAGCTGTTCATACACACCCTATGAGAGGAAGTGCTGAAATATGCTATAGTAATAAAAATGTATGTATTTTTCCGATAACGCGCAAATGAACTCCAACCTTCAAGTGTATGATACAGTTTCATAAATCTCAGGTATCGCGTCGTATTAACGATAGAACGAGAGTACTTCAACGTACCCCGTAGGCGCAAATTATTACATCTTACACTGATGGCCGTAATGGTTTGATCTGTTTTAGAGATTATTATACCCTTTTACTCTTTTGTGGTACTTGATATCAATTGCTACCTACTTCTTTTAGGTTTACGTCCACTATTTATCAACTTCTATTAAATATTTTTGCATAACTTTGGACCTAGATTGTTAATCGTTTTTAGTGTTCCGTACGGAACACTTATAAGATCACTTCGGTGTCTGTCTGTCTGTCTGTCTGTCACACCCGATTTTCTCGGAAACTATTTGACATAGAAAGGCGAAATTTGGTAATAATATAGGAATTGATGGCCTCATCAGAGCCATTTAGTTTTGAGAATTAAATTTTGACTTAAGGGGTTAGTTATGGGGGGTGAAGTCGGAAGTGAAAAAAAAATTTTTTTACTAGGTTATCGAGTGTGATGTCAAATGAAAGCTTGTAAGAACACGAGTAAAAAATATATATATATAATTTTATACTTGCGCGCACTTTTCTTTGTATTATTTTTAAAAATTCGCGAAAAAAATCGCTGTCCCGGGCCTTATCTCGAAAAGTACTGATCAAAAAATTTTGAAAAAATTCTGGAATATTCTCCACGGGGTATAGATTGAACGAAAATTATCACGAGTGCATTATCTTTAATAATTTATTTGGTATATAAAAAAAAAAAAAATTCAAGGTCACCAGTTTTCAGTAAAGATTGGAAACAAACTTTGTTGAAAACTCATTTGGGGTGTGTTTTTGTGAAGTCACTGATCATTTTATACCACCGTAACATAAATTTTGACTTAAGGGGTTCGTTTTGAGGGGTGAAATCGGAAGTGAAAAAAATTTTTTTTACTAGGTCATCGAGTGTGGTGTCAAATGAAAGCTTGTGAAAACACGAGTAAATATATATATGTATATATATATATATATATATATATATATATATATATATATATATATATATATATATATATATATATATATACATATATATATAATGTAATACTTGCGCACACTTTTCTTCGTATTACTTTTAAAAAATCGCTGTCCCCTACCTTATCTCGAAAAGTACTGATCAAAAAATTTTGAAAAAATTCTGGAATATTCTCCACGGGGTATAGATTGAAGGAAAATTATCACGTATCTTTAATAATTTATTTGGTATATAAAAAAAAAAAAAAAATTCAAGGTCACCAGTTTTCAGTAAAGATTGGAAACAAACTTTGTTGAAAACTCATTTGGGGTGTGTTTTTGTGAAGTCACTGATCATTTTATACCACCCTAACAAAAATTTTTATTTTAAAAACAATCAACGTACGGAACACTAATTGTGCAAGTTCAACTTGCACTTTACCGGTTTTATTTTTTTTTAACTTTTGTAATAACAACAAAACTAGTTCTACTAGGGTTATTTTAACTTATCTACACAGCTATAAAGAAAAACCAGCCCAGTTTAAAAAATGTACTCTTGCCTACAAAACAACAGTTTACATTAATACACCTAGTTTAGCGTTTCACAAATTCTTTCATTCCATCTAAAAATAAAACAAGGACCGGTCAAGTGCAAGTTGAAATTGCGCAATTAGTGTTCAGTACGTGAATTGCTTTTAAAATAAAAAATTTTATTACGGAGGTATGAAATGATCAACATACCCCAAGTGAGTTTTCAACAAAGTTTTTTTACGATTTTTACTGAAAACTGATAACTTCCAGAATTTTTTCAAAATTTCTTAATTAGTACTTTTCGAGATAAGGTGGGACAGCGATTTTTCGTGATTTTTTAAAAATAACACAAACAAAAGTGTGCGCAAGTAGTACATAACATATATTTTTGAACTCGTATTTTTACAACTCGATGACCTGGTAAAAAAAACTAACCCCTTAAGTCAAAATTTAACTTTTAAAACTACACGGCTCTGATGAGGCCATCAATTTTTATATTAGTACCAAATTTCACCTTTCTATGTCAAATAGTTTCAGACAAAATCGGGTGTGATGCACAGATAGACAGACAGACGGACGGACGGACAAAGTGTTCTTATATGTGTTCCGTACCGAACACTAGAATTTTTTTTTGCGATCCAAAAACGGCGTTCATGGAGCTCTCAACTAATTATCTCTCCCTGAGAACCCTTTTCAAATGTCTAAATAAAAGAAGTCCCAGGGTGGTATAACGAGGCTATAGGGTGGATGCTGTGACTCGATGAATTCATAGCTTTTGGTAATCGCTTGAACAGGGGAGGCCTTGTAGATCCAGTAGTTGTGCAAAATTTTGGTTCTCCATGAATTAGAACATTCCTCTCCAATGGCGTATTTCAGGCTTTGGATTATCCTTCAGTAAATCTCTACCCTAGTTGTGGTCGGTCGCCATCAACATTCCAGTAGACGACTGAGTTTACCCTTGGTTTAGAGATGGTAAGCCTTTATGTACCCATTACATCGTTAGATAATCCCAATATAACAATGAAGTCTCGTTGTTTGTGATAATTCGAGAGAAATAACTCTGATCGTTCTCTAGAGTAGCATAATAATTTTGAGGAATTTCTTTTCCCGTCAGTTTATGGTGAAAGTACATAGAAGTTCAATAAAAACTTAGCAACCAAGTAATTTTTTGTATGACGTCATTTTTACTATGCAGAAAACTTAAAAAATTACCCTCGTAGTTTAATGTTTTTTTTGGAAAAATATTATTTTTTGGTTCTAGTAATAATCAGATTAACCGTAACAATTTTGTTGAAGGTAAAGTTCAAGAAATGTGGGTAAATTTAATGTTATAATTTGTTCCTTTATTTTTATAAATTTAAGATAAGAATTTTATTTAAGAGTTACTGTAGAGACATTGAGTTCAACATACCCTGATTATCCAACCTGCTTAGAAACTGTACTTCTTCATGTGACGCCATCTATTATCTAAAACCAGAACACTTTTAGAGCCCTGTTCTATATTATTTTATTAGTAAAGTTATTTGGTATATATAGATTGATGAAATTTTGGTTAGTTTATAAGATTTTTTGCGTGAAATGTGCTTAAATTATGATTCACCCTTTTAAGACAAACTTAAAATATTCGCTTTAATTCTTAAGTCACGTTGTTACACGCCATCTATGACCATGGACTTTAAAACACAGTTTAAACTGGCATAATGAGAATAAAGATGGTGTAAATTCCAGGCACGATTATTATTTTACTAGACTTAATTTAGGCAGATTTTAAAAAATTATTGTCTGTGATTTTATTGAATTTCAAGTTGTAGTGTGTGGTAGTGTTCTTATTCTTATATTTGCTGTTTACATCTTAGGGTTACTATACTCTATCGGTTTGCAAGGCGAAGTAATAAATCATTTAAAATTATGCAAAGTAACTTCACGCGATAGTACAAGTCTCGGTATCGCAGAGTACATTTTAAATAAAAAAGTTACAACAAGATTATTTGTACCGGTAATATTAGCTTGGATTTATGAAAAATTACAATAGAATTATGACATTTTTGCCTTGAAAATCTGCAGAATAACCGAGCAGTGGCATATCGACTGATTTCTTTTGTATTAATTATAGGTTAAAAAAAAATATATTACAAAAAAAAAAACTAGTATTAAACAAAATTGAGGAATTATTATAAGATGACAGAATGGCTCCCATCAATGCCAGATGATTACCTACCTGCATATTATATGCATACAGAACAGTAGCCCGTGGGGGAGCGGGATAGAATATCTCCCCCGGTATGTTCTGCCTGTCGTAGGAGGCGACTTAAAGAAAAACCTAGATGGTAGATGCCCAGATCCCACCAGCATCGCCCGGTGTGATACCATCGCATCGGCTTAGGCTGCGTGAAGTTGCTTAACGTTTCGTGGCTGTGTCGATGTCCCGGACTGTGGGACCAGATAGCATGATGAGGCACCTGGATACAAAAAATTCCGGAGGTAAAATAGCCCCCCGTTCGGATCTCCGGGTGGGGGCTGGTTCAGGGGCGTCGACATGCAGAGATCAGAATTTCAAAATGGATTTTTGCAACATACGAGGTTTAAACACGAACATAAATACAGTGCACCAACACCTGCAATCAAATAAACCTCATGTACTCGCTCTCTGTGAAACTAAGGTCAGTTCATCGACCAGCACAGTAAACTATCTTTATCCTGGGTACGACTTCTATTCCCGATTTAGGCGTAACTTTGGAATCTGTCTTCATGTCAGAAGCGACCTCTCTTGCCAACGAGAAGAGACTCTGGAGCCCCCAAACTTTGATGTTATGTGGTTAAAAATAACGACTCAACCCACCACAAGGTTCATCTGTATCCTCTATCGACCACCAAGTGATACTAACTTTAGAACACTTTTCGCTTCCCTTGCAGACACCATCGATCATTTACAAATTAACTATCCAAATGCCGAAATTGCCATCCTGGGCGACTTTAATGTCCACAACATCAACTGGCTTAAATATTCAAATACTACCGATGAACAAGGTCGTGAAGCCGAATCATTTTCAATCAGTTGTGGCTTAACTCAGCTTACTGACGAACCAACACGGATCCCTGATCGAGAAGGAGAGTTTGCCAGTCTTCTTGATCTCTTTTTAACCACCAATCCGGAGATTTACACAGTCAGCGTAAATCCGCCGTTAGGTTCTTCCGACCATAAACTACTTTCGACATCGAGTATTCTACCAATCAATGACAGAGAGGCGCCTAAACCGCGCAAGATTTGGCACTACAAGTCTGCTAAATGGGAAGATCTCATGGAATATTTTCGAACTTTCCCTTGGTTGGACGTTTGTTTTCGATCCGACGACCCATCTGACTGCGCCAGAGAGGTTTCCGATGTTATTTTGGCCGGTATGGAGGCTTACATCCCTTTTTCGAAGAATTGCCCTTCCAAGGGCAAGCCTTGGTTTGACCGAAAATGCAAAGAAGCTGTTGCTTCTAAACATCTTGCATACCGACAATGGCGCGAAAATCCTAACACCATAAATCGTAACACATTTTTTCGTGCCAGGAACAGATGCAAAGAAATTATCGACGAAACCAAGGAGGTACACAATCAACGGATTAGAAACAAACTTCTCGCCTGTCCCGGCAATTCAAGGTCCTTTTGGTCGGTCGCTAAGGCAGTTAGTCAAAATTTCACCATACCACCACTCACACGGCCAGATAATTCTATTGCAACGACACCTGTTGAGAAAGCGAACTTGTTGGCTGAACTCTTTGCTTCACATTCTACTGTCGATTTCCAAGGAAAAACACCACCTACTATTCCCATAGTGCAGTCAAAGATGCCCGATGTTCTCTTCAGACAGCATATTATAAAGCGTATTCTGATGAAGCTAGACCTTGCCAAATAACTACCGACCAATTGCACTGCTTTCAATAATATCGAAAGTCATGGAAAAGGCTATCAATCAGCATCTTCTAAAATATCTTGAAGGATTCAACATTATTAGCGATCACCAATATGGCTTTCGTAAAAATAGATCAACAGGAGATCTTCTGACTTATGTAACACATGTTTGGAACAATGCAATTGAACACTTTGGAGAATCTCGAGCGGTTGCTCCGGACATATCCAAGGCATTCGACCGTGTTTGGCACGATGGGCTGTTGGCTAAGCTACGTTCTTATGGTATGTCGGAAAAGTTCTGTTTGTGGCTCTCATGTTTCCTCAGAGAGCGTTCTTTACGAGTGGCAGTAGACGGATTTCTTTCTAACACCTTCACTATCAACGCCGGTGTACCTCAAGGCTCCATACTGTCTCCTACTCTTTTTCTCATTTACATTAACGATCTGCTGGAAAAGACCGAGAATCCAATCTACAGCTTTGCAGATGACAGTACACTTATCTCTTCATTCACTTTGAACGCCCGGACATCGGCTACTCAGACGAATATCCGCAGACAGCAGGAAGTCGTTCAACTTAACAAAGACCTGGAAGAAATTCTATCTTGGGGTGACAGTAACCAAGTGGAATTTAACGCTACAAAAACCCAGGCGGCAGTTTTTTCTAAAAAAGTTAACGTTGCTGAACCCGACATAGTTATGTCGGGGCACTCCATTCCTCTAACATCGTCACTCAGTTTGTTGGGCGTTAATTTGGGAGCAAATATGTCCTGGCATGAACATGTTGCAGGCATAGCAAGGAGAGCTTCTCAAAAGTTGGGAATATTATTTCGAACCAGAAAGCTTTACATTCCTCAACAACTGTTAATTCTTTACAAAGCTCAAATTCGACCAATTATGGAATACTGCTCCCATGTTTGGAGCTCCGCTCCCAAACATACACTGCATTTGTTGGATTCTATTCAGAGAAGAGCTGTTCGTCTGATTGGAGACCCAGAACTGACCGTCGGCCTCGATTCGCTGGAACATCGAAGAACGGTTGGCGACTTGAGCCTGTTCTACAAGTACTTTCATGGAAAGTGTTCGAAGGATGTGGCCCGCTTAATTCCTCCCAGAGCGGTGCATGTTAGAAGTACACGTCGCACTAATTCTTCACATCCGTATGAGGTTCAGCTTGTTACTCCCCGTACAACACTTTTCAAGCAGTCTTTTATATGGAGAACATCATCCCTTTGGAATAATTTGCCCAGGACTGTGTTTCCCACCGCGTACAATCTACAGCGATTCAAGAACAACGTGAATTGCCTTCTCCGCACACGTGTCGCTCCTGTAGCGCTTTAGGGACTTCCCTGTAGCACGTGTGCTAGACCCATAAAAAAAAAAAAATGATAGTTCAGATCAAATCAAATTTACTTATCAAAACATATAAATTTGCAAATGAATAGGAAATTAATTACATATAAAAAATATAAACACACCTAGGTGCATGCTCCTATATGTGCCTTTACAAAATACTATTTAAAGCCTAAAATCTAAAAGAAAATAAATACAAATGTCACACAGGGAAGACCCAATAACTGTATGTTATCTGGTTTTTTATTTTTATTAATATTTATTTATTTATTTATCCACGGCACATGCCCAGTTAACACTGAGGGTAACAATTAAAAGTTTATCATTTATAAAATAACACCTTAAACGATAACTTAAATTTCTTGACCAAATAAAATTATTATATCTAGCCCTAGTGCTATGTTAATCTTAAACACCTTCTATATCTGAACTAAAATCTGACACAGCATCATCTGTACCTAATGGTATAACTAGTGGTTCTACAATTTGGTCCAATGACGAATCTAGTGTCCATATTTTATCTTCTTGTTTAATATCGTGATCAATACATTTTTTCCAGATTTCTGGAGTGACATTACATATTGCTTTTGCAAATAGATTTTTAAGGTCTGTTAATTTGTAGGTCACATTGTTTCTAGCCACTTCGCTTTTTACTTGAGCCCAAATAAGCTCTATAAGATTAAGCTCACAGTGGTATGGTGGCAAGCGAAGAACAGTTATATCTCGAGTTTGGGCAATTTCGTCGATAACGTATTTATTGTACTTATCTGTGTTTATTAAAACTTCATGTTTGGCTAATTGTATTAACTCGCGCTTAACATTGTCATCATAGAATAATCTATTTCGCTGAGTTAACCGAGACTGTATATCACGTTTAAGCGATCCCATCTTGGGAACATGTTCAACTTTTTTGGAATGGTAACTTGCATTATCCATGACAATTATTGAGCTTCGGGGACCTAAATCTATCATCTGCGTAAACCATTCTTCAAACACATCAGAATTCATATCCTCGTGGTAATCTCCTGTTTTTTTTCGATTCAAATATAAGCAGACCACCATTAGTGAAACTGTGGATACTCCCTATATGTGTTATAATTAATCGGCGTCCTTTTCCAGATGGTGGACGGAGACCGGTTGGCCAACCTTCCATAAAAGCTTGTCTTGAATTCAAAACGTTTTTGTTCTGCTAAAACTTATTTACGGTGTACCCTTCATTTGTCCAAGTTTCATCTAAATAATAAATGCGTTTTCCTTGAGAACGCTTATGTCTAATTTTTTTCAGATAATCTCTGCTCCAGCGTACGATTTCTCCCCTTTCAATTAACAAGGATTTTCTTTGAAATTTTTCCCAACGAAAAGGACTGATTTTAAAATGTCCCACAACTTGGTAGTGCCCATCGTTGATATCTGTGGGTTACTTTTAACAGCCTTTAGAATTAAGTCCAAAGTTGGGATTTTTTTTCAGTGAAAAACCCATGAATGATTAGTCTCAGGGAATTTTTCTGTCAGCTCCAGTTTTATTTTACCCGGTTTTAGCTTTGGAGTAGTAACTCCTCCTGCCCTTTCTTCCTTCAAAATTCGATAGATAGTTGTTTTTCCAACACCGGTTATTAGGGAATACTTTTGAACACTATCGTCAACACTTAAATTAAGGTTTTCATCACTTTTAATGTAATTCAACACATTCTTCGTTATGATCTTTTCATTTAAACTTAAGGCCGTTATTTTTTGACATTTTGGGGAAGACATCTTTATTGTTCTGAACTGATGCACTACGTGTTACGTGAGAAAATAAACTGAGGGTATTCCCTCGATACGGTTTATAATCCAAATTAACCCCATCAGGTAAAACAACCCGCCTTTGGTTTATTACCCACTGGGTCACTTTTATTACTAATTTGCATAATTTAACATGATTTAGTACTTTGCCATGCAAACGGATAGAGTATAATCTGATGTTATTTTTGTGACAAGCAATGGTAAAGGGTGTCAGATATCTAAGAGAAAGTTTTTAATTTAGTAGAAATTTTCAACAAAACCATGAAGGTTTTCTATAACAATTTGCAGTAAAAATGCAATTATTGAAACTGAACTAGAAATTTTTTTGAAAGAATTAAGGGTCATAAAACCAATTAGTATAAACAATGGGTATAGTATTTTTCAAGATCTAAGAAAGTGATTTGGCAAATATGCAATAAAAACATTAAACGACCGTTAGGATATTCGCACGTACCTGGCCGTCACAGGGTCGTAATTGATATATATATATATATATATATATATATATATATATATATATATATATATATATATATATATATATATATATATATATATATATATATATATATATATATATATATATATATATATATATATATATATATATATATATATATATATATATATATATATATATATATATATATATATATATATATATATATATATATATATATATACCTCCATTTCAATCTAACATTTTATTGGCTACTTCATGTTTATAAATATAAAGAATATTCTTCATTTTATCTGCAGTATTATACTGAAATAGTGTGTATTGTAAAATTCAATAGTGTCTTAGAATGTCCGAAGCCCTTTCCATCAGAAGCCGCAAATGTTTGCCAGTTGTGACAAAAGTGATAGTTAAAAGTGTTTATTTAAAGTTAGTACAGCGTAGTCACGAAAAGTACTTTTCATTGATGGAGACATCAGGTTTAACAAGCATCCCTGAAAGTATAGTTTGGAAAATTGCATGTGTGTTAAAATGTACTGATTTCTGTTAAGAAGACTTAAGACGCCGCAAAATTTATGAAATGTATGCAGAACAAAAAATTCCTACGTTATTGTCACTTTCACGGAGGATGTCCGCGGATAGTTGTGACATAAAATGTTCCACTACAACTTTATGGCGTATTCTACGTTGTTTAGGGTTTTTGTTCAAAAAAATAGAAAAAAGGGAAGTTATAATGGAATCACGGCGCTTACAACAACTTAGAATGAAATATCTTGAAAAATAAATACAGCTATATTGGAAAATCAAACGATAATCTACCTAGATGAGACTTGGTATGACACCCACGACACACCCAGTAAAGGATGGATTGATAAATCCAAAAAAAGCCACACCAAAGCTCCATCAAATAAAGGCAAAAGAATAATTATTTTACATGCGGGGTCAGAAGAAGGCTGGATACCAAAATGTCTATTTCTAGAAGCCAAGAATATTTCAGATTCCAGCTTGGATTACACAGGCCAATAAAAAAACATTTGTAAAAACTTTTTAAACCAATACATCTATATGTTATGTATTTTTGGGTGCTGAAACCGTATCTGGCATCAGTTTTTTTTTGTATCCTCCACAGTTCTCTCGCAATATAACATCGATTAAATTTCAAATTAGGGAAAATTTGATACATAAAAAATAAAAACTGAAATCGTAGGCTGCAATTTTTACTCACGATAACATATTTCACTTCAATGCGAATATTTTAGGTGCTTATTTTTTTGTATTTCCTTTCCCTTTTCTCTGTGAAGTTTCTTGTATAGCTTTTTCTCCGATGTGATGCATTTTGTTGTTCTCTATGAAGTGGCCAACAGTAATCACCCATCATGTTGATATTACACCGTCTCTGGTACCGTTTCTCCATCTCCTCTATGTCCTGATGGAACCGTTCCTACTGCTCTTCACTCACATCGCCTAAGTTTTTAGGAAAAAAGTCAAGATGGCTGTGCAAGAAGTGGACTTTAAAGCTAATCAGACAACCCAGATTTTTGAACTTGTCTATCATATTAGTTACGATAAGTTCATAGTTAGGGTCTTTTACATTGCCCAAAAACTTTGTCACAACTTCTTTAAATGATATCCAAGCCTCCTTTTCCTTTGTAATCATCCTTGCTTCAAAGTTGGAATCGAACATCATTTTACGAATATCAGGCCTAACGAAAACCTCTTCTTTCGGTTTGGCTTCTGATAAATGAAGAAATTTTTTACCAAATGTTTAAAACATTCACCATCTTTAGGCAAGGCTTTCACAAATTGTTTCATTCAGCCTAACTGGATATGTAGTGGTGGTAGAAGGATCTTTTTTGGGTCTACTAAAGTTTTATACAAAATGTTCTTCTCGCCAGGTGTTAAAGTTTTTCTTACGGACCATTGTTTCTTGGACCAATGTTGATCGCTTGCTCTATTGTCCCACTCACATATAAAACATGGAAACTTTGTAAATCTCTTTTGTTGACCAAGGATCATGGAGACAACTTTTAAATATCCACATAGCATCCCATCGTGAGCTGGATAGTTAATTTTCTGTAAAATCATGTTAAGATTTTCGTAAGTTTCCTTCATATGGACTTAATGAGCAACAGGCAGTGAAGCATAAGTATTTCCGTTGTGTAACAGGATACCTTTTAAACTAGTTTTTGACGAGTCTATAAAAAGCCTCCAATCTTCCTTCTTGCACTCAATGCCAAATTCGTTCATCAGACTACCAATATCATGGCAGTAAACCAAATCCTCTTCCTGCTTGAAAAACTAAGCAAACTGTTGATCTCTTGTTCTATGATAGTAAATAGATGTTCCAGATTCTAATAAATGTTTTTCTTTCAGCCTAGAACCAAGCATTTCTACTTTTTCCTTAGTCAAACCCAAATCTCTCACTAAATCATTTAACTCAGCTTCTGTAAACAACTGTAGTTTTAAATTTTCTAGAGAATATTGAAACTCATCATCATTCGGTCGACTTTCATTAAATTCGGGACTGGACTGTAAAACGTCATCAATAGACTCAGGTGACTCAGGAACAGGAAGTCCCTGTCCATATCCTACCGGCCGATTAGCTGAAGTAAAGTTAGGTTAGACAATTACCTTCTTATTTTTGGAGTTATATCCAGAAATATCAACGCTGCAAAAATAACAATCATTTGGATGATTTTCTTGCTCTCCATGTGTACTGCAAATCTAAAAGCTTTCTTTTCTTTCTTGTAATATTTCCTAAGATCCTCGACACAAACATAACTTACTTTGTACCAAAATATGCAAAGTATACTTTTTTTACAAAGTCAGTAATGTTTCTTTGATGTTTTTTAACTACAAACTCATCACATATATAACAAAAAGTGTTGGGAGAGTTTTTACAACCACGAGTAAAACATTGCAATGCGAGGTTATATTAACTGAAAGAAAATAAACAGCTGTGACATTTATCGGAACTGCTAACCTAATAACATTTGATTTTACTATCAGCTTTATAAAATTTTGATTTTATTACCAACCTAATAACATTCGAATGATAAAAAATAAACTTTTTACATTTTGAATATTAAAATGTGAAAAATTGGTGGGAGATAGGACTTTTTTATTATTTTCGGACTCAGCACACCAAAAAACATAGGAATCATTTAAAATTATTTAAAAAGTTTTTCATCGTTGGCCTGTGTTATCATTATGATACAACTGATGAAGTTTTTGAAGATTGGCTTCCAAAAAATTAATGCCGAATATACCACTGAATGGCTGCATTGTGTTGGATAATGCATCCTATTACACTGGTCAACACAAGTCTTGTTTCCTTTATTTTTCTTTCTGTTATTGGGTATTTCTATAGCCCTGACTATGAAAAAAATACTGGGAGATTGCTAACAGCTTTACCTTTTGAAATATACAGTTTTATTATTTTGCCAAAAAAATACAAAAAAAATAATACATTATGTTAACAAAATTTCTATTGAACACTAGCAAATGATCTTTTATAAGATTTCCTTGAATGAACGACTTTAGGTAGATCTCGCTGCAAACTCTAGCAGTAGTCTGCCATCATATGTGAGTCCCACCGCCCGTGATAACGCTCTTCCATTGTCCGAAGATCCCGATGAAATCTTTCACCCTGCTCCTCACTAAAATCACCCAGATTTTGTGGAAATCGGTCTAAATGCTAGTGCAGGAAGTGGATTTTTATGCTCATGTTGCACCCTAGCTCTTGCAAGTTCGATAGCATGCACTCAACAAGCTCGACATGGTCGTCAGATTTCTTTTTGCCTAGGAAGCTACTCATAACCAAAACAAATGAATTTCAAGCTTTGGATTCGACTTCGGTCGTTGATTTGAAAAAATTAGGATCTTTCACGAGTTGCCTAATCTGTGGCCCATCAAAAATACCAGCTTTCAATTTTTCTGAACTTAATCTTGAAAACTTGCGTGAAAGAAAATTAAAACATTCGCCACTTTTGTCAAGCACCTTCACAAACTGTTTCATTATGCCGAGTTTAATATGAACTAGTGGAAGTATGATGCGGTCTCGGCTAACTAAAGGCACGTTTATAACATTTTTTGTACCAACTTTTAGTTCTTCCCGCACTGGCCAAACTTTTTGTGACCAATGGTGTTGTTTGTCACGACTATCCCAAAGACACATGAAACAAAGGAACTTTGTGTACCCCCTTGTTGACCTAAAAGAAAGTTATCCATTTTCAGATCAACACAAATGACCCATTTGTGGTCTTTTTTCCATAACTTTAGAAACATTTACGTATTCTTCTTTTAAAGTCGTCGAATGTGCAATAGGTATAGATCCGTACTTGTTACCGTTATGAAGCAAAACACACTTCAAACTTCTTTTGCTGCTGTCTATGAAAAGACGCCAATCACTAGGTTGGTACTGTTTTAATCCCATCTGCTGCAAAATACCACCAACAGCGTTACAAAAAACTAAATCTTTCTCTTGAGAAAAATACGGTAACAGATTTTTTTCTCGGGTACGATAAAATGTAATGTTGGTTTCCGGAGTAAGCAAATTTTTTTCTTTTAAACGAGATGCTAAAATTTCAAAAGCTTCTTTTGGTAAGTTCAAATCTCTTACTAAGTCATTTAGTTCTTTCTGATTAAATGGTTGAGGTTTTGAAAGGCTACATTTGTAGTCTGAATCAGAATCTTCACTTGATGTATTTCGTTCGGGTTCACAGAGATTTGGATCATCAGAAGATTTAGATGTGCTGGGTTATACCTCTTGTGATTTTAATTGAGGTCGTTGAGCAGAAGATAAATTAGGATATGACCACTTACTTCGATTTCCAGGGTTAATTCCGTTTATTTTCACAACGCAGAAGTAGCAATCGTCATGATGGTTTACAGGTTCTCGCCAAATCATGGGTGTTACGAATATTATTGCATCTCTTTTTCCACTGGACTATAACTGTTGACATACCACACATTTCTGGCATACAATATGAGGAACCCATGGCTTGTCCTGATTACACCATTTTATTTTAAAGTATTGATGATACGCAGTTTTCACAAAGTCCGATATAGGTTTTCGATATTTTGCAAATATATATTCACCACAAATATAGCAAAAACAATCGGGATTAAGCACACAACATCTTCTTGACGAAGCCATATCTAAAACAACAACAAAATATATTTTAGTGTCCAATAAAAAACGAAAATCTAAGTAAAAATAGTAAATGAGGATAGTTAGCTATAACTCAAAAACAAAAGCTGTTAGAGAAAAATTGTTGCCATATTTAAAAAATACGCGTCAATTTGAGATAGAAAAACAAAAAAAAATCACAGGAAACAAGCAATTTTCTTTTTTTTGTTGACCAGTGTTATAGTCGCCAAATGAATAAGGTACCAAGTTCCACCAGTAGAAAAAGGGAAATACAAGCCTTTTTATGCCAACGTAACATATATTTCCATGAAAGTTATACAGTTAAACAATTGTTAGAAGTTTTAAAAAGTTACAATTTTTTAAAGGATTATGTTAGTGATAAAATTACAGGAAGCAGGACACGAAATAATTCGGCTTCCACCAGGTTATTGTATCTTTAATGCCATCGAGTAGATATGGCATAAAGTAAAGTCTAATATACGTGCTCACAATAATACACCCACTTTAAACAGTAGTGTGATTGAGTTGATAAAGACAGAAGTCAAAAATGTATCCGTTAAAAACTGGAGAAACTGTATTCAACACGTCAAAAAAATTGAAAACTCATATAGATGTATGTACATAAATATAAATAGTTGAGAACCTGTAAAAAAACTTATTAATGATTCGCAAGATAGTAGCGTTAACGAAATTGAACTAGATATTAATTAATAACTAAAATTGTAACCAATGTACTCGAGGACACTGTCCACTGTTTTAATATATTTGTGTAATTACTATATTGTGTATTATTCAGTACATAAAACATTAAAATTCACCTGTCTTTCCACAATAAAATTTTAAACCCAACAATTATACAATCAGATATAGTGCGGTCCTGTACGATGCCTTGTCATTAAAAAGCCATAAATTAATCACTTTTGAATCTTCAACTTTGAATGGGTATAGGTGGCTAAGTCACTTCCTTAGATCGTGAAAATTACTATACAAGAGTGACTTTGTAGATAATATTTTAATGAGAAAACAATTTAGAAAAGCAATAGAACTTGTGTACTCTTATAAACAACAAAAGAAAGATAAGTTTCATATACTCATACAGGCAAATTGACCACTAAAATTCAATATTTTTTTCATAAAAATCATGTAAACATTGCCTTCCGTACCAATAACACGTTAGCTCGACATCATAAAAGTAAAACAAAAAAAAAAGAAAATAAAACAGAGTTTACGAACTATGCATCCGATTTCTTCATTTGTAATAAAACTTATATAGGACAAACATGCAGATCTTCTTATAAAAGAATAAACGAACATAAACAAAGTTATAGAATGAAAAATATTATATCTCACTACGCTAAACATTTAACAGATGAAAATCATACTTCAATGAAGATTTCAGAATTTTGCATAACGAAAAGGGAGGAAAATTACTGAATTGATTAGAGCAGGTAGAGATTAACCAGAAAAAATCCTTGGGTTTATTATTTATCGATCAATTGGATGTGGGTGGGTCTCCTTTAATGACCTTGTTTTAGGTATTATGGTGAATATTGTTAATTAATTTAACCTTTATAACCAGATAACTTCTATATTTTCTAACATACTTTGTATGTAATTTACATCTTGCTCCAGAAGAAGAGACGGTGCGTCGAAACAATTGTCAGCTCTAGTACGATAAACATAAGTGGTGATCTTAAATAGTTCTTTGCATTATCGTTCCTAGTTATCAAGAACTGTTTGTATTTGATTGGTAGGCACTAAAAATAACGCATCAGCAACCTAGCAAACTAATAAAGTGTTACCAAAATCGTAGGTGGATAAAAGTAGCAATCTTCAAATTACGAAATAGCTCTCAGCAATTTTATATATAACTATATATCTAATATTATAAGTACCGTTTTATTAAACTTAATATTTCAAAAACTATGAGATAGATCTCCTATAGGTAATTTGTCTAAAAAGGTAGCTCAATGGATGTACAACTACAATACATTCTAAAAATATTTATAGTTACCAGTCTGTAAAGTCGTAATTCAAGTTTGGAGCTACGAGGGTGGATTGAAACGTTCGCGGCCTCACCAAAAAATAATTACTATTTTTAGTGTTCCGTACGGAACACTTATAAGATCACTTCGGTGTCTGTCTGTCTGTCTGTCACACCCGATTTTCTCCGAAACTATTTGACATAGATAGGTGAAATTTGGTAATAATATAGGAATTGATGGCCTCATCAGAGCCATGTAGCTTTGAGAATTAAATTTTGACTTAAGGGGTTAGTTTTGGGGGTTGAAGTCGGAAGTGAAAAAAAAATTTTTTTACTAGGTCATCGAGTGTGGTGTCAAATGAAAGCTTGTGAAAACACGAGTAAAAAATATATATATAATATTATACTTGCGCGCACTTTTCTTTGTATTATTTTTAAAAATTCGCGAAAATTCGCTGTCCCGGGCCTTATCTCGAAAAGTACTTATCAAAAAATTTCGAAAAAAATTCTGGAATATCCTCCACGGGGTGTAGATTGAACGAAAATTATCACGAGTGCATTACCTTTAATAATTTATATGGGATATAAAAAAAAACAAAAATTTCAAGGTCATCAGATTTCAGTAAAGATTGGAAACAAACTTTGTTGAAAACTCATTTGGGGTGTGTTTTTTTTGTGAAGTCACTGATCATTTTATACCACCGTAACATACATTTTGACTTAAGGGGTTCGTTTTGAGGGGTGAAATCGGAAGTGAAAAAATTTTTTTTTACTAGGTCATCGAGTGTGGTGTCAAATAAAAGCTTGTGAAAACACGAGTAAAAAATATATATATAATGTAATACTTGCGCACACTTTTCTTCGTATTACTTTTAAAAAATCGCTGTCCCCTACCTTATCTCGAAAAGTACTGATCAAAAAATTTTGAAAAATTCTGGAATATTCTCCACGGGGTATAGATTGAACGAAAACTATCACGAGTGCATTACCTGTAATAATTTATTTGGTATATAAAAAAAAAAAAAAAAAAAATCAAGGTCACCAGTTTTCAGTAAAGATTGGAAACAAACTTTGTTGAAAACTCATTTGGGGTGTGTTTTGTGAAGTCACTGATCATTTTATACCACCTTAAAAAAATTTTATTTTAAAAACAATCAACGTACGGAACACTAATTGTGCAAGTTCAACTTGCACTTGACCGGTTTTTATTATATATAATAAGTTCATACTTTCTTTGGTTGTCACAGTGTAAAATTTTGTTGCTGTAGAACTTATGGTTTTTAGGTAAAAACGAGTTTAGTGAGACCAAGTGCAGCGTTTTTGGAAAAATGGAAAAAACTGAACAACGTGCGGTCGAGTACCTGTTTAAAAAAAAATGACACTAAAGAAGATCCACGGTGATATGAAAACAACACTAGGGGAATCTACTCCGTCATATACCACTGTGAAAAAATGGGTTGCAGAATTTAAACGTGGACGAGAGAGCATCGAACATGACCCTCGCACCGGCCAGCCCACGACGTCTACGACCGAAGAAAACATCGGCAGTGTGTGTGATCTAGTATTGGAAGACCGTAGATTAACTATCAGGGAGATTGCAGACACTATAGGCATTTCGTATGAACGCACATAAAACATCATTGCCAATGAACTCGGATTTTCTAAGGTTTACGCTAGGTGGTTCCCCAGATTGCTTTAGGTTGAACAAAAACGAATTCGACTCGTGATTTCTCGCAACTGTTTGGAGATGTTTGAGGCTGATCCGCAAGATTTTCTTAACAGGTTGCGTCGATTACGTCAAGAAATTAAAGAGAAACACCCAGAATAACTGAGAAAGAAAGTTTTATTCCATCAGGACAACGCTCGCGTTCACACGTCTGTTGAGTCTATGGCTCAAATTCGTGATTGTGGTTTCGAATTGCTGCCCCACTCGGCTTATTCTCCTAATTTGGCACCTTCGGACTTTTTACTAACCTGAAGAAACACCTCGGTGGCCAGAAATTTTCATCAAATGAAGAAGTCGAAGCTGCAGTTAACCAGTATTTTGAAGACCTTGAGGAATCTTTTTTTCAAACAGGTGTGGAAGCTGTGAAAATCAGGTGGAAGAAGTGCATAAAGCGCATAGAGCTAGAGATTACGTCAAATAAAAATATTTTTATACGTACTTTATTTTGTTTTCTTGACTAGGCCGCGAACTTTTCAATCCATCCTCGTAACTCTTCTAACTGGTATGGGAGGACGGCAAAATGCACGCACAGTGTTCTCTGTAGAATTAACGATTTTTTTATGTCTTTTTCTCTATAGAAAAGACCTTGTCTCTATATATTTCAATATAATTTTGCTGGATTATTTTATTAGTCAGAGCCAAAGTACAGAGGACCGTACTGAAGCCATAATTTTCACTTAATTTTTTAACTTATTAGGTTACAATAGGGATCTGGGTATGTAATCGGTTATTAACTTGAATAGTTCTATTACTACTGTTGATTATTATTTAGAGGATTAGTTTTAAATGCATTTTTGTATAATTATAGTATGCTATTATTTGGGTTATATTAATAAAAATATTTAATTTTTGCTATTAAAACAATTCTTTGCAGTGTTTTCCTAGTTACAACATTCTTTTTCCTTTCAGTTTTAAAATACCGAAAAGAATATTACTTCAACTTCTGAAAAATTCCGAAAAGTCTCCAAGAAGCTTTTAATTTTCTCTTGTAAACTAATTTTATTTCTTACGGTAAAAGTTAGAAGCATAAAAGAAAAACTTTTCCTTTTCTGAAGTGGAAATTAAGTTAACCACGACCGGCAGTAAGAAGTCACGTGTTGAAAACTTATTTATACTTTTGAAAGTTGATATCTTAAACTTAAAAACAGATAGAAGGTAACACTTCAAGATTATATATATATATATATATATATATATATATATATATATATATATATATATATATATGTATATATATATATACATATATATATATATATATATATATATATATATATATATATATATATATACACATATATATATATAATATATATATATATATATATATATATATATATATATATATATATATATATATATATATATATATATATATATATATATATATATATATATATATATATAAACTCATAAACTCCTGGACAAAATTAACGCAACAATCTGAAAATTAATTTATCTTTTTCTTATGTCAGTTTTAAAGTTTATCGAGTATTTGAATAGTAGGCTATGCATATTTTGTTTCCTTGTTCATGACAGAAATCAAAACAATTCGTTTAGATTTACAGTTTTAAAGAATTTTTTAGAAGATAAACAATTTTCTGTAATAATGCGATAGATTTTCTTTAAAAGTAAGCTTATAAATTGTTCCCTTTTTCAAAGTAATACGTTTTTGTGGTAGACTGTTTTATTTTTGACCCTGAAGAATTAGAAAAATGAATCGAACAATGAATTTAACTGAACACGAGGTAGTGCAAGCCTCAATTTTATTGGACGAGGGATATTGTCAGAGTTATGTTGCCAATTTGTTAGGCAAACATCGTTCCACAATAAGTCGTATGGTAAGACGCTTGAATGAAGTAGGAATTTATTCTAGAAGGCTAGGGCAAGGGCGAAAACGATGCACTAGCGTACCTAGATGACCGTTTTATAAGACAATATGCTTTAAGAAACAGGACTGTCACTAGTTCTATAATAAGAAACGAACCCGAAGCTGTTCGCAATGTTACAATTTCTTCTAAAACAGTTAGAAGACGGTTAAATGTAGCTGGATTAAACAGTAGGAGACCAGCCACTGCGCCCTTGCTTACTAGAGAGAACAGAGTTGCCAGGTTACGTTTTGCTCGAAATCACGAAAACTGGTTTGTGGATGATTGGAAACAAGTTTTCTTCACAAATGAAACTAGGGTTAGTCTAAAACATCCAGATGGTCGTGAGCGAGTATGGCGAAGACCAGGAGAGAGGTTTGCTCCTTGCAATATCTCTGCAAAGATTCCATTCGGCGGTGGCTCTGTTATGTTCTGGGGTGGCATCTGCTTTGATGCTCGCACAGAGTTAGTTCCTGCCCGTACGAGATCCATGAATGCTGACTACTATCTAGAGAATATTGTAACAGAACATGTAATGCCTTTCGGTCATTTTGTGGGGCCCAATTTCCTGTTTATGCAAGACAACGCTCGACCTCACGTGGCTAGGGAGGTACTCGATTATCTTAATCAAGTGATATACCGATTATGCAATGGCCACCAAAAAGCCCGGATCTGAATCCGATACAACATGTATGGGATCACCTTAAGAAAAATGTGAAACGTCATATACCTGCACTTAGAAACCTGAGGGAACTTGAAAATGCAGTTTTCACAGAATGGGAGCAAATTTCTTAAGATTTTATCCAAAATTTAATTAGAAGCATGCCTAGGCGCATAAACGCTGTCATCCGAAGTAGAGGAGGTAACACACGCTACTAGTGTCCCAGTTACATCATTAATTTTGCTACTAGTGTCCCAGTTTATTTTTTTCATTAATACATAATTTCAACGATTTTGTTATTAGGTCTTAAGAATAATTTTAATTCGAATCTTATAGAGAAATTTGGTAGCTAATTCACTTTTAAAGTATCCGAATAATTTTTTTCTAACTTTTAGTGTAACCAATGTTCATAAAAAATTATTAAAATTAATTCATTATAGAGATTTGTATGATTTAATATATTGTTGCGTTAGTTTTGTCCAGGAGTGTATATATATATATATATATATATATATATATATATATATATATATATATATATCATCATTAGAGAAAATAATTTTATTTTATTTACTTATAATTAAACAGATATTTAGGCAGTAAATATTTGTTTTACATTTTTATGACTAGATTCTAGATTTAGCTAGATTGATTTATTGGTTATTAGATAGGTAAGATGCTATAGCTATTATACATTATTGTCTAAGAAAAAACGTAAAAATACATATTGGATCTTAAGATATATATATATATATATATATATATATATATATATATATATATATATATATATATATATATATATATATATATATACATACATATATATATACATATATATATATATATATATATATATATATATATATATATATATATATATATATATATATATATATATCAGGGACCTAATTAACTTAGTCTAGGTAAGGATTTTATTTTATTTTAAAAACAATCACCGTACGGAGCATTACTTGCACTTCGCCGGTTTTTTTGTATCTTTATAATACAAATTTATCATGTCAATAATTAATATATCTTTGTATCCCTTTTCATTTTTCTTCTTACAATTTATGCTCTAGTATGGACTAAATTGTTGCTAGTCACCTGCTGTACGAACGTCTAATAGTTTAAAGCCAAATATCATAACTATCGTCTTATTAGTGATTTTATGCAGTGTATTTCGGGACTTGAACCCAATTACGAGCAAATGCTCAATATGTATTTTGAGCATTCGTTTCGGTAGTATATATATCTTGTTAAGAGAACAATAATTTGAGCTTGATTTTTTTGGTTCATTTGATGAAATTTTAATATAGCGTTTCGGTCATCATCATCCATCAAATAAGGTTTTTTATTGGAAATAGTAAATATCTAGACTGTGTTCTAAATCTAACCTTTTTACGAGAAATATTTACAAAACTTGCAAGAAAAAAAATATTTTGATACAATGGCTGTATTTAGGACCAAGTTTTGTTGTTTTTTACTTAAAACTCCGATTGTTAAAAAATATATATATATTTTTGAACCAATTATCATTTTAGCAAAAACCAAAGATTAATACTTGGCAACAGGCGTTCCACAATGCCTGGCCAATGAGACTTCTACAAAATTCGGAACAGGGACGAGTTTCGAAAAAAATTAGCCAATGGTTACTTTTCTGGGCCCAAAAAATCAATTTAAATACAACAAATAATCAATCAAAAGGGCTATAAGTACAAAATAGTTACATTTTAAACCGAATTTAATGAAAATCTCTGAAATGGCTGTTATATATAACCTAGTTTGTGATATTTGACGATGACAAGTAATTACACTCGATAAAAGAAATGTATTTTGTTAATTAGAGGGAGTGCTAAAAACCTGAAGCGAATACATTTTTTTACCTTAAATGATAACTGTCAGTAGCATTCCCTAATTTTCTCCACTTAAGGCCTAAATTATTAATTTTATTTTCAGCCATCTCTATAAGGAAATTATACTAATAAAGAGGATATAACACTTACATAAAATAGGTCGATCCTGGCAATTTTCCTATTATGAGGTTTCAGCTTTGCCAGACACGCAATTTCCCAAATACGTTCCTAATAAAGCCAGCCTGTTTGAAGTAATGTAGTTATAAAAGATGATCTGTTTGCCACGCAAAATCATTTAGCATCATTATGTTACCAAATGCGGAAATTTTGCATAAAATTTTATATTTAATTTTGTTTTTAATTCTGATAGATGTTCATTAAGCCCGCCCACTGCTATCCAAATGGTTGCAGAAAGGGAAAAAAATATATATGCAAATGTATATATATATATATATATATATATATATATATATATATATATATATATATATATATATATATATATATATATATATATATATATATATATATATATATATATATACATATATATATATATATATATATATATATATATATATATATATATATATACGAGGATGGTTTGAAAAGTCCGTGCAAAGTCCGAGAGATGGCACCACCGGCGCGTATCGAGGTCATGTTTAGTTAGTAGCATCTCTTGAATGAAGGCACACCAAGTTTCAGCCATATTGGTCTATTTCTTTGTGTTTGGCATTCGTGTGAATCAAGGAAGTCGAGTGATTTTCAAGAAATGGACGAAAAAGAATTTCGTGTGGTGATTAAACATTACTTTATGAAAGGCAAAACGCCTCAGGAGACTAAAGAGAAGCTTGATAAACATTATGGTGACTCTGCACCTTCGATTAGAACAGTTTATAAGTGGTTTCAAAATTTTCGGACTGGCCATATGGGCACAAGTGACGCTGAACGTTCTGGATGGCCTGTGGAGGTTACGACTCCAGAAATCATTGATCAAATCCATGATATGGTGATGGATGACAGAAGAGTTAAGGTGCGTGAGATTGCTAGTGATGTGGGCATCTCGACTGAACGAGTACATAATATTTTGCATAAACATTTGGACATGAGAAAGCTATCCGCAAGATGGGTGCCGCTTTTGCTCACGCTTGAACAAAAACGAAATCGTGTGAAGTGTTGCAAGGGTGGTTTGCAGCTGTTCCAGAAGAATCCGGAGGACTTTAAGCGTCGTTTCGTCATTGTGGATGAAACAAGGATACATTACTATACTCCTGAGACCAAACAACAATCTAAACAATGGGTTACCAAGGGGGAATCTGCACCAAAAAAGGAGAAGACCGTTCCTTCGGCCGGAAAGGTTATGGCGACTGTCTTTTGGGATTCGCAAGGAATAATCCTCATCGACTATCTGGAAAAGGGTAAAACTATTACAGGTGAATATTATTCATCGTTATTGGACCGTTTGAAAACCGAGCTGCAAGAAAAACGCCTGCGATTGGCCCACAAGAAAGTCCTTTTCCATCACGACAACGCACCAGCACACACCTCAGCAGTTGTGGTCGCAAAATTAATGGAAATAGGATTCCAACTCGTTTCACATCCCCCCTATTCTCCAGACTTGGCTCCCTCGGACTACTATTTGTTCCCCAATTTGAAGAAATGGCTGGCGGGACAAAGATTTTATTCAAACGAGGAGGTGATTGCAAACACTAATGGATATTTTGCAGACTTGGACAAATCCTATTATTCGGAAGGGATCAACAAACTAGAATATCGTTGGACGAAGTGTATAAGCCTAAAAGGAGACTATGTCGAAAAATAAAAAAAGGTTTACCCCAAACACATAAGTAGTTTTTATTTTTAAACGGACTTTTCAAACCAGCCTCGTATAAATATATATATATATATATATATATATATATATATATATATATATATATATATATATATATATATATATATATATATATATATATTTATATACATATATATAAAACCACTGAAAATATTATTTACAAATTAAAAGAGGTTGATCATGTAAAATAAAATAAATCGTACCCCATCACATCTGTAACTCACAAATTATCCGCCAGGGGGGGCAGTTGTGTCCGTTTTACTTTTAGGCTAGTTCTTATGCATCACGGCAAGAACAGTGTCACTTTAGTGTTTTTACAGATTCATAGTATTATTATAGAAAATATAATAAAATTTACTACACAAAAATATTTATCTGAAAGGTAAAAGAAGCCTATATCATATCCATATAAAGTTAATAGTTTTCTTATTTGCGTTATTTTAGAAATACTGCATTTTCGAGTTATGCCACTGTTCCGGCCGGGGTGCGAAATATTTTATCAACACACAACACTTACTAATAAACAATCTGATGAATACCCGAAAAACCACTACTACATTTCACACCCGTGAGAACATTCATTCTTTAAAATATATATATATATATATATATATATATATATATATATATATATATACGTGTTAGCTGTGTAGTGTAAACTAACATATATATATATATATATATATATATATATATATATATATATATATATATATATATATATATATATATATATATATATATACAGTGCCATTCATAAAGTTGGCACCATATGGGAAAAATTTTTATTATAAGAATTTTTGAAAATTTAACTTCGAAATATGTTAGTGCATGTTTGATGTTTAGGATTACACCCAAATTAGGTCATAACGTCACATGTCTTGCCTGTCAAATCTGACATTTAAATTTTAAAATGTGAAAAAATCGTATTTTTATTGAAAATATGGAAAAAAGTTATAAAGAAAAAATGATTGCATTGCAGTTCTACATTTATATGCCAATGTTCGAAAAGATTTGACTTTTTTCAATTATTTTCCCCTAAAATGACAATCAACTGTTTTTCCACATTATTACACAAATTATCTTATGACTTATTTATTAGTTGATGTTTCACTAAATGTTAAGAAAAAAAAATTAGGCCTTAAAATTAAGATGAAAAACGAGTTCTATCAAAAAGTCGTAGTTTAACAATGTAATCTTGGTGCAAAGCTGCATAATATTTATGACAGCTCAACTTCTAAGGGCGAATATAATAAATATTAATGCTATGTAATAAATTTGAGCAAATTTATAGTTTTTTAAGTTTCTTAATTCCTTCTTCGATGCACAAAATAGTTCTTTTATAAATTATATGGCGAACATTCGCGAGAAACTCTTTCTTAATATCATATACAGGTTTTGGGGATAGTTTGTTCTAAATGTTTTTTAACATATTTTTAAAAGGTCAAAAACAAGATTTTTAAAAATTGCTACGTTTCGGAACGCAATATTGGTTCAAGTATATACATTCAAGTTTTGCTATTAAGTCAAACAAAATTATAATATGATCGGCTTTCACGTGTCTTCATCGCAGTTGCCATGGATTTCGTGTTTTGTTCCTTTGTCACATAAAACATCAAACATATATTAGTTTGTTCGCTATTATCAATGCAATAATAATAGTTTTCTTTAATAAAAATTCCAATTAAATTGATTAAGCTAGATAAAATAGAAATAGTTTTGATCGTGGGTGATAACTACAAAACTCAAAGAGAAACTGCCGTCATTTTTAAACAACGACAGCCGGAAAAAGTTATAACGCATACAACAGTAGGATGAATTACCAACTTTAAAATACTGGATGTGTGGAGAATAATTTTAAACGACAACATGAACATTGGGTTACTAATGAGGATGCTGAGTTTGCAGTTATGCAGAGTGTGATTGAAACGTCTAGAATTTCAATTGCTAAAATATCGCACAATATGGGTTTATCTTATAATTCAGTTCAAAGAATGCTTAAGAAAAATATGTTTAAACTTTATAAACCAAAGTTTGTCCATACTCTCAAAGAACAAGATTATGATAGGCGCATGTATTTTTCTTTCTGGCTGCAAAGTAAAACTGAAGAACTCGACGTTTGGTCAATCCCACAGCGCCAGTTCTGCTGACCAAAAATGGCCCACTTGGCACTCTGATCCTTGTCTCATGGCTTCATAAGTTCGAGCAAGCCGGAGATCTCACCCATTTAAAGTCATTTACAAAGTATATTTTGTTCGGTGAAGAATGTACTTTTAATTCTAATGGTGTTGTCTCGTCGCAAAATTGTAGATCGTGGGCGGATAGCAATCCAAATTTTATAGTAAATAGAAGAGATTAATATTCCTTTAAAACTAACGTGGTGCGGTATTTTTAATAACAAAATTATTGGCCGTTTTTTTTTAGAGAAAATCTTACAACCGCGAGGTACTTACAGTTTCTAAACAACGAACTTTCCAATAAACTGGAAGATTTTAGTTTAGAGGAAAGAATGAAAATGTACTTCCAACAAGATGGAGCACGTAGCCACAGCACCTTAGAAATTAAAAATTGGCTGGACGAAAACTTTTCTGGGAAGTGGATTGGTAGGTTTTCCTATGAAGTACCTTAGCCGCCGCGGTCACCTGATGTGTAAATGAAATCAAGCCAGAGTTCTATGCGAATGTTCGTCATAAAATTTATAACAGAACTATTATGTGCATTGAAAAGAAAGGAAGAAGCGCAGAAACTTAAGAACGTTTTTTTATTTAGTAAATAACATTAATTTTTTATAATAGTAATCCTTAAAAATTGACGTGTCATAAATATTAAGCAGATTTGCACCAATATTGGATTGTTAAATTACAACTTTTTGAAAAAAAATTAATTTTCAGCCTAATTTTATGGCCTAATTAATTTTTTTTCGTAACATTTAGTAAAACATTAAGCACTAAAAAGTATATTATATAACATAATTTATAACAAAAAACTTTCGATTATCATTTTCGGGGGACATAATTGAATAAAGTGAATTTCGTCAAATTTTTTTGAAAATTGGCACACAGACGTAAAACTCAAATACAATCTTTTTTTCTTTATAACTTTTTTCGTTTTTTTTTTTTGAAAAATCCGTTTTTCCCAGTTTTAAATTTTAAATGTCAAATTTGACAGCAAGGCGTGTGACGTCATGACCTTATTTGGATGTAATCCTAAACATAAAACATGCACTAACACATTTCGAAGTTGAATTTTCAGAAACTTCAGAAAATATTTAAATATATTATAAAATTTTTTCCAATATGGTGCAAACTTTATGAATGGCACTGTATATATACATATATATACGTATATTTATACATATAAGTATATATACATAACATCATCATCGTTAGCTTATTGCATCCATAGTCGGATGTAAGCCTCCCCAAGTTGTCTCTAATGAGCCTTGTTATTTGCTTTTTGCATCCAATCGTGCCCTGCTAATCTGTCTTGGCCATCTTATCTGTGGTCTACCTCTGCATCTTTTGTATTCTCTATGCCTCCATTCGACTATACAGCGTGTCCATCTGTTATCATTCATCCTTGCGATATGCTGCGCCTAATTCCACCTTAATATACATAACGTTGTATTACATCTGTGACTTTTGATCTTCTTCGTATTTTGATGTTAGTAATACGATCTTGGAGTCTAATATTTAGCATTTTCCTCTCCATTGCTCTTTGGGTTACCCGAAGTTTATTTATTATACTTTTATTTAAAGCCCACTTTTCAATGCCATTTGTTAATACCGGCAGTATATATTGATCGAATACTCTGGCTTTTATTTTATAAGGGATGCCTAATTTAAATGTAGATTGTAACCTTCCGAACGCAGATCAAGCCAACGAGACTCTTCTATCCAAATCGACTTTTAAATGATTTTTTGATATTTCGATTTTATCCTGAATATATGAATTTTTGTACCTTTCCTATACTTTCACCTTTTATTAATAGTTTCTGGCTGTTATCCTCACTTTCGTTGTTCAAATATTTGGTTTTGGTGAAGTTTATTTTTAGACTTATTTCCCGAGACTTGTCATTCCATCAGCATTTCTTCTAATTCCTTTTTTATGTTGACGATCAGAGTAACATCATCTGCGAACCTTAAGTGATTTAATCGTTCACCGTCTCTTAGTATTCCTTTATTTACCCACTTTAAAGATTTAAACATGTCTTCTAGTGTCAACGTAAACAGCTTTGGGGATATCGAGTCTAATTCCTCTTTTAATTTTGATTTTATTTGTTTTTCCTTCAAGCATTATTTGTGATGTGGCATTTTTATATATGTATTCAAGAACAGTTGTGTATCTTTCATTGACTCTGCTGTTACCTAAGGCGTTAAGGACTGCTCATATCTCTACCGAATCAAATGTTTTTTCATGATCAACCATTGCTATCCACAAGATGACCTTATATTCATTTGCTTTTTCTATTAGTAATCTAACTGTATGAAGATGGTCCAAAGTGCTGTATCCTGTCTAAATCCCGCTTGTTCACGTGGTTGATAACTGTCTAATTTGTTCGTTAATCTATATGTTATAATTCTAGTGAGGATTTTGTATAGTACATATAACAGGCTGATGGGTCTGTAATTCTCCAATTTAAATTTGTTCCCCTTTTTAAAATTAAGCACAATCAAGGCGTTTAGCCAAAGTGTTGGTATTTTACTTTCTATTAGGCACCTGTTAAATATAACTTGGAGAGATTTTATTATCGATGCCCCGATACTTGATCATGTCTATAGTTATTTAAGTATCCCCTGGTTCTTTGTTGTTGTGCATATGTTGTAGGATGTTCATTATTTTTTCAGTTGCTACATCGGGAATTTCTTCACTTCTTACTATCACTCTGTTTCCTTCTTCTTTCCCGAGCGGTGGTGATATTTTCGTGTCATATAGTATTTAATAATATTTCTCTGTAGCTTCCTTTATATCTTTGATTTGTGCGATCTCTTGGTTATCGTTATTTATAAGTTTTATTATCTGTTGTCTTCCTTTATTTATTTGTTTCTTCTATTCGAGTTTCTGTACTGTCTGACGTCTTCTCTGATCGTTTTCTTTATTTTTTTTTGCCCCAATTCTAATCTGCCATTTGTAGGATCATTCCTTAAGAGTCTTCTCTATTTCACAATATTTTGTGTCTATTTAATTTTTGTGTTTTTTCTTTTTTCGATATTGGTATTTGTTTTGTAGTCATGAGTAGGCTTTTAGTTATTTGTGTATTTAGTTCATCAAGTTCTGTCTGGTAGTTTATGTGTTTTATATGATTTTCCAGTGCTTGTAGATATTCGCCTGTGTTTTGCTTTATTATTTCTGTTATGTTCTGTTCTTTGTTGGCGTTATCAATCTACGTCTCTTCTGCTTCAGATTTATTCTTATTTTTGCTCTGAGCATCCGATGATTACTGACAATGCTCATCGTGTTCAGGACTGTGGTGTCGATGACAATATCCTTGCCATTTGATAACACATAATCAATTTCATTTCTTATTATACCATCTGGACTTTTCTATGTCCATCGTTTATGTGTTGGCTTTTGGAAAAATGTGTTCATAACGTACAAGTTATTTTTTGTTTACAAAATTTGATAACATCTCGCCTCTGCTCCTCGTACCCAAACCACACTTCCCGATACCCCTTCTCATTTATATTCGCTGGTTTCCCTATTTTGGCGTTGAAGTCGCCGATTATTATGATATATCTTGTTTTAAGGTGTAGCATTGCTTTGTTTATATCTTCGTAAAATTGGTCAGTTTCTTCTTCTTTGCTGTATGATGTCGGTGCATATACCTGAATGATCTTACATTTGCAGCTCTTGTTTATCTGTATGTCTACTGAAATCACTTTTTCCGATATGGCTTTAAACTGAACAACATTTTCTGCAATTCTTTTATGTGTAAGTAGACCGACTCCCCCAACTTTGCTACTTTCATTTAGGGTGATACAAGACCCTCCTGTTCTTCTTACTTCCGCTAAGCCCAACACTGTTCATTTTATGTTTTTTAGTTCTTCTTCCAATTCGATCATTTTTTCTTCGGTTCCTAAAGCTCTTGTGTTCTAGGTTGCTACGTGCCATTCTGTTCGTTTGGGTTGTCTATGTGCTGTGGGTATACGACTATATTTTATTTTTGAATTTTTTCTCCTCCTAGAATACACGGGACTGACTGCAAGAGCAGTGTAAGATTCTGAGTTTCCTCGCCTGGGGTACCGCGTTCTGGAAATTCGGCATATTCATATGTGATGTGAATGTGATGCTGATGATATGAAAGAGTGGCTCACTTGTGACAGTAATGATCAAGGTTTTCAGATTATGTCGGATGACGAAATTGTTGAAAACATATTGCAGGTAAACGAAGAGCAGGAAATGCAAGAAGATGAAACAGAAGAAAACGTAGATGTGGAAAATGATGCAGGACCATCTCATGCGGAAGCAGTTTAGGCCCTGGAAACAGCTCTCAAATGGTTCGAAAAACAAACAGAGTGTGATACTGTGAGTTTACTACAGCTAAAATGAATTCGTGATGTAGCAGCAATGAAAAGAAAAACTGGCTTACGTCAAATGTCAATTACAAAATATTTTAACTCTTTAAACTAAATACATATTTTATTTATTGATTACCAAATGAAAATTACCAAATATTTTAAACAAATTAAACTAGTATGTACATACATATGTACATATGTATATTATTTCATGATTAAGGTTGTAATTTAAAAAAATATGTCATCTCTTAATAATTTCTTAATAAACATTGATTTTTGTTAATAAGTTTAATTTATTTTTGTTGTTTTAAATAATTACCTAGCATTATGTAATATGCAATAATATGTACAAAAACCGCTTTTCTTCATACAGTCGATTATCCGGATTTTCGATTATCTCTTTGCAGTACCTTGGTTGACAAATTGAACCACTTTTTTGCTGACCTTTTCTGTATGCTGGTCCATAAAACGTACCACTTAAATCAAAATTATTTTTATTGCGTACGTTGGTTTAATAATCGTCCCTCCATAGCAAAACATCTCATTGGCCTATGATTAGTTGGGTGATACAAATTCGTCGAACGCTGGCGTTTATTTTTACGGTTTTAGGTATTTATTTACTTCTCGCGTGCCCTGCTGTGATTTGAGGTTATTGTTTTTAAAAGAAAAGTGTTGTTTTTATTCATCTGGTGCATTACTTTATGAATTTCATATAAAAACACATAATAAAGGTAGGTTAATACCCATTTTTAATGTTCGTGAAGTTTGAAACCTGAATTTTGTTATTTTTTTTAGTGTTTAAAAATTGTACCACCGTACTGTTAGAAACATGAGCCGCCGGCGTGAAGCACTCAGATTCAATTTGATAGGCATGACAGAAAATGAACTCTATGATGAAATAGATCGAATTGAAAACAGGTGTATCTCAATTCCTTCTGACTGCGACTCAGAGGCTGATGGTGACGAGTCAGAAAGTGAAGGTTCTTCTGCAGGAGATGCTCCGGCTGCTTTGTTTGATCATCTTGACGTTGCCGAAATTGTGGTGTCTGATTATGGGGAAGATGAGCCTTCCTCTTCGGATGAATGGGATGCAGAAGATACAGTACCGCTATTTACTCTAGCAAAGAGATGGAAAAGCAATTTGGTACCTACTTGGAATAAATGTGTTTCTAATACAAAGACTCCGGACCCATTTACTGCGGATATTGGTCTACCCAATTTTATTCGACATCGTGCCAGCCTAAGTCCTTATGAAGCATTTAATCTTTTATTTACTGATGAACTTTTGAGTGATATTGTGTTTCAAACCAATCTCTATGCAGAGCAAACATTTCAAGCCAAGGGTAAAGCATATTCACAAACAAATGTTGACGAACTCAAGACCTTTTTAGGTATAAACATTCTTATGAGCATAAAAAATTACCCACGTTACCGAGATCACTGGAGTTCTGTACCAGACCTTCACGATCCCTATAAAAGCAAGCTAATGAGAGTGCATAGATTTGGTTGGATTCTTTCGAACCTTCACCTGAATAATAACAGCATAATGCCAGTACATGGCTCCGCTAATTTTGACAAACTTTATAAACTGCGACCCCATCTTGATCAACTTAAAACCAATTTTCAGTCATGCCTACAGCCTCATGAGAAGATAGCTGTCGACGAATCAATGATCAAGTTCAAAGGGCGATCTTCGCTCAAACAGTACTTACCAAAAAAACCCATAAAAAGGGGATACAAAGTGTGGGTTTTAGCGGATGAAACAGGGTATTGCTGGAATTTTGATATATATACAGGGAAGACTGGAAATCAAACAGAAAAAAGTTTGGGCACTCGAGTTGTTAAGAGTTTAGCTGCTCCACTTACAAACAAAAATCACAAAATATATTTTGACAATTTCTTCTCATCCATAAAGCTAATGGAGGATCTTTTAGATTCGAAAATTTATGCTTGTGGAACAATAAACGTATCAAGAAAAAATTTGCCCTATTTCACTAATGATAAAGATCTAAAAAGGGGGGAATATGAATGGTATACAAGCGATAGTGGATTGACTGCTGTGAAATGGCGCGACAAGAAATCCGTGCATATGTTGTCTAATTATCATGTCCCTACAATTGTTACAGAAGTAAAAAGAAAAGAGAAAGATGGCAGTGTACTGCTTATTCCTTGCCCTTTTCTACTTAGTGACTATAATAGACACATGAATTTCGTTGACAAATTCGACCAAATGCGATTATATTATGGGCTTGATCGAAAAAGTCACAAGTGGTGGCATCGTATTTTTTTTTTCTTTTTGGATACAACAATAACAAATGCATTTATATTATATAAGCTATACCATAAAGAAAATGCTAAGCTTTCTTTGAAGGATTTCCGAAGACAAGTTTCAGAAGGCTTAGTTGCCAAAGCATTGGTACAAAGGATAGACAAAATCGCCATGTCCACGGAATTATTATCAGTGATCATTAGTTCTCATAAGCCCACAGTATCAACTGCTGTAAGAAGAGCAGAAAGTGCCCACCAGCCAATGAGAACCACTCGTAGAAGGTGTGCTTACTGTAGCTCGAAAAAAAAAGATATTCGTACCAATTGGCAATGCAGTATTTGCCAAATGTCATTATGCTTAGGAAAAACAAAAACCTGTTTTCAATCTTATCATGCACAAAGTTAATTTCTTTTACTTTTAAGAATATATTGTTTATTCATATTTTATTTTTAAATTTGTGTTAAAGTATGGTGGCGCAAAAAATAAACCACCCAATCTAAGTTCTTTTGCAATGTATTTATATTTTTTTATATATAAATTTGTGTTCAAGCTTATTTACTTAAAATAAATAGACAACAATTTGTGCATTTTTCAAATGTTCTTTTTCTCGTACCGCTGGGGTTTTTTTAAAGCCAAATTCCCGTACTTCAAAGAGTTATCCGAATGCCTAACGACAACAAGTAGTCCGGTTAATCGAGTCTCTACTGTATATATATATATATATATATATATATATATATATATATATATATATATATATATATATCTATATGTATATATATATATATATATATATATATATATATATATATATATATAACATATATATATATATATATATATATAATATATATATATATATATATATATATATATATATATATATATATATATATATATATATTAGAGGAAATAAAAACTAAAGTGTTAATATAATTAGACGAAATCGTTCATACTTGGCTCCAAAACTCCCGGCAAGTTTCTTAAAAACCATTTGTCAAATATCAGACGCAAATTCCTTTTATCCCAGAATATATTATATTCAAGCAAACGCCCGCTATGAATACCCACAAGTACTCGACTTGAAAGCTTTATCATTTTCGAGAGATGATTTCGTGAATGGAACATTTAAATCCCATTCCGATTATATACCTCTAGAGAGACGATTAAAATCATTTTATGCATATTTCTCAAAGGCGAATCTGATAACTCTTATATCTCCTTAACAGTTTTCTTTTGTTGCCGAAAATTCCTTTAAATTGTCAGAAATAACTTTATCGTAATAAATCCCATTACAATGCTCGACAGAACTGGGGAGGCATAACAACGCAATACCTAATTCAAAATACTGTGGCATCACACAGCTTAGAAGAAAACAATGCTCAGTGAGGATAATACATTTAGGAATAATCGAGTAGAAGACAAAGTCCCAAATAACAAAGAAGTGCGTATTAAATGAACTCGCTTGTATTTCCATTTTTCTACCGGGTAAAAATACCAACAGACTTAGCCGTGAAAAACTTGAGACTATCAGTTTTGTTGATTTGTTATTTGATTTATTTAAAAAAAGATATTTACTAACTGTATGATTAATAAATGAGTTTCGATCAATTTAACCCTTTATCGTCGTATTATTTTTGTTCGGTTAATATAACACGTAGGCTGAAAAGCTTTTGGTCTAGCTAATTGAAACACATTTTTTTTTGCAAAAATTGACTTTATTCGTCAATATATTGTCCTTCAAGAGCGATACAATCAGTCCATTGCTTTTCTAACCTTTCTATACCTTTCTTGTAGGAAGACTTGGCTTTCAAAATAGGCCTCAGTTTCGGCGATAACTCCTTCATTGGAGCCAAATCTCTTTCCCGCAAGGATTTTTTTGAGGTACGCGAGTAGATAATAATCGCTGAGGAAGCAATTTGAACTTTTCATGATGAAAGAATACTTTGTTCTTGTTTATTTGGGGTCATTTCTTTGCGATTTCTCCCTTCAAACGTCCTACTACCTTTATATAATATTCGCTATTGATGGTTTTTCCCTTCTCAGCATAGTCGATGAAAATTATTCCATGCACATTCCAAAATACGAAGGCCAAAACCTTCCCAGCCGACTGTTATGTCTTTGGTCGCTTCGGGCGGCTTTCACCGGCTGCTGTCCACCCAGCTCACTGAAAATTTAATTCCGGTGTGTAGTGGTGGATCCATATTTCATCCATTGTCGCATACCCCATGAAAAAATCATTTTTATTGCGCTTAAACAGGTCCAAACAGCGCTCAGAATCATCAACGTGTTATTTCTGGTCCACTGTGAACAAACGCGGTACCCATTTCGAACAGAGCTTTCTACATGCCTAAATGTTCACACAAAATATAACCAACACGTTCTTTTGATATCTTTAGTTTGTCAGCGATCTCACCCAATTTCATTTTACGGTTATCCAAAACAATTTTTTTGATGTTTTCCTGTGTAACCACCGCATTTGGGCATCCAGTATTCAGCATGCCAGTAAATGATAAGTGATTTTCCAGGGGCAGAGTCCCCGTAACACTTTTTTCCCATCAAAAAACAGTGTTTAATCAACACATTTTTACCATTATTTTGAAAATATCAAAACTAAAACCACTGTAACTTGTAAACTAATCGTCGAAATGTCATGAAATTTTGAAACGTATCGTTTGAAGGTTGGTACTTTCTAAAAATCGTATGGTTTTTTTAAAAAGAGCGACATCTGTGTGTCAGAACAAAAATTTTCAGCCTATATGTTGTGCTATGCCAGTCTTCATCATTTATCACAATGCAGCCAACGTATCCATTAGGTACAAAAATGGTCTGAGTCTATTATACCGCATCAGTTTTTTGAGTTAAGGAGCCACGATTATTGCTTTTATAACGGCTCGCCCTTTTGCTATCTTCTTTTGGAGTATTTATGGTTGAAAATGACCAGATATCGACACCAGATAGTAGAATTGTCCATATATACCTTTACAGCTCATAATAGACTATTCAATAACAGACTTCTACGAAAGGGCAGATTCTTGAGTTTAAAAGGGATTGTTCCACTTACGCTGTCTGCTACGTGAGTGTCGTCCCGTGAGTGACGCCGGTGAAAATCAAAACAATACATTTATATGGAGATATAGCAGTGACACACGTCCATTGCGGTGCAGGCGACTTTTCAAGTGTCTACAGAGTGAGTCAACAAAAGAGAAAAGTTAATTATCTCATTTGTTTCGAGAATGACGAAAAAATGTTAAATACAATAGTTTTCGGGAATGCTAAGGTGCACAGTTTAAAATAATTTTTGAGTATACAGGGTACTTCAAAAAAGTGTGGCTGATATAACGTATGTTTTTTTTTAAATGGAGCACCCTATTTTCTAAATTATTTTTAAATTCTGCGTAAAATTTTATAACTTTTTTATTAATAATGTTATATACCTAAACCAAGCAGTTTTCTATTTTGAAGTTTCTGTACTGTCTGATATATTTTCTGATCTTTTTCTTTATTTTTTTGTCTATTTCTACCAATTCTAATCTGCCATATGTAGGATCATTTCTTAATAGTCTTCTCTGTTTCATAAGATTTTCGATCTCTTTACTTAGTTTTTGTGTCTTCTCTTTTCTCAATGTTGCTATTTGTTTTGTAGTCACGAGTAGGCTGTTGGTTATTTATGCGTTAAGTTCATCAAGTTCTGTTTTGTAGTTTATATGTTTTATATGATTTTCCAATGCTTGTCAATATTTGTCTTGGGTTTTGCTTCATTATTTCCGTTGGCGTCTTGACCTTTGTATGCATTATCAATTTACGTCTCTCCTGCTTCAGATTTATTCTTAGTTTTGCTTTGAGCATCCGATGATTACTGCCAGTGCTTATCGTGTTCAGGACTGTCGCGTCGATTACAATATTCTTGTTATTTGATAAAACATAATCACTTTCGTTTTTTGTTATACCATCTGGGCTTTGCCATGTCCATCGTCTATGTTTTTTTAACGTTATTTTCATTTAGAAAATTTGATAACATTTCTCCTCTGCTGTTCCTCGTACCCAAACCAAACTTTTCGACACTCTTTTCATTTGTATCCGCTGGTTTCCCTATTTTAGCATTGAAGTCACCGATTATTATGATATATCTTGTTTTTTGGTGTAGCAATGCTTTATTTATATCTTCGTAGAATTGGTTAATTTCTTCTTCCTAGCTGTCTAATGTCAGCGCATATACCTGAATGATCTTACATTTGCATCTTCTGTTTAGCTGTATGTCTACTGAAATCACTCTTTACGGTATGGCTTGGAATTGAACAACATTTTCTGCTATCCTTTTGTGTATAAGTAGACCGACTTCTCCAATTTTCTTCCTTTCATTGCCTTTATATAAGAATTTATGGCCACTTTTTAGGATCATGTGTAAACGTAATTTAAAATCGATGTATTTTTGATTCAGTGTGATCACGCCAAAAAGTCGGCAAACCTACGGACAGGCATACAAACAAAGCGATGAAAATTAACACATTAAACAATATTTTTCGTAATCTAGGTATCCTGAAACGTGAAGAACTACACAAATTTCGTAAGGTAAAGCTTTCATAGTGCAACACTTTAGTTAACAAGGAAAGTTACTAAATAATTCAGTAATGGAAATTTAAAATAACTCAATTCCTTGCAAAAAATCTAGTTTTCATAACATCATGCATAATAACAGTGAGCACAGTACAGAACAGTGGAATGCAGCTGTTTATTTTAACCCTAAGACAACAATATCAAGATTTATATCCATTGTAAAGAATTTATAAACTATATTAAAATAAAATTCTTTTAATAAATTAAATGTGCTAATGTGTTGAGAATTTGACTCGTTTTTCACATTAACTTTTTTGGTGGAAATTATTTTTACACAAAATTGCACAAAACAATACAAAACATTTGTTTCCTAAATCTATCAATTTAAAAGATAAATGTACGAAACTGTTGACCATTTGTTTTAAAGCGTCGGCTTGAATTTATGTCACAAAACGAAAAGCCGTTCAGTGTTAAAATGGATCTTTAATATGTGACTTGTTTTTCTTCGAAAGCTGACAACTGTGGTTTTCAACGAAATTTTTACTTTTATAAAGTTAGAAATTTTATATTGTACTTTATTCGGAATGTTTGTAGAGATGTATAAACAATATTATAAAAAATGAGCATCAACTTTAACAAAATGCAATACTGATAACTCCATCTAGATCAGCTATTAAGAACCTCTTCCCAAAATAGTTAATGTACTGCATCACTTATTGGCGTTAGTCTCACCGCCTTTCGTTAGTTACACTGTTAAGACTAAGTTCGGCCGTGGCTCATGGAGCTTTCGTATATGATAAAAGAAATGGCCAGTAGCAGAAATTTTATAAGCTCGCTCTATTTGTAAAAGTGGATCTAGATTATTAAGATTATTACAAGCTACTCTTAAGGCTATCTGATCGTGAAGTCTTCAAACTAGGAGACAGTGACCTCTGTGTTGTCGTGAGTGACAGGTACACTCGGTGAACAGAGAACTGTGGATTTTGGAGTCCCGGAGTCGGGACTTCGTAGGTCATCTTTCGTATACCTCTACAGACCAAAGGAATAGATAACGACCTTAACGGCTATTTAGAGCTGCCATTATGATTTAATTGATGGTTCTGATTACCAGATATTATACAACAGCTCTGGGATAACTTTCTCAACGTCTGTGGAGACTTATAAGCAATTATGGGTAACGCTGAGGTAGATGTAAGATTCTCCATTAATGAACTGCTTTATAATGCACTCATCCGTGTGTTATATACAGCTTCTGTGCTTCAAGTTTGCTAAGCTGTACAGTCGCACAATGATCTGGTTCAAATTACTGATCCATTTCACTGGTATGTTCTTGTACTGACTCGTTCTACCAACGCATAGATTTTCATTTACTTATAAAGTGTTACCTTATGCACTCTATTTCCTGGTATGCCATATATAAAGTCCTTCGAAAAGAAACTGATTAGGGCAAAAATATAATAAAAAATATTAGCGTCTACATCTGCCTTCGACTCCCCCAAATTACCCCTCTCTTAAAACAAATAAACTTTGTAGTCCTTCAGTTGGAATCAGCTTTTATCAAAAAGCAGATTTTGCGTTAGATGCTCAGTTCATTTACCTGATTCATTTCCAGCACCATCACAGAAGGTGTAAAAGAAGCTCATGCGATATTGTAGCCTTAGATTTGCGGTGACTATCGACAGGTTTCTCTGATATTGTACTGCATCTAAATGTCCTATCAACTCAATACTAGATTTTTTTGACAACCTAACAAATTTCGTTACCTCTACCCCTACAACAACATACATCTAAATAGTTTTTAGCAGGAATTTGGACACGTTATTGCCTAGTTATGCAAATCTTACTTCTTTGGTATAATTACAGTACTCTTTCACAAAGTACTTCGAAATTGGTTGGTCTATGCCAACCATTAAATATTCAGGCTAATAGTAGGCGGATTCAGGTTTAAGTTTTTGGTTCCCTCCGGAGACTTTCACTGTTACTATTGGACTAATTGTCTGATCTTGGTGGAATTGCGTGTAGAAAGTTTGAAATCGAGCCTGTGCTGGAGTATCTTCCTTTAATGGTACTCGTGTTTCATAAAGTCTCTTTCAACAGTTTTCCACTTATTTAGTAAATAATGAATTTTGAACAATAAGAGTAAAATTTCTATTGGATAAGAAGACCTATGTAAGGCAGAAGATAGTATTGTCCTTTGTGGTTCTCACTCCTTTACATTGATGTTATTTAGGGATCCCTAGCGGTTTCATGCTATCTAGCTAGTTTTAAACGCAAATCGTAATTAAGAAGAAGTCGGGATGTTATTATCCTAATTTTGACTGTAAAGGTACAGCAAGTTATTATACACTCTGTTACAGTTTAATAAGTTCGATCTGTCTTGAGATCTGTTGAATTATGCTTTTAGTTGTTGCAGCTCAGTAAATAGCGTTAGAGTCGCAAACTCTAGAGATTCACTTAGAAGGCACTTGATGTTAATTTTTAGTTTCTTTTATTGATTATCTAAGGCGTACTTGTTCTGTAAAAATGCTCTTAAGCCAGAATTTTCTGATTCACAATTTTTCTTTGAACTTCGATAAATGATTTTCTAAAGTACGCAGCTTGATTGAAAAGAATTTTTTCTGAGAATTTGTGAAGACTTGGATAACTTTTCGCAATATATATGATATGCCCACGTCATATAAACTCTGCAAGCTGGTTTTCTAATCTCAAGGACACTAAGTAAATCATAGTTTTCCTGTCCAATTGAATCGTTTGTAGCTATTACTTGGGTCGTCAAGAATAGGCAACCATACAGGAACCTCTTCAACTTAACTACCTAGATGTCGTCCCTATCCATTTAATAAATACTTACATATGTTTGTTTAATTAAGTAACATCTATCCAGAGTAGCTACAAATGACCGCAATTAGCAATACGTAACAACAAATTGTAAAATTACACATTACATCTTTAGAAAAAATAAGTATATATAGTTCAAACACTAACGTATCCTTTACAAACAAGCTTAAGTATTTATGAAGATAATGAAATATTGGACACATCTTACCTACTATCTTACAGTGAGTTAAGTAAGAAAGTGTCCGCGATAATTCATTTTTGATAGATGCGAGTCTACCGATTCAACAGAAAATCGGTAGAGGGAACCTGTGCCCACGACACATTTTAGTAAAAGTATCGATCGATTCATAACTTTCGTCGAAATCACGTAAAATCAAAAATGAGTCACTTATTTGCGTGTTAGTTCAAGGCAGTCATTCTTTGTTCCCATCCAGAGGGGCCGAAAATGTCACATTCAGCGGCCGATAAATATATTAAAAAGTCGGTATCGTTTGTGAAGAAGTGGATAAATCCTTTAATTAACGAGACGAAAAATGTCGACGATTTGCCAAAATGTGGCTCGGTAGGTAAAGTCAGTCCGAAAGTCGAAAACCGAATCGTGTCTTTGTTTTTACGGAACCCGAAATTGACGCTATGTCAAGGAGCCGCAAAAATAAGAAAATCAGATTTAAATGTGGCTCATGAGACTGGTGACCATCACAACTGCCCGACGCACAGTGAGGGAAAACGAAAAATCGTGTTTCAAAATTATCTAGAGCCTTCAATTTTGGTTCGATTTTGACCATTTTTTTTTTAAATTGAAGCTTATTAAATTCCGAATAAAGTTGTCGGAGCCGATTTTGCAATTAAACTGTTGTTTCAAAATGGCGGACGTCTTCAAAATGGCGGTTTCTGATTATATAGCGACTGAGACACAGAAAACGCTTACAGTTTCAAACCAAGTTGTGCTAAAATGCGTGTATGTATGTTTTTTTATGTCGCAGATAATATATCTAATATCACAGTTACAAGATTAATAATAATGAACCCGAAATGGCTGCCATGAACAATAAAAGTATTATAAATATGAATAAACGTACCATTATTATTTTATTTCCATAACATTTGAATAAATAATTTCTTTAAGGTTGTTAATTATAAATATGTTTCAACAATTGACTTAAAATGACAAATCAAGTATGGCGGATGCCAAAATTGAATCGAGCAAGAAAGTTTCTCTGTGGCATTTAGACTGTGGCAGTCAGATCATTCAAATTATTCAAGTTTAGTTGCGGGCTTTAAATTTTCATGCAGTTATTGCTAGAATATTGCTGCTGTAAATTTTAAGTATCGTAGACAATTTTCTAGCAGATACAAAAAACAGCGATACACGCAGAAAAGGACAGCTCACACAGCTAGAAAATGGCTACAACAGCTAAAACGTTTTGTTAAAATAGGGACAGCTAAATATTTTATGTAAGAGTAAGTTAAGGTTATACATATTTATTTTCTTATTTTTCTAGTCTATTTCTATAATTCAGTAGTTCTGTATATGTACTAAAGGGTTTTCTCGTTAATAAAGATTATTATTACTCTTACAAAATACACGCAGAGAAATGCTAAAATAGGGACAGTTAATTATTTTGCTGCATTAGGCACTGTTTAGCAACAGCAGCCACTTTTTTGCTACAACAGCAAACAATGTGGCTAGTGCAGCAAAATATTTAGCTGTCCCTATTTTAACAAAACGTTTTAGCTGTTGTAGCCATTTTCTAGCTGTGTGAGCTGTCCTTTTCTGCGTGTATCGCTGTTTTTTGTATCTGCTAGAAAATTGTCTACGATACTTAAAATTTACAGCAGCAATATTCTAGCAATAACTGCATGAAAATTTAAATCCCGCAACTAAACTTGAATAACTTGAATGATCTGACTGCCACAGTCTAAATGCCACAGAGAAACTTTCTTGCTCGATTCAATTTTGGCATCCGCCATATTTGATTTGTCATTTTAAGTCAATTGTTGAAACATATTTATAATTAACAACCTTAAAGAAATTATTTATGCAAATGTTATGGATATAAAATAATAATGGTACGTTTATTCATATTTATAATACTTTTATTGTTCATGGCAGCCATTTTGGGTTCATTATTATTAATCTTGTAACTGTGATATTAGATATATTATCTGCGACATAAAAAAACATACATACACGCATTTTAGCACAACTTGGTTTGAAACTGTAAGCGTTTTCTGTGTCTCAGTCGCTATATAATCAGAAACCAACGTCCGCCATTTTGAAACAAAAGTTTAATTGAAAAATCGGCTCCGACCACTTTGTTCGGAATTTAATAAGCTTCAATTTAAAAAAAAAATCGTCCAAATCGAACCAAAATTGAAGGCTCTAGACAATTTTTAAACACGATTTTTCGTTTTTCCCCACTGTGCGACGCCAACCTTATTGAAAACGTTTGGTCCCTTGTAAAGAGAAAGCTCAGAAATGCAGAAAATCTCGTCGACAGCATGCCTCGAAGATGCCAGGAGGCGATTGGACAACTTACTAAGATAATTACGCCGTTGTTAGCACACCGAAGAATACACTGATGATAAAAAATGTTCTCGAAACACATTTTTTCAAGAATACGAGCGGTCACGTTCTTATTTGACAGACTGTAAGTATAGAAATTGCTTAAATTGGTCCCAAATTGTACCCTAACCAGTCAATTGTTCGGCTAATGCTTTTAAACACTACTATTTTTAAACCTCATTTACAAACCAGTTACGTAGTTCTTGTTAAAATTCTTAAATAAACATCAAGTGTATGTTTTACGGTATTGACTAAAGACGGATTACTTGTATATATGGTGTGAATTACCATGTGAGCAAACACAGTGTCAAGAACACAGAGATGTACACGACAATCTAAGTAAAAGCGTAGAGTGTGTCTGTGTCGGTTGCATAGTAAACAAAACAAAGCCTTTATGTGGTGGAACTGTGGTTTGCTTGAGACAGAACAGTTTGAAGGATTATTTAGTTGTTGTTATACTGTAATTAAAGCAAATAATAGTATTCAAGAGATAAGAGTTTTTTTTTGGGGAACTAGAAACTTCCCGCGGCATTGCCCCCATGTGCCAGTGTATTTATATTTACATGAACACATAATAAGTTTTACCGAAAAATAGGGATTGGCATTAGTTGTCTCTCACAAATCTTATACTTAATTTAATTGAAATAAAATTTATGCTGCGACATTAGTTGTTGTTGGTTCAATTAAAAATGATAAAGGGTGTCCTGAGTTTTTGGGGTTGAAATGCCCTACTTTGTTTTTATTATTTTGACTTGTTCTTTGGGCAAAAATAATAATTTTTTGCTTTTTTTTTTAGCCCCCCCTCTCTCACTTCCCTCGCCCTTAAAACCCCTCAAAACCACATTTTTCACCTTTATTTAGTTTTCTTCGGTTTTTCTTAACGCAAAAGAAAATCGTAATGGTAGGGGAGCATCAGAGCAACAACTAAGTAACATTTTTGGTGTCACGTGACCTCATTAGCCTCCTAAAAAAAATAAAGAAATCGAAAATTTTAAAAATTAAACTGTTGATACGTGACTAAATTTATGTTTTTTAAAAAAATCACATCTTTTTTCCCAATCTAACCCGCCCAAAAAAAAAAATTTTTCTCAGGATGCACAACCCTTAAAAATTGAATTGACCTGATTTATGGCCATTTTCTTGCTATTTTAACGTATCATTTTTTCAGCCTCAAATTAGGATTACATGGAAAATTTTACCAAAGAAATTCCTAACTGTATGCATCCTAATTTTTTTTCTGATGAAAAGAAAATGAATTCGAATTATTTGAGGACATTTTTAGGAACAAATTGACTATTTCTCCGTTTTTTTGGCCATTTTAACATGCCATTACATTCAGAAAGTACATTTAATCTCAGATTTGGATTCTACGGGAAATTTTACCCAAGAAACTGATTTCTGTATGTATCGTAGTTCTTTTATGGACATAAAGGAAAATGAATTGCAATTTGCCGCCATTTCTAGCTCTAAATTGACTATTTATTGCCTTTTGGCCATTTTAACATACAATTCCTGTCATAATAATATTTTCGGCCTCAGATTTGGATTCTAGGGGAAATTTTACAAAAGTATTTATTAAGGATACCCTTTGAAGGCAGCTTGACTTCCGTTACTTATCAAATTTGGTCTTTAATTTTTACTCCTTCTCCAATATTTACGAAATTTCTTAAATACAGAAAATTATTAAACACACTATTTTCTGTGAGTAACGTCCTCAGAATAGTATTGCCACTGTAGCGTTTATTCTTTCTTTTACATTACGCTACTGTGTTTGTAATAGTATATCTCCAAAGTTTGATAATAGCATAACCACTCTCATTTCATTAAATTTTCGGAGAAGTATTCCTACCAGAAAAAAATGCGTTTTTTTTTATGTTGAGTATTTTTCGGAGTTCCGTTGTATTAATAATAGTATATAATTTGATATAATATTTCCTTTTTATAGTCCACTATAAAGTCAGTACATTTGTTTGGTTATAAATATGTTATATATATATATATATATATATATATATATATATATATATATATATATATATATATATATATATATATATATATATATATATGTCCAAGTTTTCTATTTCCACTCGATTTTAAATGGCTCTATAAGCTATACTCTCGTGAACGTTGGAACCAGCACGACGGTTTTCCATAGGCAGGTCAGCTGCAGTGTGGGCGAAATTTTCTATAAAGAGCATCAAACGAAAGGTGTTTTATATTGTGTACTTATTTTTAAGATGTTGCATCCCAAAATCGCAATTTTCTCTGTAATTTTTGGATAAGAAAACTCTCTTATGGAACACGGGTTGACGCCATTTTGCAGTACCACACTTTGAAATGTGTTATCCCTGATGCTGAGGCTTGTATCCACGTCTATTCATTTATTTATAAAGAAAAAACTTTTTGGAGGACACCGAATATTAGTCCATAGTACATTGTAGTATGGGTTATTGTAAACAAAATATCACAGGTAAAAATAAACTCGTCTATATAAAGCTTAAATTTGTTTAGAATATACTTCTAGGCCTACACGTTGTTCTTGAATCGCTGTAAATTGTACTCGGTGGGAAACACAGCCCTGAGCAAATTATTCCAAAGGGATGATGTTCTCCATATAAAAGACTGCTTGAAAAGCATTGTACGCGGAGTAACAAGCTGAACCTCATACAGATATGAAGTATTAGCGCGACGTGGATTTCTAACATGCACCGCTCTGGGAGGAATTAAGAGGGCTACATCCTTCGAACACTTTCCATGAAAATACTTGTAGAACAGACTCAAGTCGCCAGCCGCTCTTCGATGTTCCAGCGAATCAAGGCCGCCGGTTAGTTCCAGGTCTCCAATCAGACGAACAGCTCTTCTCTGAACAGAATCCAACAAATGCAGTGTATGTTTGGGAGCGGAGCCCCAAACATTCGAGCAGTATTCCATAGTTGGTCAAATTTGAGCTTTGTAAAGAATTAACAGTTGTTGTGGAGTGTAAAGCTTTCTGGTTCGTTTAGTTAGCGAAAGTGCTCCTTCATTTCCAACTGTTCATAGATAGACTCTAGAGTTTAAGCGTGATCATAGAAGCGTCACTGATGATCGATGTTCAGGATGTCCAGAAACTGCAACAACTGAAGAAACTGTTGGGCAAGTACAAGATATGCTAATGGAAGACCGTCGATTAACCGTGGATGATTTAGTTGAGGCTTTTGGCATCTCACATGGATCAGCACATGAGATCTTAACTAATGTTATGAGTATGGGAAAGCTATTCACCAAATGCCGCATTTGCAAACATCGGAACAAAAACGCACTCGAGAGAAACTTTCTAAACAACATTTGATTCGTTTCACAAATAACCAAATTGATTTTTTGCATCGATTTATAACTATGGACGAGACTTGGGTTTACTACTATGATCCTGAATTGCGAAAACAAACCGCACAGTGAGCTGAGCCCGGTTGTGCAGCTCCAAAGCAGCCAAAGTGGTCAAAGTCGTCTAAAAGAAATTATGGCATCAGTTTTCTGGGATGCAAAAGGAATTTTGTTAATTGATTACCTTCAAACTTGTAAAATAATCAGAGGAGAGTATTATTGCAATCTTTTGTACCAGCTGAATGAGAAAATTCGCAAGAAAATGCCCGGTTTGCAGAAGAAAAATCATCTTTCTTCATGACAGTACGAATTGTTAGAACATCCATCCTCTTCGCTAGATCTGGCTTCCTCTGACTTCCATCTGTGCGTTTTTCAATAAATGATGAGGTGATAGCATCCAGAGATGGGGTAAATAACTTGGAAAATTGCTGGAAAAAATGTATTGAACTTAAGGGAGATTATAGTGAAGAATAAATGTATTTCGACTCATTAATTCATTACGGTTTTCCAGGGGCGCTGTAATAAACCACATAATTCCGTATTTTTGTAAAATTTTAAAACTATTATCAAATGCATCTAAAAAAGACAACTGGGAAAGTTATTTTTTGAAAATACTCTATAATTACTTCCCCTCATATTTTATTTTTATTAGTATTAGAGATAACGAAAAAATAATTTTTTTTTATGGGTCTAGCATATTGCGGCGGGGAAGTCACTAAAGCGCTACAGGAGCGACATGTGTTGTTCTTCAATCGCAGTAAATTGTACTCGGTGGGAAACACAGTGCTGGGCAAATTATTCCAAAGGGATGATGTTCTTCATATAAAAGACTGCTTGAAAAGCGTTGTACGAGGTGTACAAGCTGAACCTTATAGGGATGTGAAGTATTAATGCGACGTGTATTTCTAACATGCACCGCTCTGGAAGGAATTAAGCGGGCTACATCCTTCGAACACTTTTCATGAAAATACTTGTAGAATAGGCTCAAGTCGCCAACCGTTCTTCGATGCTCCAGCGAATCAAGGCCGCCGGTCAGTTCCGGGTCTCCAACCAGACGATCAGTTCTTCTCTAACCAGAATCCAACAAATGCAGTGTATGTTTGAGAGCGGAGCCCCAAACATGGGAGCAGTATTCCATAGTTGGTCTAATTTGAGCTTTGTAAACAATTAACAGTTGTTGTGGAGTGTAAAGCCTTCTGGTTCGAAATAATATTCCCAACTTTTGAGAAGCACTCCTTGCTATGCCTGCAACATGGTCGTGCCAGGATATATTTGCTCCCAAATTAACGCCCAACAAATTGAGTGACGATGTTAGAGGAATAGAGTGCTCCGACATAACTATGTCTGGTTCAGCAAAGTTAATTTTTTTAGAAAAAATTACCGCCTGGGTTTTTGTAGAGTTAAATTCCACTTGGTGACTGTTACCCCAAGATAGGATTTCTTCCAGGTCTTTGTTAAGTTGAATGCGGATATTCCTCTGAGTAGCCGATGACCGAGCATTCAAAGTGGATGAAGAGATAAGCGTACTATCATCTGCAAAGCTGTAGATTGGATTTCCGGTCTTTTCCAGCAGATCGTTAATGTAAATGAGGAAGAGAGTAGGAGACAGTATGGAACCTTGGGGCACACCGGCGTTGATAGTGGAGGTGTTAGAAAGAAATCCGTCGACTGCTATTCGTAAAGAACGCGAACGGTCTCTTAGGAAACGTGAGAGCCACAAACAGAATTTTTCAGACATACCATAAGATAATATTTTGAGATACCCTAACTTCAAGAACCTCGAAAGAGCCGTATGTGTGCATCCTATTCTAAGCAACCTGAGATCTTTGAGAAGAAATAATGTTACTTAAAATTTGCCTATTAGCCTAACCAAAAACCAGAAGAAAACATTTTAAGATTGAAACTACAAAATTATCAGACTCCACCCAGATTCACCCTCTTTTTATAAAGCAATATAGCTTATTCCATCCATAGTTGGATGTAAGCGTCCCCAAGTTATCTCCACTTTGCATCCAGTCGTGTTCCGCTAATCTTTTTATGTCGTCCGTCCATCTTGTCTGTGGTCTACCTCTGCATCTTTTATGTTCTCTAGGCCTCCATTCAACCATACGACATATGCATCTGTTATCATTCATTCTTGCGATATGCCCAGCCCAATTCCACATTAATATACATATTCCTTGTATTACATCTGTCACTTTTGATCTTCTTCGTATCTCGATGTTAGGAATACGATCTTGGAGTCTAATATTTAGTATTCTCATTTCCATTGCTCTTTAGGTTATCTAAAGTTTATATATTATACTTTTATTTAAAGCCCACCTTTCAGTTTCATATGTTAATACTGGCAATAGATATTAATCGAACACTCTGGCTTTTATTGTATTTGGGATGTCCAATTTAAATGTGGATTGTAATCTTCCGAATGCAGACCAAGCAAATGAGACTATATATCCTATCGAAGTCAGCTTTTAAATTATTTTTCGATATTTCAATTTTTTGTGCCAAAAATATGTATGTTTGTACCTTTCCTATTCTTTCACCTTCTATTAACAGTTCCTGTCTGTTAACTTCAGTTTTGTTGTTCATATGTTTGGTTTTGGTGAAGTTTATTTGTTTGTGTTATTTAATTCTATTAGCATTTCTAGTAATTCTTCTTTTGTGTTGGCGATCAGAGTGACATCATCTGCGGACCTCAAGTGATTTAAGCATTTACCATCTATTAGTATCCCTTTATTTTCATACTTTAGCGATTTGAACAGGTCTTTAGAGTAATTGTGAACAGCTTTGAGGATATTAAGTCACCTTGTCTAATTACTCTTTTAATTTTGATTTTATTTATTTTTTCTTCAAGCATTATTTGTGAAGTGGCATTTTTATATATGTGTTCAAGAAGGATGTGTATCTTTCATCGACTCTACTATTGCTTAAGGCGTTAAGGACCGCCCATATCTCTATCGAATCAAATGCTTTTTCATAGTAAACCATTACTATCCACAAGGTGATCTTATATTCATTTGGTTTTTCCACTAATCCCCCTTATTCACGTGGTTGATAACTATCTAAGTACTATATGTGTTCCGAATTTAAAATCGATATCTCATTTAATTTTTGAGTTATGGGGCCAACAGAGCGACAGACAGTCAGGCCGACGGCAATGGGAAATTATGTGATCTAGAGATACTGAAAAGTAAGGAAATGCAATGCTTTCAAAAAATGATTTTTTTGATTAATTTTACTCCGTTATCGCAGGAGAAGTAAAAATCAGTAAATTTATCCAGTACTTCCCCTGCAAACAAACAAAATGAATACTTAATTTAATTTTCTCATACTAAAGAAGAACTTGTGCTTAGCTTAGGGCTTGGATGTATTACTACCCAAAAATTCAATTGTAGTAGTACAATACATTAAAATATTTTTATAACTTTTTATAATAATTTATATTTTTGGTTATTAGTAGCAAAAAAAAATATTAACAACTTGAAATTAGAAATGGGAACTTTGAACTTTAATTACTCCTTCCAACTAATAAAACTGACCAGTTAACCAAGACTACGTGATCATAAAATTATCTATCTGTGTTAATATCCTAACTAAGGTTCGACTTCTAACTAGTTTAATTACTCTCATATTAGCTTGTCAGTTAAGTTTCAGCTTCTAGAAGTCTTTATCAGTATAAACATGGATTATGGTTTCCGGGAATCAAATTTGCCAGTGGCATACAGTTCTATTGGAAATATTGAAAATTGAATTGACATTTGCCGATTTAGATAACCTTCATGTTGAAAATGTATTTGGTTTCAAGAGTAGATGTGAATGGCCTAATATGCATGGGTCTTGTTCTGTAGATTTATTTAAATGGAGTATTTTTGTTTAAAATACAATATAAAATATAAGTTGGTTGATCTTATTCCCAATAAATGTTTGTACTACACGGTGTCCCATAAAAAGTGTACTTCTGAAATATTTATACAAAATAGAGTCAATAGTGAAAACACATTGTACCTACAGAAAAAGCAAGCGCAAAAGAGTCGTTTCAAGATGATGATCACGATTATTTCATTTTTGAACAGAGAATTTGTTTCATAATGTCAACCAAAAAAAAAAAAAAACTAGATTCTATTCCCATTAACCTCCTTTAAAATAAAGAAGATTATACAAGGTGGAAACGTTGGGCAAAGTACATTCAGTCATTCATAAATAATTAAAATTAAATGTTTGGTAATCATAGTGCGCCAACTTCTTTTCATCACGAGGGCGTGTTGATAAGTGGTGATAAAGTGACAGCCCGTGGCTCCGTAGCGGAGTACTTGCTTGTGGTGCAGAAGGTCTCGGGTTCCAATTCCGGAAGGTCGGTGTATTTATTATTAATTTATTTAAGTAGCCGCGTACGTAGGTAATAGTTGGTTGCAGAAATGCAATAACGTTCGTGGCAGCACTACTGCGTTGTCTAAAAAGATGCTGGAAAATACAAAAAATGTATGTTATGTAGGATATAAAAAATGGGTAAAATCCCTACTCAAGCAGGGAGGTGAACGCTGAAAAAAAAAAGTTTCTGGCTTAAAGCAGAAAGAAAAACCGACCACGTAGCCATAGACCTATCGAAAAAAATTCTTTGTTTTGGTTTGCAAACCAGTCTTCAACATAGTGGTAGCGGGCAGTCCTTTTAAAGATAAGTGATTTATCGCCGATCTATATTCGATTATACTAAATTCACAGTTTTGTCGGTCATATCTTCTTTAAAAATTCACTAAAAATAACACGAAACAATCTGAATCATCAAATTTGTGTAAGTATTTACTACATGTCAAGCAACCATATTTGTTTTTGACAATGTGAAATAGTCTAGGTTAACTACAGTCTGTCAAGTAGAGTTTTTTCAGTGTAAGTTGGATAAATTTATTTATTTACTGATTTAGTATTTCTACAATCAAATAATCAAAAAGGTTTCTTTATTGTTGAAAGTATAGTCTGTCAAGTAAGAACGTGTTCGGGATAATTCATTTTTGGTATATGCAATTCTAGCGATTCAACAAAAAATCGGTAGAGGAAATCGTTGTCTACGACGTATTTTAGTAAAAGTATCAGTCGATTCCGAGGTTTCGGCGAAATCACGTAAAAAATCCAAAATGAGTTACTTGTTTGCGCATCGATTCGAGGCAGTCTTTTTTTGTTCCCATCCAAAGGAACCTAAAATAACACATTCCGCTGCTGCTAAATATATTAAAAAGAGGGTATCGTTTGTGAAGAAGAGGGTAAATCCTTTTAACGAGACGAAAAATGTTGACGATTTGCCAAAACGTGGCTCGGTAGGTAAAGTCACTCCGAAAGTCGAAAAACGAATCGTGTCTTTGTTTTCACGGGAGCCGAAATTGACGCTGCGTTAAGGAGCGACAAAATTAAGAAAATCGGGTTTGAATGTATCCAAACATCTTCGCGCTCATGATGTTAAATTCCGAAGCACGTTGAAGAAACTTTGGCTGAGAGAAATTTACGTTGCGAAGCGGCTTGCTTGCGCCTACGATAAGATACTAGAGTGGCACTCACAATCGGCGGACGCCGACACCCTGGTTTCTTGTAAAGAGAAAGCTCAGAGAAAAGACTCTGAGTACTCTGACTCAGTTGACTCGCGAGATTCGAAAAATTTTCAGAATATGCAGAAAATCTCGTCGACAGCATGCCTCGAAGATGCCAACCGATTATTGATGCAGGAGGCAATTGGACAACTTACTAAGGTAATTGCGCCAAAGAATACATTGATGGCAAAAAATGTTCTCGAAATACATTTTTTCAAGAATACTAGCGGTTACATTCTTACTTGACAGACTGTACTTATCAGTACCTGTAGTATATAGTTCTTCAATAATTGAGCTCACCATTTTTTTTCACTTAAGCAACCCCAATACCAGGAACAACTCTCCTAACGTCCTTTAGAGCCATTATCACTGGATCGAAATTTGGAGATTTTCGAAACTAAAGATAACAAACTGATATTTTAAGAATCAATATAATAGTATTCTTTTGTACGTTTTCTAGTTATTTGGTACATTTTAAATAAACTCCAATTGGAGTGAACCTTTATTGGATTTTATGCCCATTATTAGATAATAATGATAATGATAAACCCAATAATGGTCATCAATCATTTACTTTTGTTAAGTAGTAAGTAAGTTGTAACATATATTTTAATGTTTTTTTTTTTTTTTTTTTTTTTATGGGTCTAGCACACGTGCTGCAGGGAAGTCCCTAAAGCGCTCCAGGAGCGGCACGAGTGCGGAAAAAGCGATTCACGTTGTTCTTGAATCGCTGTAAATTGTACTCGGTGGGAAACACAGCGCTGGGCAAATTATTCCAAAGGGATGACGTTCTCCATATAAAAGATTGCTTGAAAAGCGTTGTACGCGGAGTAACAAGCTGAACCTCATACGGATGCGAAGCACCAGCGCGACGTGTATTTCTAACATGCACCGCTTTGGGAGGAATTAAGCGGGCTACATCCTTCGAACACTTTCCATGAAAATACTTGTAGAACAGACTCAAGTCGCCAACCGTTCTTCGATGTTTCAGCGAATCAAGGCCGCCGGTCAATTTCGGGTCCCCAATCAGACGGACCGCTCTTCTCTGAACAGAATCCAACAAATGCAGTGTATGTTTGGGAGCGGAGCCCCAAACGTGGGAGCAGTATTCCATAGTTGGTCGAATTTGGGCTTTGTAAAGAATTAACAGTTGCTGTGGGGTGTAAAGCTTTCTGGTTCTAAATAATATTCCCAACTTTTGAGAAGCTCTCCTTGCTATGCCTGCAACATGTTCATGCCAAGACATATTTGCTCCCAAACTAACGCCCAACAAATTGAGCGACGATGCTAGGGGAATGGAGTGCCCCGACATAACTATGTCGGGTTCAGCAACGTTAACTTTTTTAGAAAAAACTGCCGCTTGGGTTTTTGTAGCGTTAAATTCCACTTGGTTACTGTCACCCCAAGATAGAATTTCTTCCAGGTCTTTGTTAAGTTGAACGACCTCCTGCTGTCTGCGGATACTCGCCTGAGCAGCCGATGTCCGAGCGTTCAAGGTGAATGAAGAGACAAGCGTACTGTCATCTGCAAAGCTATAGACTGGATTCCCGGTCTTTTCCAGCAGATCGTTAATGTAAATGAGAAAGAGAGTAGGAGACAGTATGGAGCCCTGGGGCACACCGGCGTTGATAGTGAGGGTGTTAGAAAGAAATCCGTCGACCGCCACTCGTAAAGAACGCTCTCTGAGGAAACATGAGAGCCACAAACAGAACCTTTCAGACATACCATAAGAGCGTAACTTAGCCAACAGTCCATCGTGCCAAACACGGTCGAATGCCTTGGATATGTCAAGAGCAACCGCTCGAGATTCTCCAAAATGTTCAATTGCGTTGTTCCAAACATGTGTTACATAAGTCAGAAGATCTCCTGTTGATCTATGTTTACGAAAACCATATTGGTGATCGCTAATAATATTGAATCGTTCAAGATATTTTAGAAGATGCTCATTGATAACCTTTTCCATGACTTTCGATATTATTGAAAGCAGTGCGACTGGTCGGTAGTTATTTGGCAAGGTCTTCTTACCTTTTTTAGGTATCGGCTGAACCGTGGCACATTTCCAGCAGGACGGAAATATTCCCTGTGTGTGTTATTTTTAGTTATTTAATAAGTTCATATTTATTTTTTGCAGAGTTATAAAAAATTTACATTGATGTGGCACAGCTAAAAATAAAAACATACTTTTATTGGCTTTAAGTTCTAATACACTTTATGTTTAAAAACAAATCGAACCTCTATTAGAAAATAATATGCAGGTCGACTATAATTGTTCAAATCATTTATTTCTGTGGATATGTTTTCTCTTGGTTTCGATACAGCATTTTATATGGATAGTTATTCACTAAATGGATTTTTCGTATCTGTTGAGAAGAGTAGTTATTGCTGCCTGAATATTTTTAATGGTCTCTTATAATATCCACGAGATGCTAAATTAGGTAAATACACAAATTTGATTTTCCTTGAAAAAAATCTCACAATATCCGAACCAAACATTTTTCCATTATCAGTAATAATGGTTTCAACGAAGTTTAAATGCTAAAAGACGTATATATAGTTATTTTAAATTCTATAATTCGTCTAGCAACTGAAAGAAATATTTTTCAAGAGATATATCAAAATGTATATTATTATGTTTTCCTATTTTCCAATCCTGAGCCTAATACTTATCTTAGCACGACGGCACGTCTTCATTCTTACAACTATGCTTGTTTTTTGTACTTTGCACTCCAGTAAGAACCCGTTGTAAGCATTTCGTTTGCCTGAATTGTGATGGTAGCTTCCTTTTCATGTGTTCACAGCAATTTGTGTTATTATCTAAGTCACAAATTTTATACATTTGTTTTGTATCACGGATGTTTCGAGACTGAATCGACTTATTTTTTACCCTGTTATCACAAATAGTTATTTTATCTCTGTGTACTGATTTTTTATTAATTAATGCAAGTCTGTTTTCAGTCGAGATGATGAGTTATAAATACTGGAAAGCTACTTACAACTTTTTGCGAATCGATAGACAATAGAAATCATCAATTTTTTCTTATAGATATTATGAGGTTATAATTACATTGAACGAATAGATTAACATGACGCGCACCATGATCCCTCAATTCAAAAAGAGCGTCGAGGAGACAGAGGTAGGGGTTATGTGGGTCTGGAATTGGAATTTAAAAAAGGGGGGATGGGAAATAACAAGGTGAACCTTACGGAGGTGATGTATTATCACGTAGTGAATTTCTAATATTCGGCTCTGAGAGAAACCAAACCGAGTACATGCTTCCAGTATTCTCACTTAAAAGTACTTCTAGAATAGACCGAACTCTGGTTCATGGTCCAAAAAATTAAGGTTTCTAATGAATTTCAGGTTTTCGACATACAAATAACTTTCCCAATTATGGAAACAGTCAGCATTCCATTGAAAATGGAATTTGAGCCTTGTAAGAGTAAGAATACACTGTAACTGTACTTCTTCTCCTTTCTTCTTCTTTCTCAACCTGTGTTTACCCACTCCTGAATGTAGGTCTCTTCCAAAATCTTCCATGCCCTTCTATCTATTGCAACTTGTATCCAGTTCATTACTGCAATCCTCTGGTTATCGTTTCGCCATCGCTTTTGTGCTCTTCCCGCGCTTCTCTTGGACCCCCTTGGTATCCATGTTAACAATTTATTAGTCCATGTATTCGGATCTTGTCTCGCAATGTGGCTGGCCCATTGCCACTTAAGCCGTGCTATTTTTTCCAATATATCCGGAACTTTTATTCTTTCTCGGATATCTTGGTTTCTGATTCGGTCTCTAAGGCTTTTTTTTATGGGTTTAGCACACGTGCTGCAGGGAAGTCCCTAAAGCGCCCCAGGAGCGGCACGAGTGCGGAAAAAGCGATTCACGTTGTTATTGAATCGCTGTGAACATATTAACTTATTCTAAGCATGACTCTTTCCATTGCCCTTTGAGTAATTTGGAGGTTGTTAGCCAACTTGCGAGTTAGTGCCGTAGTTTCTAGACAATAAGTAATAATAGGCATTATATAACTATTAAAATCTTTCCTCTTAAGACTTATTGGGATAACTAATGACTTCGTTGTATGTCCCAGTTCACCGAATGCTGCCCATCCAAGACTTGTTCGTCTGGAGATTTCCGTATCTTGCTTCTCTTTTCCCAATTGTATTCTGTATCCTAAATATATGTACTAAGGCATGTTTTCCAGCAATTCGTTGGCAAGAGTCATATCTATGTCTCGGGGACTCATAATTTTGGCTTCATTTGCGTTAATTTCTAATCCTACCTTTAAGGAAATCTCATGGAGTTCTTGGAACATGATTCGAAGTTCTTCTGTTGTCTTGCTAATAATGACAATGTCTTCTGCAAACCTTAAGTAATTGAGTCGTACGCCACCTATGTTAATTCCTTGGTCATTCCAGTTCAGGTTTTTAAACACATCTTTCAGCGCTAAAATTAACCATTTTGGGTGAAATTGTGTCCCATTGACATACTCCCCTTTCAGTACGGATATTATTGGTCCTTGTGTTCTCGTCAATGGTCATTTGCAGCGATGCATATCGGATGAAGTCGTTCAACTTAACGAAGATCTGGAAGAAATTCTGTCTTGGGGTGACAGTAAACAAGTGGAATTTAACGCTATAAAAACCCAGGCGGCAGTTTTTTCCAAAAAAGTTAACGTTGCTGAACCCGACATAGCTATGTCGGGGCACTCCATTTCTCCAGCATCGTCACTCAATTTGCTGGGCGTTAATTTGGGAGCGAATATGTCTTGGCATGAACATGTTGCAAGCATAGCAAAGAAAAGTTCTCGAAAGCTGGGAATTTAGAACCAGAAAGCTTTACACTCCACAACAACTGTTAATTCTCCTGCACCTCACCGAGTACATTCTACAGCGATTCAGACCAACGTGAATCGCTTTTTCGGCACATATGCCGCTCCTATAGCGCTTTAGGGATTTCCCTGCAGCACGTGTGCTAGACCCATAAAAAAAAGAAAGAAACTGTACTATGAAAGAATATTTCGAGCCTTTCAAAAAGTGTCCTTGTTATGCAGGCAGCATGATCGGTCAGCATAACTATGTCAGAATCTGTAACGTTAACTTCCTCAGAAAACTTCTATCTGTATTCTTATAACGTTATATTCATCTTGATTATATTATTCTTTAAACAGAATTTTCTCCTGGTCCTTATTAGGTTATACAATTTCCTGCAGAGATTGGAAGAATTTCCGTATAATAATATTTTTTCGTTTGCATGGCTGTACCCATTTACCATTTGGAAGTAATTAGTATTCGTCTTCTCAACTAATACTTGTCCACTCCTGGACGTAGGTCTCTTCTAATCCCTACGCTGCTTTTCTGTCTCTTGCCACCTTTAACCACTGTTACTCGATTCGTATTACTTATAAATAATTAGCGTATAACCTAACACGTAAAAGCTAAACTGGGAAATGCTAGTTTGTTTTTGAAAAGTAGGATGAAAAATCACAAGATAAGCAAAAATTCCCGGGTGGCAATCCACACCTTCGAAGAAGGGAGCCCCATCGGATACAGGGGGGGCAATTCTACTTCAAAGCGAATAGTTAACCCAAGCTTAAAAATCCCGAAACAGAATAGCTGGCACCTGGAATATACAGCGATGGAGGACAAAGAACATCGAAGTCATACAAGTGTTTAAAAAGATAAATAGAGACATCTTAGTAATAAGCGAGACGAAGAAAAACGGAAGTGGAAAAGAAGAAATAGATGAAGTGATGCATTGTAGGAGTTGAGTAAAGAAGGAAGAAATAGCAAAGGCCGGAGTTGGAATATTAGTCAAAAAGAAGTGGAAAAAGAAAATAACATCTTGGGAACCCATCAATGAAAGAATCATAAAACCAAATATAACAATGCTAGGAAAAGACATGGTAATATTGGGAGTATACGAACAGAAAACAGCACTATAAGAGGAAAAGATAATTTCATGGAAAAACTAGAAATAGAAACATAAAAAGTAAAGAAAAACCAAGAATTAATAATAATTGGAGACCTAAATGGGAGAACAGGAAGGAAAATAAAGGACAATACCGTAGGACCATTCAGAGAAAACATTACTAACGACAACGGAGAGAGATTAAACTGTGTGAACTAAACGGCCTCAAAATAACAAACAGATTCTACAAACACAAAGACATCCATAAATATACTTGGATGCAAGAAACACGAAACTTAAAATCAATAATAGACTACATTATAATTAAAAACGATACCACTATCAAAATAAAAGACATAAGAGTAAAGAGAGGGGCAGAATGTGGAACAGACCATAGACTATTAATAGCAAATATAAAAGTACCGTGGTACAAGACAATAAAGCAAAAAGGAACAATAGATAAAGAAAACAGAAATACTAATGAGATAACAGAAAATGCAGACAAAGAAATAAAATACAAAATACACTTACTGCAAGACGAAACGATAAGAGACCTACATAGACGACGATTAGATCAAAAATTAAATGAATTTAACTACGACAACCTCCAACAGATGTATGACCACATAAAAAAATGGATCAAATAGGCGGCCCTAGAAGCATTAGGTAAAGAACACGACAACGAGAATAAGAAACACAAAATTAGAATCTGTGAAAAAACCAAAGAATCTATAAAGGAGAAAAAAAAACTATATGAAAAATGGCTGAATACAAAATCAGAAGAAGATCTACAGAAATATAAAGAGAAAAATGCAGAAACGGGGAGGATGATAAATAAAGAAAAGAACGAGAGATGGAAAAAATCGTGCGAACATGTAGAACAGTATATAGGAGGGACTAGAAGCACAGAGTCATGGAGAAAAATTAAAGCATTAAGGACCAACAATAGATAGAAGACGTATATAGAGTACATCCCAGAAAGCGAGTGGGAAGAATATTATAAGAAGCTGCTATCAGAAGACAGACAAGAGTTCCAAGAAGAGAACCCTGAAGAAGAACAGAATAAGGAAATAAAAGAGATAGAACTAAGCTATGAAGAACTAAAGAAGACAACAAAAACACTCAAAAATAATAAATCTGCAGGGCTTGGGGGTGTGGTAAATGAAATGATTAAGTACGGGTCTAATAAATTACATCGAATACTGAGAAACATGTTCCACAGAGTGATAAATGGAGAAAAAATACCAGAGAAATGGTCAAAAGCTTATATAATATATATATATATATATATATATATATATATATATATATATATATATATATATATAAAAAGGGAGACCGCAGAAAATGAACAAACTATAGAGGCCTAAGCATGTATGGGACTTTTGGATGGAAAAAATTATTAAAAATATCATGGAAGAAAATATAAAAGGAAAAATTGGAGAAGACCAAGCAGGTTTTACGGCTGGAAAATCATATATAGACCACATATACACTATAAAACAAACAATGGAAAAAAAAAAACTGGCAAAGAATAGAGAAGTTCATCTAGCCTTCATAGACATAAGAAAGGCCTATGACGCAGTACCCAGACAAAGACTATGGAACGTAATGAAAGAAATAGGCATTGACAAAGAACTAATATATGCAGTAAAAGCTCTCTACGAAAACAACACAGTGAACATAAAAATAGGACATAAAATAGGGAAGAGACTCCAAACATCAAAAGGCCTATTACAAGGTTGCTCTACATCCCCAACACTATTCAAAATATACCTAGAACAAACATTAAAAAAATGGAAGCAAAAATGTAGTCGAATGGGAGTCCCAATACGAGAAGATTACTTATATACTCTAAGTTTCGCAGACGACCAAGTAATCATAGCGCAAGATGAGGAAGACCTCAGTTATATGGTAAGAAAACTGAAAGAAGAATACACTAAAGCAGGATTAGTAATAAACTTTGATAAAACGGAATATCTAGCAACAAAGGAGGGAAACGTGGAGAATCTAGAAATCGAAAATGAAACAATAATCAAAGGAACCGATAGATTTAAATATTTAGGAACCATCATTTCAAAAAACGCAACATCAGAAGTAGAGATTAAAGCTAGATTAGGACAAAAGCGGACATGCATAAGATAATTAAATTCGATCCTGTGGGACAACCACATTACAAAGAGAAACAAAACACGCATATACAAATCAATAATACAAATCATAATGACATACGGGTCAGAAACATGGACGATCAACAAAAGAAATAAATCTAAAATTAACGCGGTAGAGATGGAGTATTGGAGAAGATGTTCTGAGTAACCCATATGGAGAGAATAACAAATGAAGAAATAAGAAGCAGAATGAACATCAAAGAGAACGCAATAAACACCATTGAAGAAAAACCATTAAACTGGTATGGACACATAACACGGAGCGAAGATAATATGTGGATAAAGAAAATAACCGATTGGAGCCCTATAGGGAGAAGAAAAAGAGGAAGACCCAGACGATCGTGGAGAGACGATGTGGGCGAGGCTATGGAGGACAGGGGCCTAACAGATGGAGAGTGGGAAGATAGAAACGGATGGAATAAAAGGCTGAGAGAAGAAAGACAGCATCAGCTGTAGAAAATCCTTGATATATATATATATATATATATATATATATATATATATATATATATATATATATATATTTTCTGGTCAATAGCACCCAGACAATGATTTCTTTCAGACATTCCCATCCTTATTTAAATTAAATGACCAGGACGGGAATGCCTGATTCGTCCCTGATTTATACTAAACTAAAGGAACACATTTATACAAGGCATTGACAATTATTTGATAAATGTCATAAAGCATATTCATCCACTTGTCGCTACCTAAATTTAAAGGAAATTAATGGAGTACATATCATCACAACGTTGCGTCAAATTCTGATTAAACTAGCATAACGTTAAATATAATTATATTTCAAATACCAGTGATAAGATCCAATGTAGTATTAAAAGGTATACGTCTTAATTATGTACTTTGAAATACAGTATTTGTAAAGTGTATAATATTGATTACTATGTGGAGATTTATATATAATTAAATTGTTGCTTTTTATCTATTAACACTTTATTATTATACTCTTACACGTAATTAATTAGTTTATTTCCTTTCTCTTAAAACCCCACCACGTCTAGGGATAGACTATAATGAATAGTTTGGAGTAACCTACCTATATATCGATAGTTATCGATACATTTACAGTTTCTGGGGTTCTGACAGTTACCGATATATCGATTATTGTAGATATGCAGATAGTTATCAGGTCCTATTAAGACTTTGATAAGACCAAAAAGTCTCCATACACCACCTGCTTTGTATACTGTTTTTCTGTTACGTTTAACTAATTAATTGGAACTATAAGAAAACATATTTAAATTAATATTTGAAACTTAACCAACGAGGATTAGTATAAAAAACAACTATGTAATCAAAATTAATGCAAAAAAAGTCGCCATACATTTAACAATTACCAATTATATTGTGACGAAGTTTAACGGAAAATAACAACTTCGTTTAAACTAATATTTAATGGGACCACCATTGGCCTTGAAAATCTCCTGTAATCTTTTTTGTCTTGCTAGCAACTAGCTTTCTAGTCATTTCTGCTGGCATGTTCTCCCATTCGTTCAATATTCTTTTTTAATTTTTCTTTATTTGAAACATTATGTTTGCGAACGCGCCGCGCCGTTTAAGTTCTGCAAATAAATGTTTGATGGGGTTAACATCGAATGATTGCGAAGGTGTATGAAGTTGTTGTCGCACATTATGGATCATCCATTCTCGCACCAAGTTTGTGGTATGTTCCGGATCATTGTCCTGTTGGAAAATGTATCTTTCTTCGAGTGCTAATTTTTGGACACTTTCTCTTTAATTCTCTCTCAAAATGTTCAGATTAACTCGCTGATCCATGCTACCATTAATAAAATGTAAATTTCCAACCCCACCAGCGAACATGTATTTCCAAAGCAGAACACTGTCACCCCCTTGTCTTACCGTGGAACAAATGTTTTTAATATCGAATGCGGCATTCTTCTTTCTCCAAACTTTAGTTCTGCCATCAGACCTAAAAAGGTTAATTTTGGTTTCATCACTAAAGATTACGGATTATCAAAATTCAGGAGGTTTAGTAATGTATTCCCTAGCAAAAGCTAACCGCTTTTTGCGATTAGCTTCCGAAATTAACGACTTCTTCCTGGCTGCACACCCTTTATAGCCTGCCCTGTGTAAACAATTTCTCACTGTTTGTGAACAAACATTTTTCGAAAATAGTTCCGCACTTCTTCTTTTAATTTTTGTGCACTTTTTTTAGGATCTATAATTATTTGTCTAACAATACTGGCCTCTTCACGTTGAGTCAGCTTCTTGGGACGATCGGAACGTGGTCGAATTTTACAGGAACCCGTTGATTTACACTGGATTACAATGTACTGAACAGTAGCCTGCGACTTTTTAACAATTTTTTCTATATTTCTATACGATTTTCCATCTTTCCACAAATCAATTATGATCTTTCGAACTTAAAATGAAATTTCAAAATTTCTCTCGCTCATTTTTAATACTACTTTGAAAACCCACTGCAAAATTACTAGCAATAGTGACAGATTATAAAATATGGCCGAAAATGATTCATTTGTTTTCAGTTTAGCGAGCAATAGATAGCTTGATAAAATGCGGCTGATTATAACGTTTTTTTCAATGTGGTTCTTAAGTGTATGGAGACTTTTTTGTTTATATTTTTATAACAATGATGTAACTTCTAAATAAAATGGCCCGTAGTTGTTTTTAATACTAATCCTCGTTGGTTAAGTTTCAAATAGTAATTTAAACATATTTTCTCATAGTTCCAATTAATTAGTTAAACATAACAGAAAAATAGTATAGAAAGCACGTGGTGTTTGGAGACTTATTGGATTGACTGTGTATTTATAGAGAATTTTCAAAAACAGAAAACAGAGCTACGGCAATTGTTATAATTTGAAGTCTTAAAAAGTTTTTAGAATGTTTAGTGTATCGATAATTTTAAGATTTTCCTACTATTATTCGACATATTGGTAACTCTCTTTCTATCAAATATATTCTCATATTTTTCTCGTGCTCAAAAGATGACGAAATATATTCCAAACCCATTTAATCCAAAATATACCAGAGGACTTAATAATGTATTTAATAATGTAAGCTTCACGTGAGTCTATAAGTCATCAGACAACCTAAAAAATATCTTAGAAATTCCGCCTCTATCACGAAAGTGATAGAAGTGGAATTTAAGAAACAACTAGTAATAATTGTAAAAAGAAGTTTATGGAGTAAACAAAAAGGTCGATTCAAACAAAATTTAAAGAAGATTTAGATCATTTAAGATAAGGTAGACTTGAAAAATCAAATATTTTCGAACATGCCCCTCAACAAAATCGTGCAGTAACATTAGATAATTTAAGGTTAATAAAGAGCGTATATGATAGGAAATCATTAAATGCATACCAAAGTACGGAAATAATAAAATGTAAAAATAGGCTAAATAAGTGCCGGACACCTATTCCTCATAGTTCTCTGTACGTGTTACCTAACCAGACCAAGTTCTTCGGGTGTAATTAGTTCCACTCGAGTGATTCCCAGGCTAGAAGAAATAGTCTAGTTCTTAAATTTAGTCAATCTTCGCTCCTGATGATGCTAACATGGTTAGCGAAAAGCGCGTTGATTGCAAAAATAAAGTGTTTGGTGTAGTGGTGATAATTGTTGTATAGTGTCATTGTACCAAAGATTCCGAAATCCCAACAGAGTAATCATGTATATTATTGAGTAGTATATTAAGATACCAAATTTCATAACTCATAATAGTAAAATACAAAAAGTCAGCTGTTTCAGCAAAAAGTAAAATAATTCCAAATAAAAAAATATAAATTGTGTAACCCTAGATCTCGGTTTTTTGAAGATTTTATAAGCTTTATACTTTGTCGTTTGAGCCATAAACTTAACAGAAAACGTAGTGGCTTTCAGACTTCTTTATCCTCAGTATCCTTAACATGTAACAATTTTTTTACAGCCCTCCAGTAACTTTAAGTAAGTTTGTAATGTTTTGAAAATATAGCTAAAGTAGTAGCTTATTTTGTCAGGATAGTCTAACTTTGAGACAATTTAATTATCAAATAGAGTTTTGTTGCCCTTCATAAAACAATACTGCGAATACACACACAAAAATAGCTTTATATAGTTTGAGTAAATATTTCCACATATCAGCCAATCATCACTATATGAATGTAGAATTATACATGAAACGACCAGCAGAATTAAAATAAACAGAAAGTTTATTTTTCTGAAATTTCTATGTTCTTCTTACGCTCTTCTCCAATTTTTTTATGTTTTATTATATTTATATATATATATATATATATATATATATATATATATATATATATATATATATATATATATGATGGATGATGATGGAATTTGAGGATCTTTAAAGACGTACCAACTTTATTTGTAAATTAGCGAACACACTATTGGGAAATTATTTAAATTACAGACCATAGAAAGAAACTATAAAATATTTATGCCAACTATTACTCACACTCCGAAATATTCTTGATTAAAATGTTAAATATAATATGTCCTTAGCTGAAAAGATAAAGGTAGTTTCCCCCGTTTATGTTGTATCTTCTGTGAGCGTTTTGCTTCGAAACACGTAGCAGTTACGGGGGACGGGGCGGGCCTGGCCCATGTAGTCCGAGCGAGGCGTAGCTGTAAAATTTTTATTAACATTGTAATATTAAATGATACATTTCTTAAATCGTTAGAGCTAGCTTTGTTAACGCTTATTGTATGGTAAAAATTTATATCTGTAAATTGATATAGTTCTAGTAAGAAAAAATTTATACAGTTATGAAAACAGTTATTTGACACTTACATATAACTTGTAATGCATCAAAGTTTATTTGGGTTTAAAATTGACACATGGCAAAAACACTGGTTTGAATAGAAGATACAGTCATTTTTTGATTAAAATTACCCAGTTTTTATTGGCAGTAAATTAATTTAAATGTAAAGATACTTATTTGTGTACAGAATGTAATGCATTTTTCGAAATTTTTTTTTGCCAGTTTAGCCAATATAAATTTTTGAACATGAGCTGCATTTAAGTTTGTAGATCCCTGACTTTTGCTTTTCATTAGATTTGCTTTTGTTATTCTTAATTAATTGTAAAAGCATTATCAGTGTTAAAGGATATTTTTAAACCTTTAGTTGACAGTTTTTTAAAAAAAATTTCCGTGATATTCCCTGTACATGTGAGAGTTTTGAATTTCTGCTCAGTACTCTCTTTTGTAACCGGATATGTTAAATTGATAGTTTTTGTATAAGATCTTTTATTAATAATTTTGTCAATAATATCTGGCTCGTATCCATTATTAAAAGCTATTTGCTTGATAATATTTAATTCGTTTTGATAATTTTCTGCAGACATAGGTATATGAAGAAGTCTATGAGCAAATCAGTTAAAAGCAGCTATCTTGTGTGTGAAAAGAGAGTTAGAACTATTGTGGATAACTGAATCTGTATGTGTTAGTTTGGGATAAATTACACAGTCATGTTTGTTATTTTTATTTGTTATAGTCGAGTCCAGAAAACTAATTATTTAGTTTAATTTCGATGGTGAAGTTAATCTTTTTTTGTATACTATTGATAAAATGGAAAAACGGATTCAGTCGTCTATCTGTTACTAAAAAAAACATGTTAAAATGTCATCCTTTTTTTTTTTTTATTGGTCTAGCACACGTGCTGCAGGGAAGTCCCTAAAGCGCTCCAGGAGCGGCACGAGTGCGGAAAAAGCGATTCACGTTGTTCTTGAATCGCTGTAAATTGTACTCGGTGGGAAACACAGCGCTGGGCAAATTATTCCAAAGGGATGACGTTCTCCATATAAAAGATTGCTCGAAAAGCGTTGTACGCGGAGTAACAAGCTGAACCTCATACGGATGAGAAGCACCAGCGCAACGTGTATTTCTAACATGCACCGCTTTGGGAGGAATTAAGCGGTCTACATCCTTCGAACACTTTCCATGAAAATACTTGTAGAACAGACTCAAGTCGCCAACCGTTCTTCGATGTTCCAGCGAATCAAGGCCGCCGGTCAATTCCGGGTCCCCAATCAGACGGACCGCTCTTCTCTGAACAGAATCCAACAAATGCAGTGTATGTTTGGGAGCGGAGCCCCAAACGTGGGAGCAGTATTCCATAGTTGGTCGAATTTGGGCTTTGTAAAGAATTGACAGTTGTTGTGGGGTGTAAAGCTTTCTGGTTCTAAATAATATTCCCAACTTTTGAGAAGCTCTCCTTGCTATGCCTGCAACATGTTCATGCCAAGACATATTTGCTCCCAAACTAACGCCCAACAAATTGAGCGACGATGCTAGGGGAATGGAGTACCCCGACATAACTATGTCGGGTTCAGCAACGTTAACTTTTTTAGAAAAAACTGCCGCTTGAGTTTTTGTAGCGTTAAATTCCTCTTGGTTACTGTCACCCCAAGATAGAATTTCTTCCAGGTCTTTGTTAAGTTGAACGACCTCCTGCTGTCTGCGGATATTCGCCTGAGCAGCCGATGTCCGAGCGTTCAAGGTGAATGAAGAGACAAGCGTACTGTCATCTGCAAAGCTATAGATTGGATTCCCGGTCTTTTCCAGCAGATCGTTAATGTAAATGAGAAAGAGAGTAGGAGACAGTATGGAGCCCTGGGGCACACCAGCGTTGATAGTGAGGGTGTTAGAAAGAAATCCGTCGACCGCCACTCGTAAAGAACGCTCTCTGAGGAAACATGAGAGCCACAAACAGAACCTTTCAGACATACCATAAGAGCGCAACTTAGCCAACAGTCCATCGTGCCAAACACGGTCGAATGCCTTGGATATGTCAAGAGCAACCGCTCGAGACTCTCCAAAGTGTCCAATTGCGTTGTTCCAAACATGTGTTACATAAGTCAGAAGATCTCCTGTTGATCTATGTTTACGAAAACCATATTGGTGATCGCTAATAATATTGAATCGTTCAAGATATTTTAGAAGATGCTCATTGATAACCTTTTCCATGACTTTCGATATTATTGAAAGCAGTGCAACTGGTCGGTAGTTATTTGGCAAGGTCTTCTTACCTTTTTTAGGTATCGGCTGAACCGTGGCACATTTCCAGCAGGACGGAAATATTCCCTTTCTGTAGGATAGGTTAAAAAGTCTACAGAAAACTGGTGTTAGTTCCCTTGCACAGTTTTTGAGAACTATGGCAGGTATTCCGTCAGCGCCAGAAGCCTTCTTGGTGTCTAGCTTCATTAAAATACGCTTTATGATGCGCTGTCTGAAGACAACATCGGGCATCCTTGACTGCAATATGGGAATAGTAGGTGGTGTTTTTCCTTGGAAATCGACAGTAGAATGTGAAGCAAAGAGTTCAGCCAACAAGTTCGCTCTCTCAATAGGTGTGGTTGCAATGGAATTATCTGGCCGTGTGAGTGGTGGTATGGTGGATTTGGTAAAATTTTGACTAACTGCCTTAGCGACTGCCCAAAAGGACCTGGAATTGTTGGGACAAGCGAGAAGTTTGTTTCTAATTCGTTGATTGTGTGCCTCCTTGGTTTCGTCGATAATTCCCTTGCATCTGTTCCGGGCATGAACAAAGATGTTTCGATTTACGGTGTTAGGATTTTCACGCCATTGTCGGTAGGCAATATGTTTAGAAGCAACAGCTTCTTTGCATTTTCGGTCGAACCAAGGCTTGCCGTTGGAGGAGCATTTCTTCGAAAAAGGGATGTAAGCTTCCATACCAGCCAAAATAACATCGGAGACCTCCCTGGCGCAGTCAGATGGGTTATCGAATCGAAAACAAACGTCCATCCAAGGGAAAGTTCGAAAGTATTCCATGAGATCTTCCCATTTAGCAGATTTGTAGTGCCAAATCTTGCGCGGCCTAGGCGCCTCTCTGTCACTGGTTGGCAGGATACTCGATGTCGAAAGCAGTTTATGGTCGGAAGAACCTAACGGCGGATTTACGGTGACCGTGTAAATCTCCGGATTGGTGGTTAAAAACAGATCAAGAAGACTGGCGAACTCCCCGTCTCGATCAGGGATCCGTGTTGGTTCGTCAATAAGCTGAGTTAAGCCACAACTGATTGAGAATGATTCAGCTTCACGACCTTGTTCGTCGGTAGTATTTGAATATTTGAGCCACACCACATACCTATACGAATACAAGAATTTTTTTTTTTTTTTTTCGTTTTCACCACAAATGGAAATTAGTTGTTATAACACCTACGCAACATTTTTCCTAAGAAATTATTTATAAATACATAAAATATCAGTAACAACTGAGATTTGTTAGCAAATGATACTATCAAATATTAAGAAATCCATAACCTTATTTTCTGCCCATCAAAACTATTCTTTTTTCTTTTACCACCGATATTGAAATTTTTTCTGGACATCAATAATTATGATAGAACTGTCGGAAGAACAATATCTAGTTAAATAGGTAAGAGCTCTACATCATAGGTAATATCACAGAATGGTGTACCCACAAACATGTACTTGTAATCTGAATCAGAACATTCGAAGGACCAAAAATTATTATTTGGTTCCAAAATTTAAAATCCCCAGGTTACATCTCTCTGTGACGTAGTGTTTATTTGAAGTGCATATAGGTCAATCAATCAATAAATTCTTTATTACACAGATAAATTATTCAAATCTTTCTAATAATTTACTAAAACAACGATCACGATTTTGCATATTTAAGCCCTTTTGTGGACTCAGATAATAATTATCAGAGTTAATCCTGGCAACGTCGTCCCTCTAAACAGACTGTCGACGGCAAATTACAGCATATCTCGAAGGAGACGTCAAAAGATGGTCGAGTAGTCCTGATTCCAGGGTAAATCCCCATGGAATTTACAGGAAACAGTTTAGGCATGAAAGGATTTGTCGTTTGTCCCGCACAGAAATTTGAAATTGTCAGGTTAATGGTTCGATTTTGAATATAATTTTATATAAATTTATATTATAAATACCGACAATCATGTTACTGGTATATATATATGTATATATATATATATATATATATATATATATATATATATATATATATATATATATATGAGGCTGGTTTGAAAAGTCCGTGCAAAAATAAAAACTACTTAGGTGTTTGTGGTAAACCTTTTTTATTTTTTGACATAGTCTCCTTTTAGGCTTATACACTTCGTCCAACGATGTTCTATTTGTTGATCCCTTCCGAATAATAGGATTTGTCCAAGTCTGCAAAATATGCATTAGTGTCTGCAATCACCTTCTCGTTTGAATAAAATCTTTGTCCCGCCAGCCATTTCTTCAAATTGGGGAACAAATAGTAGTCCGAGGGAATCAAGTCTGGAGAATAGGGGGGATGTGAAACGAGTTGGAATCCTATTTCCATTAATTTTGCGACCACAACTGCTGAAGTGTGTGCTGGTGCGTTGACGTGATGGAAAAGGACTTTCTTGTAGGCCAATCGCGGGCGTTTTTTCTTGCAGCTCGGTTTTCAAACGATCCAATAACGATGAATAATATTCACCTGTAATACTTTTACCCTTTCCAGATAGTCGATGAGGATTATCCCTTGCGAATCCCAAAATACAGTCGCCATAACCTTTCCGGCCGAAGGAACGGTCTTCGCCTTTTTTGGTGCAGATTCCCCCTTGGTAACCCATTGTTTAGATTGTTGTTTGGTCTCAGGAGTATAGTAATGTATCCATGTTTCATCCACAGTGACGAAACGACGCTTAAAGTCCTCCGGTTTTTTCTGGAACAGCTGCAAACCATCCTTGCAACACTTCACACGATTCCGTTTTTGGTCAAGCGTGAGCAATCGCGGCACCCATCTTGCGGATAGCTTTCTCATGTTCAAATGTTTATGCAAAATATTATGTACCCGTTCAGTCGAGATGCCCACAGCAGTAGCAATCTCACGCACCTTAACTCTTCTGTCATCCATCAGCATATCATGGATTTAATCAATGATTTCTGGAGTCGCAATCTCCACAGGCCGTCCAGAACGTTCAGCGTCACTTGTGCCCATATGGCCAGTCCGAACATTTTGAAACCACTTATAAACTGTTCTAATCGAAGGTGCAGAGTCACAATAATGTTTATCAAGCTTCTCTTTAGTCTCCTGAGGCGTTTTGCCTTTCATAAAGTAATGTTTAATCACCACACGAAATTCTTTTTCGTCCATTTCTTGAAAATCACTCGACTTCCTTGATTCACACGAATGCCAAACACAAAAAAATAGACCAATATGGCTGAAACTTGGTGTGCGTTCATTCAAGACATGCTACTAACTAAACATGACCTCGATACGCGCCGGTGGTGCTATCTCTCGGACTTTGCACGGACTTTTCAAACCAGCCTCGTATATATACATATTTGAATTCATTCAGCCGATACCTGATGGGCATCCATAATTAGAAGTTTTGCAAAATGTGAAACACTACTTAAATTTACACTAAATTTTTTTTTTAACACCAAGGCATATTTCGCTATACGACAGCTTTTTCAGATGGTTTGTTACAAAATGAGGATAAATTACTATAATAAATGGTTGGTTCACAATTTATGGCAGGTAGAAATTTAAGTAGCGTTTTACTTCTTGCAAAGTATCGGCAATTCAAGTGTCAAAAGAAGCTTCAATAAGTTTCCTAGCCAATATGTATTTTAAATTGTTACTAAAATGTGCTTTGTGTTCTCAAAATTTATGGTTCTTCAACCAATATACAAAACTTAAAGTGTTTCCACAGTATTTAACACAGACAACCTTCTCGACTATTGAAACTCAATTACTAAATGAAGGTTTCGAACATAATATCGAAGTCAATATCTCTCCAAATACATTAAATATATTAGCAGTTGATACAGAAGTAGTACTCAATGATTACCCAAATTTTTATGCCAAAATACTCCGAAACAAGATATTCAATTAATAAAAGTCATTAAAAATAAATTAGCAGATATAATATTTACAAAAGAGGTAATACAGTAGTAGCTATTGACAAAGTAGATTATATCCAAAGAACAATAGATGTCTTATAAACCCAGATAAATACTCAATTTTAAAGTGTAGCCCAACTGAAAGTTATCAGAAAATTATTAAATTAACGATCTCTAGTTGTAAAAGTTTGTTTTATGATAAAGATTCTAGAATTCTCACT